>JBAMJV010000797.1:72500-327489 GCA_037951105.1 Echinarachnius parma
TTCAGTAAAAAAATCCATATACCTCATCAGGTTAATGCAATGTTGAACTTGACGCTGATAAAGGCTTCAAATGATGCCAGACAAAATTGCATTGTAATACATGTATAACTATCACGCTCATTTCCTTTCTATTCTGAAACATGGATCTATGTTTCATAGCTTAGTGTTAATCCTTTTCTCGAAGTTAAAGGGAATTATGTACAATGATAACATTTAAATAGAGCCATCTGGTGTTTGTAACTGAACAACAAGGCCCTGGCTAGGTCAATTATCGATATAAAAATAGTGGATATAGCAACAACGCCCTCTTCATGAAGCCAGCGACAGTGTCAAAAGTACACCCAAGACAAAAAGTGCTCCATTCATGCTCACTCGCGACCTTTTGTATTGAATGTACTTTTAGATATTTGCGGCGGTTACAACGTCATTCGGTAGTGTGCAGCTTGATATATGCAGTGTTATTATATCGATGAGGTCAAATATGTCAACTATGTAGAGCAATAGACCAGTCAAATTACATATCCATATTGAATGCATTTCCTGCAAAACTTCCTTGCAGAAGGGGGTATCAAGGGGGCTACCCCCCCCCCCCCCCCCCCCTCCACCCATATGAATGAAACCAATTGTAGTATAACTATCATGCAGGCTCATTTCCTTTCCATTCTAAAACATAGATCTACAGTATGTCTCTGCCTCTGGGATAAGTGTTCATCCTTTTACCCAAGTTAAAGTGAATTCAAAACAATAAGACAATTAAAATAGCGCCATTTGCTATTTGTAACTGAACAACTAGACATTGGCCTTCCTCACCCTTATGAATAAAACTAAAATATAATCATACTGTATGCATCATAAAGCATTATCATACAAATGGAGGTTGAATATAGTAAGAATTATCCAAAATCATTAAACTCTCAACTGCCATGTTCAGAATGATAATTTCAAACTTAGCGCATGCGGGGTAACCATCACCCAAATCCAGATCTATTCACCAGAGTGCATGCGATTAGTTTACTTTTTATCAAGTACGTTTTTTTCTTCTTCTTCTTTTTCCTTTTTG
Organism: Echinarachnius parma; assembly: GCA_037951105.1. Classification (NCBI taxonomy): domain Eukaryota; kingdom Metazoa; phylum Echinodermata; class Echinoidea; order Clypeasteroida; family Echinarachniidae; genus Echinarachnius; species Echinarachnius parma. The sequence goes on from JBAMJV010000797.1 coordinate 73,561, forward strand.
CCTTGCTTACCGGAAGCTATGTATGGTAATCGTGATGTTAGATCTAATGGAAGATTTAAATAGACTCGACAGTACTCAGTACTCTGTTTTAAAGTTTCTACGCAATATAATATGCTGAACCTTCCTTTAATTTTCAATTTCTCTAGCAAGGGCATTCACATATGCACTTCATAAATACAATATCATTACTATTATTAATAAACATAACGTGAATAAATTTAGATGAATACAAGAATGAGATGAATAATATATTTGCGCAGTGTAGTTTAGTATTGCCAGTACATTTGTTTGTGTACTTATAGGTGTATATGTGGGTGTATTTGTTTGTGTGTGTGTGTGTGTGTTGAGTGCATTGTCCGCATGTGTGTGTCCGTGTGTGCATGTGTATGTGTGCGCGTGTGTATGTGTGGATGTTCTCACGCCGGCATTCTTGTAGGGTCTCATGTGGGTATACTTGTGGGGTATTTTTTTTCTTGTGGGGAATAAATCATAGACCCCTGTAAGCATTATTGCCTTAAATCGGCGTATTTTGCTTCATAAAGTTATGTGACAAATGTTTGTAACTGTACTGTTACAAACATTTGTCACATAAATTTATGAAGCAAAATCATAAGATTTATTTCAATTTCAATTTCATTAATTCATTTTCATTTCTTATAAAAACAATACATATATATATACACAAATTAGGATTCACAGTATGAAGCAAAATGACTTGAGGAGATTTTGTATCTAGACACTTGTTGTAGCACAAGTTCCCCACAAGACGGGCCCCACAAGTATGCCCATGAACGGGTGCGCTTCGTTATTCCGAAGGTTCGTTATTCCGAAGGTTCTTTATTCCGAAGGTTCGTTATTCCGAACACGCAAATTTCGTATACCTGAAGGTTCGTTAATCCTAAAATGAAATAGGGTTCGTTAATCCGAACATTTGTTGCATTATTCCGAAGGCTCGTTATTCCGAAGGTTCGTTATTCCGAGGGTTCGTTATTCCGAAGGTTCTCTATTTCTAAAATAAAATCAGGTTCGTTATTCCGAAGGTTCGTTAGTCCGAAAATAAAATCGGGTTCGTTATTCCGAAGGTTCGTTATTCCGAAGGTCCGTTATTCCGAGGGTTCGTTATTCCGAAGGTTCGCTATTCCTAAAATGAAATCGGGTTCGTTAATCTGAAAATTAATTTGGGTTTGTTATAATGCTATAATTTCATATAAAGAGATAAAATAAACTTAAATGTTCGATTGGTCTGGCCAAGGGAGGGAAAGGGGGAGGGGTATGCTTAATGAAGGCTGTAAATTAAATAAACAAAACACAAATTATAGTATTATAACGAACCCGATTTAATTTTCAGATTAACGAAACTTATTTTATTTTCGGACTAATGAACCTTTGGAATAACGAACCTTCGGAATAACGAACCTTCGGAATAACGAACCTTCGGAATAACGAACCCGATTTTTTTTCTCGGATAAACGAACCTTCGGAATAACGAACCCGATTTCGTTATAGGAATAGCGAACCTTCGGAATAACGAACCCTCGGAATAACGAACCTTCGGAATAACGAACCTTTGGAATAAAGAACCTTCGGAATAACTGAACCTTCGGAATAACGAACCTTCGGAATAAAGGACTGTAACCGTAAGTATGTGTGTGTGCACGCGCGCGCGCGCGTGTGTGTGTGTGTGTGTAAATAGACCCCATAGTAAACCCCTCAAACAAAGTTCGGAAACTCAAGTTTGATCGATTATATCTATTTTCTTATGAAAACATAATGGTTATATTTGGTATCACTTGAAAGAGTGTGTATACCTCTTTAAAATTATACCAAATTCGTAAGCATATCGAGTATACGGGGTATGAGCTGTATATTTGAGAACGGGGGAAGGTCAGAAGTGAAATGTCACAAAATGCGCCAACAAACTTCAGTGGGAAGGTCTGACACTCATATCACGGTCTTTCTCAAGTTCAACTTCTTTCGACGATGAATATCTTGACAATGAAGAAATACCCTTGAATACGGTATCAGAAAAAAGCCCGTTTAATCATCTTTCCAATGACACCTCACTTGAAATGATTATGAAAGCCGGGTAGGTACAATTAAGGTGAATATTGGGGAGGATCGACAGCGAAATGTAAACGAAATGCATTTGATTGTGTGAAATTGAAGGCGTTGCATCTAAAAACGACTTTTTGTGGAGATATCTCAGTACGTTACTTTACATAATCATTATGAAATTCAACATCATGTTGAAGAGTGTTAATTTGTCAATACAATAATGACCCATACATATTGACTATGTGATTGAGTGTGTGTAGTACCTCTAAATGTATGGGGCTCAAAATGACACGTTGCAAGGTCGACGTTTTGCCACTTGATAACGTGCTTTATAGGGCATACCTACACGGTCAAAGAGGGCGCTAATATGCCAGTTCTGGCCAGGTTGCGTAGGATAGGGAAATTTGATGCATTTTCAAAACATCAAGTTTTAGAGTTTTCCTGTAATGCACACACACATGCAGCATAATCATTGCAAATGAGATATCATATTGAAGGTAAATTAATGAGCTTATCTGAGAAAAAATGAGCTTATCTGAGAAAAACAGAGTTTATCTAGTTTTTACACAAAGGGCTTGCCATTAGTCATGATTCATTAGTCATGATTAAGAGATGAAAATTTGTTGTTTGTGAACACGCTGCAAGATTAACAAACTCGCAAATATGTATTGTCCTCTGTGGTCTATTAATACATATGAGTCTCACATTATCAGATGTCCGAGGACAAGGGGAATAGTGGCACAATAGCTGTCCCCAGGAGACCCGAAGATTACTGTGTATGTATGTGTGTATTAATTCGTAAAGACCCCATTAATCCGTTTTTACCAAGTCATGAGTACTGCGACTAAATCTGTTGAAAAACAATTAAAAACTTCCTTCATTCAGTCATTATTATTACGGTTTGTATGATGTAGTTATTGTGTTGTATTTGATTTTCATCCTACTTTCAACATTATAAACACAAACTATAAAAATAATTCAAATAATACTCATGGGACAAAATGTTAAGAAATAATCTCGTAGCAGTTCCTCTTTGTCTCCCTCCCTAAAGTATATTGTGTGTGTATCTCTTTTCCAACGCACAGAAGTACAATATAGAAATATACGAACGTTTACCGCCCTCTACGTTCGTTGCGCTATTCCAATTATCTCTATTTCTGTCATTTTTTGTATTAGCACGCAAGCAAAAAATGTTTGCCCAATGTTTCCAACCAAATCTGGTGACGAACAAATCAATTGTACATATTTCTTTTTATCCGTAAAGTATCGTTACACACACCTATGGTCTCTTTCTGTCCTGTAGTAGTCTATAAAATCAATAGAGAAAATTTGCGGCTCAAAGTTCATGTATGAACCAGAGTGCAACGCAGCATAAGATAATATGCTATTCATGTTATACATACGTGTTTCCTCCTTTGGCCTTGCTGCACACAAACTGTGCATAGCAGTGATTTTCATTGCACGTTATACTAGACTGGTACAGCTTTGGCTGCTCTGTTGTATACTAACAACATTATACCACCTCTGCATTCGTATGGTTGTGGTACGTTACCCAACAAAATTGTGCGAAAGAAATTCGATACGCGTCTTTGGATTTGGCCACATATTTGTACAATATTTCAAAAATTGTAACATATTACTTCAACATTGGAGACAATCACAAGTGACTTTTAGTAATTTGTTTTGACAAGAAGGAAATGATTTCCAATTAATAGAAACTGCAATCAGTTTAAACCCTATACGGAAGTTGCCTTCGAGCTTCAACAAGCTGGAATAGGTGAGTTTCCTTTAATAGTGAACGTGTCACTATGAGGAAGTACATTAAGTATTGCTTATAAATTGTAATATTCCTGCTTAGAAATGCGTGCTATGGATTCAAATAATCTCGGGCGACATCTAAATTCAGGCCCGTGGCTATTGGGAGGGGTGTAGGGGGCGGGGGGGGGGGGGGGGGGTGCGTTAATTACACAAAACGGAACCGAGACCGGTGAGTGTGAGACTTTTTGAGGGAGCGGAGCAGGGTTGCCAACTTTGAAGCAGAGGTGAGAGTGTGAGAGTGAGACATTGCGAGGGAGCGAAGCGACTGAGCGCGGGGGCAGGGTGTGGGAGAGGGGTGTCCCCCCTCCCACTGTAGGGAGCTTTTTCAATTTTGAACTTGAAATCGTGCAATCTGATGCATACCTAATGAGGTAAAATAACATTTTATATACTGTCATTAAACACCCTAAGTCACTATGTTCTGCTTAACAACATACAGGTAACATGTCTTGATCATTAATGATTCTTGTGGAACGCCTGAACGTTAATATGCGTATTTATTATGCTTTTTCTTTTGCTTTTTTTTTAAATATGCACAAAATGGTAAGTGTGTCATGGTTCTACCGACTAGAAAATATAATATTTGTTTCATGAAGAAAATAAATGTGCACCCCCTCAAAAGAAATATTTGTAAATGACATATGCAGTTTAAACATTGCATAAAATGCCACATTATTTATGATTCACCTACATGAACAAAGTATTCCAAACGAAGACAAGGCCGATTCCCGAGGGAGCAAAGCGACTGAGAGGGGGAATGGTTTGATGGGAGGGTGTCCGCCCGCGTGCACGGTTATAGGGTGCTTTTGCATTGTTGTACTTGAATTATGCAATCTGGTGCATACTTAGGAAGGAGATTTGACTTGACATGAAATAAAATCTGAGTTATCTTGTCTAAAGAAATGTTTTTTTGTTGTTGTAATTACGGGTATCACATTAGACATAAGTGTCAATACCGATGAAAAGTGGACCCTAGCCCGGTAATAAGTGCGTGACCGGTATAAAGTGGACCCGACACCAGTAAAACTAACGATTGGACCTTTCGAGATTGGAGGGGGGGGGGGGGGGGGTGCGTACGCACCAGACGCACTTCAATGTCGAGCCCTACTGAAGTTGAACGCTACTATTTGACAGGTAAATTAGCTTGTATTGATTTGTCTTTACATACTAAGAACATTTCCATCAACCAATCAGTACTCTTAACCGCTTCCTTCCAATCGTTGTGTCCTATTTACAGAACCATGGCGAGTGAGGATGCTGTAGTCGCTCAAGGTTTAGAATGCTGCCTATGCTACGAGCTATTTACCCAACCAAAACTCTTGACCTGTGCCCACACTTTCTGTAAGGAATGTTTGGTTCATCTCTATGAATGTCATCCCCAACAGAACCAGCTCTCTTGTCCGATTTGTCGTCAGATTACCCAAATCAACAATGGAGACATATCTACATTGCAGACTAACATTTTGATTAATTCTATGGTTGAAGACTTGAAATCTGCTAAAAAATTATGCACACTCTGTGACCCGGAAGCTAAATCTCATGCAATACAATACTGTTCACAGTGTGAAGAGTACATGTGTGACCCCTGCACAGTGGCTCATGGCACGTTCAAGAAGACCGCTAAACACGATGTGATCAGCATGAATGACATCAGGGGGGGAAAGGTCAAAGTGAAGCGTTTCTGTATCAAGCATCCAGAGGAAGAGAAGCAGTATGTCTGTACGTCGTGTGACGTGTCCATTTGCTTCAGATGTCGCGTGATTGACCACGGCAAACCGAATCACGAGATCAAAGAGGTGTCTGACTACAAGAAAATCATCCAGGAGCAAATCAAATCTCTTCAGGAAAAAGCTACAAATAAAATTGCGACAATCGAGGCACATGCAGAGTTAGTAAAGGAACAGAAAGCAGTTGTTGAGGTTGAACTTGATCAGAAGATAGATGAGATCAACCAATCGTATGAAGAAGCAGTGAATCACCTCACCAGGCAACGCAATGATCTCATCGACCGATGCACACAAGCGAAGGCTACTCACATCGCACAACTTGAGAAGATTAAAGAATCCGATGACACAAAGATGTGTTGCATTCGAAGTGCATGTGAGCTCGTCGGCAACGGTATCAAGGCACTGCTAGAGGGGCAGACACTGGCTGTGCACAACACTATTTGTTGTGATTTGGGGAAAATGTTGGATGAAAGAAATCCTGATGCTACCGAGTTCAAATCCATAGCTGACCGTGCAAAGCGGGTGAAATTGATCAAGAGCGTTACTCCCATCAGTCTGGGTGATTTGCAACTAGCTGACTGGCAGCTTGAGAATGTGAGCACATTTCCACTCTCACATGAAAGTCCACAGGATGCAGTGCCTTTGCCAGATGGACGGGTTGCCGTTGGTTATTGGTGTGGGAAGGCGATTGAGATGTTTACTGTTGATGGGCCGCAGGAAACAGTGCTGAGGGATGAGTATGTATTCAGGGTATCTACCTTGTCTGACACTCGCTACGTTGTAAGACATTATCCCCAAACTATCACACTGTACAGACAGGCATGGGAGAAGCTCAATGTTCAGTTCAACGCACTCTCAATTACTGATGGTGGTTGGGGCGGCATGTGTGTAGACAGGGATGACAACATTTACGTTGGTTATGAAACGGCAAATAAGATTGCAGTATACCGACCAGAAGGGGGTGCGCCACTTCGGGAGATTCGGTGCCATGGCTATGTGCCTTGGGAAATCTGTCACATGAATTACAGCAAAAGGCTTGTAGTGCATGATAAGTCAACGTCAGTCAGGGTCATTGATGATATGGATGAGGAAGGCACCGTCCTTCATCACATCCAGGTGGATAGTGCTAATACACGCATTGCTGTCCTGGAGGATGACAGCATTCTGATTACATGCAGGAAGGATGATCTGCTGAGTATTGAGCTCTACACAAAGGACCTGAAGAGAATCAGAACAGTCCTCAGGGACTTTCCACTGCCAGATAAGATATGTACATTGATTGAATTGTCCACTGGAAAGTTTGTTGTGGTATCAGGGAAGCAATTCATTGTCTTCCGTACAATCTAAAAATCACAAGAAAAAAACTAAGTATCCTGTAACAAAACTATCTTACCAGTTCAGGACCGGTACTGAAAATGCATTGATCATTAAATTCATAAGATTTTATTGCATTTTCAATAAAGAAATCAATCAATGTACATTGAATCAATCATATTTTGAAAATGACAGAAGGAACCAGTGAGGAAGAAAAACTTGGAATATTACTGGTCCCTGGTTACATGTTCAAATGGTACCACCACCTTAAAAATAATATTGTTATACATAACAATTTTAGTTGTCCATTCCACTAAAAAGTTCAAAAAATATGTTTCCATAAAATGAATATATAATTGGAAAAAAAGCTTCACGATACTACAACATGTGTTTACGGGTTTGCGTACGAAGACAACCTTGTGTCTAGGACAAACGCATCGTCTGTGATTATATTGTCTCAAAACGTACGCGTGAATAAAATTGGCGCACCCCCATAGTCGTTTGGCGCGTATGGAACCATGAGGCCAAATTGGTTCCGTAAGTGGTAATTAATTGCATTGTTTATTCACGATTTCTTTAAACTTGACACATTGATGTGTATTTCAATGCATTCCGAACCAGCATGTAAATAACTTAATAGGACCTAAATCATAACTGAAGCCAACATATAAATTCTGTCTTAGTGGCCACCTGTCTATAACATGTCTATATCAGCTACCAACATGCATATAGTGGCAACTAAACATGTAGAGGGAAAAAATGTCATAAAAACCTTTCTATAGAGGTTACCTGTCTACAGTAACCAATATTCGTGTTTCCTTTTGGTTGTCGCTATACACAGGTTTGACTGTATTTACTCAAGATTTATTTGTGTGATGAAATTATGAAATTGCTGTTTTTCACTGTAATGTGAATCAATGGGTCATAAAGACATACTTCAAAAAGCTGAAATGCTAGTTGTATTTAGAATGTGTTGTACAGTGTTTACTTGCTTACATGCAAACTTACCGAAGTTATTTGCTTGTTATGTAATATTTACAAATGGTTTGTACATTTGAACAGTAGAGAACAATCATCACAAATTAATTTTTCAAAAATTATCATGCTTCTTAAGTGGTCATTTGAAAACATACCATATTGCAGTACAAATCGACAAAGTATAAGTTGTATAATCTTGTATCATCATGTCTACTTAACATTTTTACACTTAAATGTACAGGAAAAATATATATTGCATGAAGAAAATTGTTTAATGCTACAATATATATTTGTTTTTATCCCAATATGCTTGAAATAATTTCATTATATTCTATATATGTTTTTTTGTAAACAAACATTTCTATGTGTATGTAATAGAACAAGGAATTTGTATTATTATGTTCACACATATTTTTTTTCATTTTGTAAAGCGTATAGTTGTATGTTGTATAACCCTCATTCTTCAGTGGTGAAACAGGACTTTCTTCTTGCCATATGAAATTTATGGTGGCCATTGGGACTTGGGCCACCGCTTGATAAGATAAGCATTGTGGGAGGTCCGGACGATACCTGTTTCACATGGTCACCATAGAAACAAGTTAATGTATAGCCCTCCTATTATAACCTATGCTTTGTACATTTGTTTGGAAACATACCAATATGAATGTATTGATAGATCATTAATATATATTAAATCACATAATTAGAAATGTCATTATCTCTTATAAAATTATTGTTATCTTCTTCTATGAAGTATGAAATGATGAAACAATGATACAGTTTGATATCATTATTATAAGAAAATTGTTGTATACATGTTCATGAATAAAATCATTAGATGACAAACATAATTATCTTTGTACGTTATACATTATTTTTGTTGGTATATTTGTGTGTGCATTTGTGTGTGTGTGTGTGTGTGTGTGTGTGCGTGTGTGTGTGTTTGTGTGTGGAGGGGAGTTATTTGTGTATGTGCCGGGGAGGAGCTAGGGGGTGCTTTGTTTGTGTTTGGTTTTGTATGGGTGAACATGTGTACATAATATGTGTTTGTGTGCATGTGTGTGTGCGTGTGTGTATGTGTGTGTGTGAGTGTGCGTGTTTCAATGTGTCTGTGAAGGTGCAGATGTGCTAGCGTGTGTTTAATTGTGTATATATGTGTATGTTTGAATACATGTATTGTGTGAATGTGTGCGTGTGCGGATGTGCTTACATGGGTGTGTTTGTATTTAACCAGGTTTATGATAGAAGAAATACAAAGTCAACTTGCCAGAAAACAACGAGATGCAAGTGGACCTGGTAATTAAACAAAACAATCTAGGATCAAGTTAAATCTAACTGAAAGAAATCATTTGTTAAAACAGCATGGCAAGGAATATGTTTCTTAAATCAGACGGGCCACTTCGGGGAACAGAGATTGGTGGTGGGGCGCATTAAGTTTTACAGGGATTGTAAGATAAGTGTGTGTGTGTGTGTGTGTGTGTGTGTGGGTGGGGGGGGGGGGGGATGGGGGCAATTACCCCTTTGTTTTTCCCGCGTTGTGTTTATCGGTGATGATTATGCTATTTTTGGTCGAACCCGCCCATACCACGCCTGTCCCACGCCTTTGGGCAATTGAGCGTATACTGATCATCGACTTGGTCTTGATAATCGATGATGATAATAATTTCCACTCTCACGTATCTAAAATGCATTTGACGCAGATGGCGCTATTCCAAAAAAAGATGAAGGGCACATTGGGTGAGATAAAATTCGTAAATTTGCATTCCGTATCAAATAATCTTCGTGGGTCCTCAGTCTTCTGCTTTTTTTTGTTTGTTATCAGATTGTCTGATGGCCAATTTATTAATTAATCAAAATATACTTCATTGGCTGGCCCTCTCAGAACGTGTTGTCTGTAAGCATTTGAGTTTGTGTCATATTCTATTTAAAAGTACTTTGTTTATAAATGGGATTTGCTTCGTATTGCCCACTAATAAATTGCCCACGAACCAACGATGATATCAGTGCGTTGGATGCGTACGCACCACCCAAATTCAGAAAGGTCCACTTTTTATCGGTCTCTACCAGGCTCAACCAATGCTCTCGGACCCTACTCCTGATAATACAACGTAAAGGGGTAGTTCAGTTTTGGTATAGAGGGTGCAGCACGAAATAATTTTGTTGTGAGATGTTGAAAAACCGAGTGTAAAATTGAAAGAGCATATCATTTTAATGGCAGAATAAACTTTATTTGATCAAAATCGGTTCAGAAACGGTTGAAATATCAATAAATATATCCGATCGTAATAAATCTGGGCCCCAGATATATTCGATGATTAAAAAAAAAAATTAAAACAATGCTTACACTTTTTCAAAAAATTTCAAAAGAGGTTTTAAAATAGTTGTTGATGATCTCTTTATTGAATCATTATTTCACCAAAACATCACATACATAATTTTTTATAAAAAATGGTTGAAAACAATGCTTTTTTTAGAGAGCGCCCTCTTGTGTTTTAATGGCTCTTTTTGAATGATAAGTGGCTTTTTACTGAGTCATTTATAATTTTCTATACCTTTCGAGCATAGTGGAGTTATTACTATGAGTTTGTAATGTTATTGTGCAGGTTTTGGTTACTAAAGCTCAGCCTTACCAAAACTGTACTACCCCTTTAACCAGTGGTCTGAGCCTCGGCTTCGAACAATTTTGGGCGACGGACACTCCCCTTTCTCCCCTGCCCCCGGCCCTTAAATGACTCTCAACCAGTGGTCTCAGCCTCCGCCACATTCGGTCTCGGTACCGTTTTTGTAAATTACGTTTGCTTTTGCAGATAAGTAATGATATATTCTTTTACATATTCGGTGATGAAAGTATATATATTTACATTAAGTGGCGGCATTTTTAAATACTGTTATTTGGTTTTGAGCCACTACAATGCAAAAGGGCAATATTGCGGAAAAGGGACTTTTGAAACAATCACGCACAAAAATGAATCACACTGCCAGCTGAATTATGATATCTCGAATATCCGATTATTCACGTATGTTATTATAGCTCGTTAATCCGAAGGTTCGATATTCCGAAGGATCGTTATTCCGAAGGTCCGTTATTCTGAAGGTTCGATTCTCCGAAATTGAAATTGGGTTCGATATTCCGAAGGTTTGCTTGCCCCTAAACATGGTAAGGGTCTGTTGCACCACAAATTGTCGTCCCTGCTATTACCAGATATTAATAGATATTAACAAGATGTCCAAAATCTATGTATTAGTATATGAGCAAAAACAAGAAGAATAAAATGCAATACAATTCATTGTTATTGTTGTTGTTGTTATCAAATTCATTAACTTTATTGCGTTAATTCATACATTAACCCCTTGCCTACAGGAACCTGTTGTGCAATGTACACAATCTATAGAGAATTCATAATCTGTAAGGAAACACGTTAAATGCACGTATAATCTGCTCATGTTCCTTCAATAATGTGTTCCAACTCAACCTGTTATACACTGTCTCGTAAATAGTGATTTACAGGAGCTTTGAAACAAAACAAAATAATTAACAGCCATGGATTTTTAAATTCATTCTATTTGGTCATCAGTTTGTTTGCTTATGTTGTAGAGTATTACTCACCTTTTTCCTGAGAATGTTTGTATCTGCTGTCATATTACCATACATTCGTTTTGCCATGCTTTAGAAGTCAACATGATCATTTCAGTTTTGTATTATTCATTAATTACTACTTATAAAAATCAATCTCAAATTATAGTTTAAGAAGTTGGTCTGCGTCGGTGTGGTGACATAGACAAACAAACGTTAATAAAAAAAAACACCGTATGAAAACATAGTTTCCGAATTTTCGCCCATAGGGCTTCGTCAGGGTTTATTAGACTGAAGAAAACAAAACTCAATTTGAAAGTCCAAACTTTCATCAGTTGACTTTCAAATTGAGTTTTGTTTTCTTCAGTCTAATAAACCCTATGGGCAAAAATTCGGAAACTATGTTTTCATACGGTGGTTTTTATTAACGTTTGTTTGTCAAATTATACGTGTATGTAAATTATGTATCCTTTTTATGACAAGCCGTTGGCTTCTATTGGCCCCACCATATATTGCATTTGTATGTGATGTGTTGGTTATTAACTGAAAAATGCATTCCATATTCAATGCAAATATAATTTTATATGGCTAGGAACAAGAGAACCACTAAAGTTCCAACTGATGTTGGATAATTTGGCCAATTTACCTCATGTTTCCTTTAAAGAATGACTCATATTAGATAGGTCACTTTGTACTCTAGTTGAAAGAAAGTTTGTGTAAATATTCGTCTCAAAGTCCACTCTGGTCCCACTTATAATGTGCTGATCTGCATACAGGGGGCGTTTCACAAATATTCAGAGTTGAACTCAACTCTAAGTTGGACCTAACTATTATGGAAAGCCGTTAGTTCCTTTGTCAAATTGTTGAAACAGTTTTTATTAAAATGTGTAAAGTTTTATCAAATCGGTTAATGATGTTATAATCAAGGAGCCGTGAACTGAATTGATATAAATTGTTGTTAGAAATTTGATAAAATTGCATTTGTTTGCTTTTGAATTTGTTTCATATCAAGGCTGCAAATGGCTCTCCATAATTGTTTAGTCCAGTTAATTAGAGTTGCCTAAGTTAAAATTTGAACAGTTGTGAAACACACCCAGGTCTCTTGGACTCCGTATAGGGTCACTTTAACCCTCCAAATACCACATTATAAAGCAAAGGCAAGGCTTGTCTGAATAATTATGGGTCCAATTTATTTAGGGGTACCTGTGATATATTTCTCTCTCAGTAGTGTTACTAAACCATAAACGTTCTGCTATATTTGTCGAATCTGTTGGGGATATGCCACTGGCAAAAGTCAATTAAACATGATGCACTCACTTAGTTAGAGAGTTAGACAGCCAATTCACTGTTAAAATTTGTTTTATACATCCTTAATAATTCAAAGTTCAGTAACTTATTGACTGATCGAGATTACAAATGTAATTTTATGCAAATTAGTTATCAATTCACATGGGGGACTATTCAGCAGGAAGGGAGTGGGTTCCAAGAGGGAGGGGGGGGGGGGCGGGTAGGGGTCGAAGAGGGAGGGGAGATGGGGTCCAAGAGGGAGGGGAGAGGTGCAAAGATCACCATAAAGGGGATAGTCTGTACAATTAAGTAACATGGGCTCTATACTTAGCTTGGATTAAACAGCGCCAATGACTACTAGAAATGCTACATAAGGCGTGCCCACCCCCCCCCCCCCCCCCAAAAAAAAAAAAAAATCAGTCCGACCACGCTACGCCACTGACGACGGGCCACTTGAAATCATCAAATAGGGTGCTCGACTAGCAAGTTAGCTATTCATTAAAATGTGGTGGCAATGATAGTGATTTATAGGAGTAAACAAATTGCTTTGTAGTGTAACTATCAGGCTATTTTCCTTTCTATCCTGAAACATGCATGTCTCATGGACTAGTAGTGTTCATCCTTTTACCCAAGTTAAAGTGAATTTTGTACAATGAGAAGATATAAATAGCGCCATCTGGTGTTTGTAATTGGCTAGGTCAATGTCAATCATTTATGAAGAAGAGCAGACCAGCCCAATTACATATCCATATGGACTGCATTTCCTGCAACACGTCCTTGCAGAAGGGGGTACTAATGGGGCTACCCCCCCCCCCCCCCCATCCACATGAATACAACTGAAATATAACCATACTCTATGCATCGTACAACAGTAGCATACAAATGGAGGTTGAATATATAGTAAAGAATTATCTAACATCATTAAACTCTCAACGGCCATGTTCAGTATGATACTTTCCAACTTAACGCGTGTACGGTAACCCTCACCCAAATCCAGATCTATTCACCAGAGTGCATGCGATTAGTTTACTTTGTATCAAGTACGTTTTTTTTTCCTTCTTCTTTTTCCTTTTGGCCTTGCTTACCGGAAGCTATGTATGGTAATCGTGATGTTAGATCTAATGGAAGATTTAAATAGACTCGACAGTACTAAGTACTCTGTTTTAAAGTTTCTACGCAATATAATATGCTGAACCTTCCTTTAATTTTCAATTTCTCTAGGGCATTCACATATGCACTTCATAAATACAATATCATTACTATTATTAATAAACATAACGTGAATAAATTTAGATGAATACAAGAATGAGATGAACAATATATTTGCGCAGTGTAATTTAGTATTGCCAGTACATTTGTTTGTGTACTTATAGGTGTATATAAGATGATGACGTCATAATTAATGGAAATTGAGCGTTCCTATTGGTTGATTACCGATGCTTAATCCGGTATAATCAATGGTAAAGTTATAATATATATGTATTATAACTTTTCAGTGACGTACAAATTTCCCATAGACCACATTAGACCGGGAGCCAGCGAGGGTCAGCCTAGCTAAAAAGGTTACCAATTTTCTTGTAAATAGTTATTTAGTGTATATGCCCCTAAGTATGGAAATGAAAGTCTGGCTGGTTATTGGTGGTGGGTGTGGTCAGGAGGGTCATGCAAGTGGCCCCCCAAAATTAGGCTAGCCTAGCTAAAAAGGTTACCTCGTAAAATCGGTAGGATATTATCGGGCGTAGCCCAAGATTCAATGAAACACCATTGCCAGACTTTTTAGGTGGTGGGGCGTAGCCGCCAGACCCAAAATACTGGTACGTCATTATTAAGCTAGCATAGCTAAAAAAGTTACCTCGTGAAACCCATTGCAAATTGTTCGTTATACTCAAAGGATAAACGAATGACCATTGCCAGACTTTTTTGGTGGTGGGGCGTAGCCGCCAGACGCCCCCAAAGACCCGATTTTACCCAGCTAGGCTAGCCTAGCTAAAAAAGTTACCTCGTGAAACCCATTGCAAATGATTCGTTATACTCAAAGGACAAACGAATGACCATTGCCAGACTTTTTTAGTTGTGGGGCGTAGCCGCCAGACGCCCCCAAAGACCCGACTTTTCCCAGCTAGGCTAGCCTAGCTAAAAAAGTTACCTCGTGAAACCTATTGCAAATAATTCGTTATACTCAAAGGACAAACGAATGACCATTGCCAGACTTTTTTAGTGGTGGGGCGTAGCCGCCAGACGCCCCCAAAGACCCGACTTTTTTTTAGCTAGGCTAGCTAAAAAAGTTACCTTGTGAAACCCATTGCAAAGGGTTCGTTATACTCAAAGGGCAAACGAATGACCATTGCCAGACTTTTTTGGTGGTGGGGCGTAGCCGCCAGACGCCCCCAAAGACCCGACTTTTCCCAGCTAGGCTAGCCTAGCTAAAAAAGTTACCTTGTGAAACCCATTGCAAAGGGTTCGTTATACTCAAAGGGCAAACGAATGACCATTGCCAGACTTTTTTGGTGGTGGGGCGTAGCCGCCAGACGCCCCCAAAGACCCGAATTTCCCAGCTAGGCTAGCCTAGCTAAAAAGGTTACCTTGTGAAACCCATCGCAAATGGTTCGTTATACTCAAAGGGCAAACGAATGACCATTGCCATACTTTTTTGGTGGTGGGGCGTAGCCGCCAGACGCCCTCAAAGACAACCCGCCCCAAATACCACCAATAACCACTGATGGAATTTTAAAAATTGGAATTTAATTTCAGAAAGAGCATAACAAATAATGTCCAAATGCCGAATATCAAATCTATAGTATACGTATTGGCTGAAATCATGTCCATTCGAATGATTAACTATCAAATGTTCATTTTTCAAAAGGCATCACAAGATTTAGCTAGGATAGCCCAATATCGTGGCGGTATAGGTGTGGTGGGGGAGGGGGTGGGGGTATCAGGCTTTCTGGCAGCTTCGCTCCACCACTCAAGAAGTCTGGTGATGGTCATTCATTGAACCTTTGAAAATGAAAAACAAGTTCCAGTGGGTTTCTCGAGGTAAGATTTTCAGCTATGCTAGTCTAGCTGGAAAATTTGGTCTTTGCATGTGGGCGTCTGGCGGCTATGCCCCACCAATAAAAAAAAGTCTGGCAATGGTCATGTGTTTGTCCTTTGGGTATAACGAACAATTTGCAACGGGTTTCACGATGTTACTTTTTTGGGAAAGTCATGTCTTTGGGGCGTCTGGCGGCTACGCCCCACCACAAAAAAGTCTGGCAATGGTCATTCGTTTGCCCTTTGAGTATAACGAACCATTTATAATGGGTTTCATACGGTAACTTTTTGAGCTAGGCTAGCCTAGCTGGAAAATTCGGGTCTTTGGGGGCATCTGGCGGCTACGCCCCACCACTAAAAAAGTCTGGCAATGGTCATTCGTTTGCCCTTTGAGTATAACGAACCATTTGCAATGGGTTTCACAAGGTAACTTTTTTAGCTAGCCTAGCTGAAAAAAGTCGGGTCTTTGGGGGCGTCTGGCGGCTACGCCCCACCACTAAAAAAGTCTGGCAATGGTCATTCGTTTGTCCTTTGGGTATAACGAGTCATTTGCAATGGGTTTCATGAGGTAACTTTTTTAGCTAGGCTAGCCTAGCTGGGAAAAGTCGGGTCTTTGGGGGCGTCTGGCGGCTACGCCCCACCACTAAAAAAGTCTGGCAATGGTCATTCGTTTGTCCTTTGGGTATAACGAATCATTTGCAATGTGTTTCACGAGGTAACTTTTTTAGCTAGGCTAGCCTAGCTGGGAAAAGTCGGGTCTTTGGGGTCGTCTGGCGGCTACGCCCCACCACCAAAAAAGTCTGGCAATGGTCATTCGTTTGTCCTTTGAGTATAAAGAACAATTTGCAATGGGTTTCACGAGGTAACTTTTTTAGCTAGGCTAGCCTATTAATGACGTACCAGTATTTTGAGTCTGGCGGCTACGCCCCACCACCTAAAAAGTCTGGCAATGGTGTTTCATTGAACCTTGTGAAATTCACATCCTACAAGCCTAAACAAGTTTTGATCAAAGAGAGGCGAAAGCTCAAAGGAACACGAACTATCATTGTTGAAGATCTTACCGCAAACAAATGCTAAGCTTCTCACCGCTGCCCACAAACACACGAAAACCTGTCATACATGGTCCGTCGACGGGAGGATCTTCGTGACGGTGAAAGACTCGAACAACATGGAGAGGAAAAAACTGATATCTTGCCACTCTGACCTGAGAAACATTTGAAATGAATTTTACATACGGTAATATATTTTGAACATATTCTATCCTACTATTTATTTTTAAAATTATTTACTGTTTTAAAAGTGCAATTACACGAGAATTTTAATGTAGAAATATACGGTTTCCGGATGATTATAGGTGTTTTTGTTTTAAATCACATTTCTTCCAAACTCGTTTTTAAATTGTACCCACATTTTTAATGCGTGTATTGTCTTTGTGTGTGTGTGTTTTTTACATGTGTTGATGTATGATGCCTGATCGTGCTGACATTTTAAACTTTTTACATTCCATAAATTTGCAAAATGTTTCTGAATTATTATCTCCTTTACATGAGGTAAATAGCAATGATGGACCTGTGCAATCATATTATACACCTGAAGAGTATAATGAATTCATTCATAAATTATCTGATGATAACCCTCAATCTGATGAGTTTTCTTGTGTACACATTAATTGTAGAAGTTTGAATAGTAATTTTGATGACATGAGATTGTTTTTAGATAGTATTCAAAGGAAGTTTTCAATAATTGGTGTAACAGAGACGTGGTTATCTGAATATGATTCCTATTATGATATTGACGATTATACACTTTGTGTGAACGGTAGGGCAGAAGGTAAACGAGGTGGTGGGGTAGGTGTTTATGTAAAAAATGATTTTGATTTTTTTCGAAGATATGATTTAGATGTGAATAATTCTTGTATGGAATCTATTTTTGTAGAAATAAATAACTCACAAAAGAATATTATTCTAGGTGTAATATATCGACCACCGTCACATTCTGTTCAATCATTTTTAGAAGAATTTGTACCTGTTTTAGATATTGTAAATAGGGAAAATAAGATATTGTATTTAATTGGGGATTATAATATAAATCTTTTAAATGTACAATCTTGCCAACATGTGAATGACTTTGTTGATGTACTTATGACAAATTCATTGTCTCCTATTATTCATTGTCCAACTCGTATTACGAATAACTCACAAACTTTAATTGATAATATTTTGACAAATAATTTAGAATGTATACATTCTGGTATATTTCTTGTGGATATAAGTGACCATTTACCTATATACTTTGTTTCTAAATTATGTCCCAAGATGAATAGACAGGAATCGATTGATTTTTATGTTCGTGATTTTAAACAAGAAAATGTAAATAAGTTTGTTGAAATGATTGGTAATTCTGATTGGACTGTATTAAGTGAGGATGCAAATGTTGCTTATGAATTGTTTTTAAGAAAATTTTTACGCATTTATGATTATTGTTTTCCACTAAAAAAGGCAGAAAAAAGAAAACAAAAAGATAAAATGTGGTTTACATCCAGATTAAAGAAGATGTGTAGGAAAAAGAATAAATTATATAAGAAATACATTAAGAATCGAACTGATTATAGATTTTCTGTGTATAAAAAATATCGAAATATGGTCACAAAGGAAATTAAAAAAGTAAAAAATAAATATTATATGGATAAATATACATCTGCCATTGGTAATATGAAGAAAATGTGGAAAACGATAAATGAAATGCTCAATAGGAACTCTAAAAAATGTACACCTCCTAATAAAATAGTATGTGATAATCAAACTGCAGAAACCCCTTATGATATTTGCAATATTTTTAATGATTTTTTTATTGATATTGGCCCAAGGCTTTCATCTCAATTTGACAATACTTACAACTTCGATAAGTATCTAACAAAAAAATATACTACTGCCTTTTTTTCTCCCATTACACCAAAAGAAATAATTGAAATAATATGTAATTTTGAAAATGGAAAAAGCAGTGGATATGATGGTATACGTGTTAATATAGTAAAAAATATGGTTCATGTAATTTGCTACCCATTATGTCATATTTTAAATTTATCATTATCCACAGGGGTTGTGCCAACAAAATTAAAAATTGCTAGAGTTGTGCCTATTTATAAAAATGGTCCTAAAGATGATGTATCTAATTATCGCCCTATCTCTATTTTGCCTTTATTTTCGAAGGTTTTAGAAAAATGTGTTTATAATAGATTATTTAAATTTTTAACTCAGTGCAATATCATTACAAATAACCAGTACGGTTTTAGAAGTGGGCATTCCACATCTCATGCTTTACTGGAATTTATTCATAAGGTCGTTGATGTTTTTGATAAGAAAGAGATAATGATAGGTCTATTTTTAGATCTCAGTAAAGCGTTTGACACGCTAGATCACTCGATATTATTGTATAAACTTTCTAACTATGGAATACGTGGTACATTGTTAGAATGGTTTCAAAGTTACTTAACTGATAGAAAGCAATATGTTGAAAAAGATAATATACAATCGCAACAGAAAAGCATGAGATGTGGCGTCCCTCAGGGCTCTATCTTGGGACCACTATTATTTATATTATATGTAAATGATATGTGCAATATTTCAGATAAACTTCAATTTATTCAGTTTGCAGATGACACCAGTGTGTTTATGTCCCATCCTCAATTTGATGTTTTGCAAAATGTATTTATTAATGAAGTTGCTAAATTGATCGAATGGTTGCAGGCAAATAAGTTAGTTTTAAATCTTACAAAAACTAACTATATGATTTTTACAAATAAATTCATAGATAAAGATGACATAATTATTAATATAAATGCATCCAGAATAATACGCGTTTCACATGTGAAATTCCTTGGTGTAATTATTGATGATTGTTTAACATGGAAGGAACACACTGGTGTCATCTGTAATAAAATCTCTAAAAATATTGGGGTCATGAATAGGTTGAAATTATACCCTAATGCTTTGTTATTATTATTATATAACACTCTCATAGTCCCATATTTTAACTATTGTATTCTTGCCTGGGCAAATTCTAGTGAACAAAATATGCAGAGATTGTTTAAATTACAAAAGAGGGCAGTAAGAATTATATCACATTCGTCATACAGGGCTCATTCTATGCCAATATTTTTTCGTCTATCTGTATTAACAATATATGATATTTATTTACTACAAAGTGCAATACACATGTTTTTATGTAATACTACAATGCTCCCTATAACTTTATTAAACTATTATGAGTTAAATAATGCTTTTCATAACTATAATACAAGAAATTCTACAAATTTTCATTTACCCCAGATACGAACATCCTCGTATAAAAAATCAATATTTTTCCAAGGACCAAAACTGTGGAATGATATGCCCTTATTTGTGAAGACAATTAGAACATTGAATGCTTTTAAAATTTCGTATAAACGCTTGTTACTTAGTAAATATTCTGTGCAATCATGAATTTCGTATGATATTTTACATTTTGCTGTATTTATATTTTTAATTTCTTACAATCAGCACGTCAGGTTCTGTGTTGTGTGTGTGTGTGTGTGTGTGTGTGTGTGTGTGTGTGTGTGTGTGTGTGTGTGTGTGTGTGTGTGTGTGTGTGTGTGTGTGTGTGTGTGTGTGAGTATGTGCGAGTATTATGCTTGAATAATTATGGATATTTTATAACGTGCATTATATTATATACCCCATCAAGACAAGGGGCTTAAATTATTGTATATTTACATAGATGTATCGTTTGTATGTACGTTACTTTGCTTTACTGGGGTTGGTTTTTACATAAGGCAATTACAGCCTTTCTACCGACTCCTTACACTTTATAATTTTGTCCGTATTTTGTATACTTTGTATGTAGAACTTGTATTCCTTGTTTTTCTTTTGTTCTTACCTTGTCAATTTGTTGTTTTTATGAAGTGTTAAATAAACTGAACTGAACTGAACTGTTCAGCTAGGCTAGCCTAATTTTTGGGGGCCCCTTGCATGACCCTCCTGACCACACCCACCACCAATAACCAGCCAGACTTTCATTTCCATACTTAGAGGCATATACACTAAATAACTATTTACAAGAAAATGGGTAACCTTTTTAGCTAGGCTAACCCTCGCTGGCTCCTGGTCTACATAGTGCATGGCGACCGTGTGTACAAACTTCCCATTGAGAGCCGCCGCAGTGGAGTGCGCAACGTCAAATTCAGTCCGCTGCCAAAATGCCAACAAAATTACGTAAAAGTGAGAATAATGAAAGGGCTGCGTGCATTTCCATTCCCAAACTTAGCAATATCAAACCACTTTACCATGCAATTTACGAAACTGCCAACATTTATTTACAAAAGGACAGATAATTTACAAAATGATGCATTTTCCATCTTTTTCATGATAAGTTTTGCGAGTCTTTCTTCGCGGCATGTAAACAATCAATTGTGACGTCACAGCCATGACGTCACAATTCTTGACACTCAATTCGGGTTCCTCCAAAAGTTCCTCCAAATAATCATCTTATATAACAAATAGTACATGATTCCTGTCGTTAAATATTCCATAATAGACACCTCTACATTTTTAATTTCTCTCGTGCGATTATATTGCACTCGGCCTGTGGCCTCGATGCAATATAATCGCTCTCGAGAAATAAAAAATGTATCGTTGTCTATTCTGGTATATTCAACTCCAAACCATGCACTATTAATTTGTATAATATGTGGGTGTATTTGTTTGTGTGTGTGTGTGTGTTGAGTGCATTGTCCTCATACGTGTGTCCGTGTGTGCATGTGTGTGCGTGTGTGTGTGTATGTGTGTGTGCGCGTGTGTATGTGTGGATGTTCTCACGCCGGCATTCTTGTGGGGTCTCATGTGGGTATACTTGTGGGGTATTTTTTTTCTTGTGGGGAATAAATCATAGACCCCTATAAGCATTATTGCCTTAAATCGGCGTATTTTGCTTCATAAAGTTATGTGACAAATGTTTGTAACTGTACAATTACAAAAATTTGTCACATAACTTTATGAAGCAAAATCATAAGATTCAATTCAATTTCAATTTCATTTATTCATTTTCATTTCTTATAAAAACAATACATATATATATACACAAATTAGGATTCACAGTATGAAGCAAAATGACTTGAGGAGATTTTGTTTATCTAGACACTTGTTGTAGCACAAGTTCCCCACAAGACGGGCTCCACAAGTATGCCCATGAACGGGTGCGCTTCGTTATTCAGAAGGTTCGTTATTCCGAAGGTTCTTTATTCCGAAGGTTCGTTATTCCGAACACGCAAATTTCGTATACCTGAAGGTTCGTTAATCCTAAAATGAAATAGGGTTCGTTAATCCGAACATTTGTTGCATTATTCCGAAGGCTCGTTATTCCGAAGGTTCGTTATTCCGAGGGTTCGTTATTCCGAAGGTTCTCTATTTCTAAAATAAAATCAGGTTCGTTATTCCGAACGTTAGTCCGAAAATAAAATCGGGTTCGTTATTCCGAAGGTTCGTTATTCCGAAGGTCCGTTATTCCGAGGGTTCGTTATTCCGAAGGTTCCCTATTCCTAAAATGAAATCGGGTTCGTTAATCTGAAAATTAATTTGGTTTTGTTATAATGCTATAATTTCATATAAAGAGATAAAATAAACTTAAATGTTCGATTGGTCTGGCCAAGGGAGGGAAATGGGGAGGGGTATGCTTAATGAAGGCTGTAAATTAAATAAACAAAACACAAATTATAGTATTATAACGAACCCGATTTAATTTTCAGATTAACGAAACTTATTTTATTTTCGGACTAATGAACCTTCGGAATAACGAACCTTCGGAATAACGAACCCGATTTTTGTTCTCGGATAAACGAACCTTCGGAATAACGAACCCGATTTCATTATAGGAATAGCGAACCTTCGGAATAACGAACCCTCGGAATAAAGAACCTTCGGAATAACGAACCTTCGGAATAAAGAACCTTCGGAATAACTGAACCTTCGGAATAACGAACCTTCGGAATAACGGACTGTAACCGTAAGTATGTGTGTGTGCACGCGCGCGCGCGCGTGTGTGTGTGTGTGTGTAAATGGACCCCATATTAAACCCCTCAAACAAAGTTCGGAAACTCAAGTTTGATCGATTATATCTATTTTCTTATGAAATCATAATGGTTATATTTGGTATCACTTGAAAGAGTGTGTATACCTCTTTAAAATTATACCAAATTCGTAAGCATATCGAGTATACGGGGTATGAGCTGTATATTTGAGAACGGGGGAAGGTCAGAAGTGAAATGTCACAAAATGCGCCAACAAACTTCAGTCGGAAGGTCTTACACTCATATCACGGTCTTTCTCAAGTTCAACTTCTTTCGACGATGAATATCTTGACAATGAAGAAATACTCTTGAATACGGTATCAGAAAAAAGCCCGTTTAATCATCTTTCCAATGACACCTCACTTGAAATGATTATGAAAGCCGGGTAGGTACAATTAAGGTGAATATTGGGGAGGATCGACAGCGAAATGTAAACGAAATGCATTTGATTGTGTGAAATTGAAGGCGTTGCATCTAAAAACGACTTTTTGTGGAGATATCTCAGTACGTTACTATACATAATCATTATGAAATTCAACATCATGTTGAAGAGTGTTAATTTGTCAATACAATAATGGCCCATACATATTGACTATGTGATTGAGTGTGTGTAGTACCTCTAAATGTATGGGGCTCAAAATGACACGTTGCAAGGTCGACGTTTTGCCACTTGATAACGTGCTTTATAGGGCATACCTACACGGTCAAAGAGGGCGCTAATATGCCAGTTCTGGCCAGGTTGCGTCGGATAGGGAAATTTGATGCATTTTCAAAACATCAAGTTTTAGAGTTTTCCTGTAATGCACACACACATGCAGCATAATCATTGCAAATGAGATATCATATTGAAGGTAAATTAATGAGCTTATCTGAGAAAAAATGAGCTTATCTGAGAAAAACAGAGTTTATCTAGTTTTTACACAAAGGGCTTGCCATTAGTCATGATTCATTAGTCATGATTAAAGGATGAAAATTTGTTGTTTGTGAAAACGCTGCAAGATTAACAAACTCGCAAATATGTATTGTCCTCTGTGGTCTATTCATACATATGAGTCTCACATTGTCAGATGTCCGAGGACAAGGGGAATAGTGGCACAATAGCTGTCCCCAGGAGACCCGAAGATTATTGTGTATGTATGTGTGTATTAATTCGTAAAGACCCCATTAATCCGTTTTTACCAAGTCATGAGTACTGCGACTAAATCTGTTGAAAAACAATTAAAAACTTCCTTCATTCAGTCATTATTATTACGGTTTGTATGATGTAGTTATTGTGTTGTATTTGATTTTCATCCTACTTTCAACATTATAAACACAGACTATAAAAATAATTCAAATAATACTCATGGGACAAAATGTTAAGAAATAATCTCGTAGCAGTTCCTCTTTGTCTCCCTCCCTAAAGTATATTGTGTGTGTATCTCTTTTCCAACGCACAGAAGTACAATATATAGAAATATACGAACGTTTACCGCCCTCTACGTTCGTTGCGCTATTCCAATTATCTCTATTTCTGTCATTTTTTGTATTAGCACGCAAGCAAAACATGTTTGCCCAATGTTTCCAACCAAATCTGGTGACGAACAAATCAATTGTACATATTTCTTTTTATCCGTAAAGTATCGTTACACACACCTATGGTCTCTTTCTGTCCTGTAGTAGTCTATAAAATCAATAGAGAAAGTTTGCGGCTCAAAGTTCATGTATGAACCAGAGTGCAACGGAGCATAAGATATTATGCTATTCATGTTATAAATACGCGTTTCCTCCTTTGGCCTTGCTGCACACAAACTGTGCAAACTGTGCATAGCAGTGATTTTCATTGCACGTTATACTAGACTGGTACAGCTTTGGCTGCTCTGTTGTATACTAACAACATTATACCACCTCTGCATTCGTATGGTTGTGTTACGTTACCCAACAAAATTGTGCGAAAGAAATTCGATACGCGTCTTTGGATTTGGCCACATATTTGTACAATATTTCAAAAATTGTAACATATTACTTCAACATCGCAGCCATTTCAAAAGTGTATAGTTTTCAAAGGATTTACCTCTCACAAATTGGAAGGCTAATTCCTGCGCAACCTAATTTTCATACCCTTTACAAAAGTGAGAAGTGCTCACCCAAGCATGAATTATTTTCGGACTTTTTGGTGTCATATGAAAGTTGAGTCCATAAGCTATCCATACATATAAACCTTTTCCCCCAGAATCATATATTTTTTTATTCGGCAGCCATTTCAAAAGTGTATAGTTTTTTGGGAGACGCACGGTAGTATAACTATTTGACAGGTAAATTAGCTTGTAGTGATTTTTCTTTACATACGAAGAACATTTCCATCAACCAATCAGTACTCTTAACCGCTTCCTTTCAATCGCTGTGTCCTATTTACAGAACCATGGCGAGTGAGGATGCTGTAGTCGCTCAAGGTTTAGAATGCTGCCTATGCTACGAGCTATTCACCCAACCAAAACTCTTGACATGTGCCCACACTTTCTGTAAGGAATGTTTGGTTCATCTCTATGAATGTCATCCCGAACAAAACCAGCTCTCTTGTCCGATTTGTCGTAAGATTACCCAAATCAATAATGGAGACGTATCTACACTGCAGACTAACATTTTGATTTATTCTATGGTTGAAGACTTGAAATCCGCCAAAAAACCCTGCACACTCTGTGACCCAGAAGCTAAATCTCATGCGGTACAATACTGTTCACAATGTGACGAGTACATGTGTGACCCATGCACAGTGGCTCACGGGAGGTACAAGAAGAACACGAAACACGATGTGGTCAGCATGGATGATGTCAAGAGGGGAAAGGTCAAAGTGAAGCGTCTATGTACCAACCATCCAGAGGAAGAGAAGCTGTATTTCTGTACATCATGTAATGTGTCCATCTGCTTCAGATGTCATGTGCTCGATCACCCCAAACCGGATCACGAGATCAAAAATGTGTCCGACTACAAGAAAACTATCAAAACGCAAATCAAATCCCTTCAGATGAAAGCTACGACAAAACTCGCGACAATCAAGGCACACACAGAGCTAGTACAGGAGCAGAAAGCAGTTGTTGAGGTGAATCTTGATCAGAGGATAGCTGAGATCAACCAATCGCATGAAGAAGCAGTGAATCACCTCACCAGGCAACGCAATGATCTCATCGACCGATGCAAACAAGAAAAGGCTTCTCACATCGCACAACTTGAGAAGATCAAGGAATCTGATGACATAGAGATGTGTTGCATCCGAAGTGCATCTGAGCTTGTCGGCAATGGTATCAAGGCACTGCTAGAGGGGCAGGCACTGGCTGTGCACAACACGATTTGTTGTGATTTAGAGAAAAATTTGGGTGAAAATAATCCTGATGCTACACAGCCCAAATCCATAGCTGACTCGGCAAAGCGGGTGAAATTCACCAGGAGCGATACTCCCACCAGTCTGGGTGAATTGCGACAATGGCAGCTTGAAGAGGTGGTCACATTCCCACTCTCACATGCAGATCCATGGGATGCAGTGCCTTTGCCTGATGGACGAGTGGCTATTGATTATTGGAATGGGCAGGCGATTGAGATGTTCACTGTTGATGGGCCGCAGGAAACAGTGCTGAGGGGTGAACATGTACAACGTGTATCTGCCTTGTCTGACGGTCGCTACGTTGTACGATACCTGAATAACATCACGCTGTACACACATGCATGGGAGAGGCTGAATGTTCAGTTAAACTCACTCACATTTGATGTTGGAGGTTTGGGTGGCATGTGTGTAGACAGGGATGACAACATCTACGTTGGATATGGTTACAAACATAAGATTGCTGTATTCCGACCAGAAGGTGGTGCGCCATCTCGGGAGATTCTGTGCCTCGGCTATGTGCCTTGGGAAATCTGTCACACGAATCACAGCAAAAGGCTGGTAGTGTATGATGGGTCAAAGACAGTCAGGGTCATTGATGACAGGGATGAGGAAGGCATCGTCCTTCATCAGGTCCAGGTGGATGATCCGTTTCCACGCATTGCTGTCCTGGAGGATGATAGCATACTGATTGCATGCAGGAAGGATGGTCTGCTGAGTATTTAGCTCTACACAAAGGACCTGAAGAGAATCAGAACAGTCCTCAGGGACTTTCCACTGGCAGATAAGATATGTAAATTGGTTGAATTGTCCACTGGAGAATTTGTTGTGGTATCAGAGAAGCAATTCATTGTCTTACGTAAAATCTAAACATCACAATAACAAAACTATGTATCATGTAACAAAACGTTCTAACCCGTTCTGGACCGGAACTGAAAATGTATTTATAATTACATTCATTTTATTGCATTTTTAATAAAGTGATCAATCAATGTACATTGAATGAATCATA
Source organism: Echinarachnius parma (assembly GCA_037951105.1). Classification (NCBI taxonomy): domain Eukaryota; kingdom Metazoa; phylum Echinodermata; class Echinoidea; order Clypeasteroida; family Echinarachniidae; genus Echinarachnius; species Echinarachnius parma. The sequence goes on from JBAMJV010000797.1 coordinate 100,813, forward strand.
TTTTGAAAATGACAGAAGGAACCAGTGAGGAAGAAAAACGTGGATATTGCTGGTCCCTGGTTACATGTTTAAAGGGTACCACCAGCTAAGAATAATAATGTTATACATAAGGATAACAATATTAGTTGTCCATTCCACTAAAAAGTTCAGAAAAATATGTTTCCAGAAAAATAAATATATAATTGGAAAAAACGCTTCACCATACTACATCTGTTTACGGGTTTGCATACGAAGACAACATTTTGTCTAGGACAAACGCATCGTCTGTGATTATATTGTCTCCAAACGTACGAGTGAATAGAATGGGCGCACCCCCATACGTTTGGCTCGTATGGAACCATGAGGCCATAATGGTTCCGTAAGTGGTGGTAATTAATTGCATTGTTTATGAATTACACAACCATTTGCAAAGTGTTGGGCATCTATTTGATATAACACAACGGTACCAAAACATACAATTATGTGTTGTTCTCTGCCTGGTGGTCCCCTTTAAAGGGACATTCACTCTTTTGCAAGCCAAATTTCAAAAGTTGCGAGGTTATTGTCTTATATGAAAGAAAATATCATTTAATAGCATGCCTGAAAAAATTAGGGCTTGAAATCTCTTCTTCGTGGAGTTATAGACCTACAACTAATAAACCGTCGTCCAATTTTAATTGTGCATTATACGTATATTCACCCAGTGAGGAAGTTTGTACATGGATTCCACGAAGTACCATAACGCTATGCGTGACCCCTACGTGACCCGCGCACAAATAAGAATAGCACGACCGCACACTAGGCAAAATAACCCAACCTCGCTTAAACTGACTACATGTAATTACATATTCTTCATTTTTTTGATTTTTTTTTCTGTGACATACCTTTACAAATGTCGCGCGGCTTCACACTACCTTTAAAATTATTAGTACAATATAGTTGTAATATTATGCTAAATCAGTTAAACTCTTTTATTGACCGATATATAGTCTGATGGAGGGACGCATTCGTTTTTCATTCGTAGAATCCAAATTATAGGCTGTTCGATCTGATTTTGTGTGTGTGTGTTTCATTCATCCCCATCCGTCGACTGGAAACTGTTCAGACGTTTTGTAAAAGAGGGACTGTCCCTTTAAGCTATAATACATGTACCTTAGCATGTTGAAGACTATCTAGATTTGGTATAACACACATTCTCCATAGATTCCAGCTAATGTGTTTTGTGGACCAATTCTGAATGTGTTAAAGCAACACAGTATCATCTTGAATGGGTTAATGGGCTCATGGAAAATATTTATTCACGATTTCTTTGAACTTGACAAATTCATGTGTATATCAATGTATTCCAAATCCGCAAATCGGCATGTAAATAACGCAATAGGACCTCAATCATCACTGAAACCAACAAATAGAACACTGAGTCAAACCTGTCTTAGTGGTCACCTGTCTATAACCTGTTTATATCAGCCAACATGCCTATAGTGGCCACTAAACATGTTCCCCTGCAGACGAAAACAATTTTAAAGAAACTGTCTATAAATAGAGGTCACCCGTCCACAGTGGCTACTATACTTGTTTCATTTGGGTGGTCGCTATACACAGGTTTTGACTGCATTTACTCAAGATTGATTTTAATGTGATGAACTTGACAAATTGATGTGTATTTCACTGTACTTCGAATCAGCATATTATAACTTATACGGACTTACTTCATAGCAGAACAAAAATATAGAATACTGAACAGTAATATCTGACTTTGCTAGTAAATTGATAGAGTCGCATTATTGCATTCATATTGGATATTTCATACAAATAAGATGAGATTAGCATTTGACAGTGTCATCAGACGTAATGAAAAATACAAATGTGCATGCTAATCTTTCTTGATCACATTATATGTCATTGTACTTTAATAGCTTTAATGCATTTCTTCAAGTGCGTGATAAGGAAACAAATGTATAGTGTTGATCATCATCATGTATCATATAAAGAGATGTGTATAAAATCTATCATGTTTTATATCGGAATATGCTCAAAGTTTTATTTAAATTTCTCTGTATTTTATAGTGTATTAGTTTTTTTTGCAAACATACCAAATTACTGTTATCAATCGTTATCTCATATATTTGCGGCAAAATTAAATTATTTAATTTTGCTCTTTGCACTCTTTAAGTGCTTGCTATGGAAACTAATTTCGTGTGCTTATCCTAATGGTTCCAAGATAAATAAGTTAATCTATATTTTCACAATTTTCAAAGCAATTTGTCTGAAAGGTTTGTTGTATTTAGAATGTATTGTACAGTGTATACTTGCTTACATGCAAACCACCCAAAGTTATTTGCTTAGTATGTAATAATTACAAATGCTTTGAACATTTGAACAGGAAAGAACTATATCATCACAGATTTGTTTTTCCCAAAATATCATGCTTCTTGAGTGGTCATTTGAAAACATACCATATTGCAATACAAATCAACACATTCTAAGTTGTATAATCTTATATTATCATGTCTACTTACATGATCTCATTATATATTCTATATTTGTTTGTAAACAAATATTTTATGTGAATGTAATAGAAAAAGTAATGCAATTTTATTTTCGTGCATATCTTGTTGTTTTGTAAATGGTAAAATTGCAATGTTGTATAAGCCTTACTCTTTGGTCATAACAAGACTTTTTAGTGGCCATATGAAATTTCTGGTGGCCATTGGGTCTTGGGCCACCACTTAAGATAAGCCTTGTGGGATGTCCGGACGATACCTGCTTGACAGGGTCACCATGTTAACAAGTTAATGTCTAGCCCTGCTATAACCTATGCCTTGTACATTTGTATGGAAACATACCAATATGAATGAATGATAGATCATTTAATATAAACAAATAATGATAAATTGCATTATCTTTTGTAAAACAGTTGTTATGCTCTCCTTTAGTTTAGGAACAACTCTCAACTCTAAATAGAAATGTTTGTCTACCAACATTGTGAAACAAATGTTGATGAATACATTCATTAGATACACAATATCTGTATACATTATAGAACAAATTATTGTATATTTTCTGTGTTTTTATTCATGTGTATAATCAGGTGGGGGTGTATGTTTCTTTGTGTGTTGGGTATGAGTGTTAATGTGCATGCATGTTTGTGGATGTGATTACAAGTGTCACACTGGCGTACCCAGGATTTTTTAAAGGGGGGGGGGGGGGGGGGTTTCTTCAGAAACGAATTCTGTTCTACAATCTAAGACCAACAATTTTCGACATTTTCGAGGCCGAGACCACGGTTTTTCAACATTTTCGAGGCCGAAACCGCGGTTTTTTCGACATTTTATAGGTCGAGACCACGGTTTTTCGACATTTTCGAGGCCGAGACCACGGTTTTTTGACATTTTCGAGGCCGAGACCACGGTTTTTTCGCACTTTACGAGGCCGAGACCATAACAAATGACGGTAAGGGTTAAAATTTGAAAAGGGGGGAGGGGGGGGGGGGGGGGGGTTCAAACCCCCAAAACAGTAATTTTTTGGTCAAAGGGGGGGGGGGGGGGGTTGAACCCCACAAACCCCCCCCCCCCCCCCCCCCCCCTCTGGGTACGCCTATGCAAGTGTGTATTTAGGCGGGGTGTGTGTGTGTGTGTGTGCGTGTGTGTGTGTGTGTGTGTGGATGTGATTACATGTTTGTGCTTGAATGGTATAGAAGACATAGCTAGGCTCTGTTTCATAAAGTTCAAATGTTCACAACGATTTGTCAACCATTGTAAATGTCCAATTATTGTAACCTTTAGGTCAACAGCCAATCAGCACGGAGCATTCGAGCTGTTACCGGGGTAGTTGCATCAATTGGTCTAGTTTGTATGTAATTAAAATTTTTGAAATTCTACATACAATTCGCATTAGTATTGAATAAGTTTTTAGCAGTGGTAGAGGTCTTAACGATAGTGCCCTTCTTTCTAGGACTGCGTCTTCATATTCAGTAAAATATTCCATATACCACATCAGGTTAATGCAATGTTGAAATTGACGGTGATAAAGGCTTCAAATGATGCCAGAAAAAATTGCTTTGTAATATAACTATCACGCTCATTTCTTTTCTATTCTGAAACATGGATCTAAACCCCTCAGAAAATGTTCGGAAACTTAACTATGATCGATTATATTAACCCTAGGAAACTCAACGTCGTGATCTTTTAGATTCCTTGTTTACCACATTGCGAGACAAACGAATATCACTAGCGATATCTTTTCCGATATATTACTCTTATTGTCAAATTGTATTTTTCTTTTTCTTTTAGTGTCATTGCATTGCATGATGATTTCCCTTTTAACAGAATGGCACACTATTTGTCATTTACTTTACGTCCAAACCACGTTAGCCAAAAAAAGTGAGGTGCTTAGATTTGACCACTCGAGCCTGCATCCAGTAGATTTTTTTTAAATCAGGGATAGCACTTTCTTATCGCTATAGGCCTTGAGGGGAAGTAAACACAGAGTGAGTTTGTTGACAGTAGTGATAAAACTGTCAGAAACCGATAAGAATGTGGACGATCGAGCTAGGAAAATGAAAGAATTGATTTCTACAATGGTGGTCATCAAGTCAAATGTCGCAAAATGGGCCGAGAGTATTCAGTTTGGACATTTTACTCTTGTTCGTATTTTTTAATGCTCCAGTTGTATCAAAGATTGTAGCGCGTTCAAATGATTTAAACCTATCAAATTTGGTATCATTTTAAAGCCCACCTGCATATCTTTGCAATACGATTATGTCCGTAACAATGTTAATAATAGGTTAAGTATGGTACAGCTGAATAGGGGAGGGTCGAATATGAAATGTTGCAACATGCATTTCATTTTGTGAAATTGAAGGCGTTGCATCAAAACTCGACTATTGGAGGGGATGTTTTGGGGTCTTACATTGCATAATCATCAGTAAATTTAGCATCATGAGAAAGCATGTTTATTTTTCCTTAAACTTATGTCTCACTTGTAATAATTATGCTATTGGGGTGTGTGCAGTAAAGCCGGATATGAGGCGTATTAATGCTATGAATTTAAGACCGTGGCTTCCTGTTTCAAGATTCCGGTAAGATATCGTTTTACTCATAACTCTATCATCATTACGTTTTGCACTAAAAGAAAGCTCATTAATTTACCCTGACTATGATATCTCATTTGAAATGATTATGCTGCATGTGTGTGTGCATTACAGGAAAACTCTCAAACTTGATGTTTTGAAAATGCATCAAATCTCCCTAAACCTACGCAAACTGGCCAGAACTGGCATATTAGCGCCCTCTTTGACCCTGTAGGTATGACCTGGTAGCACGTTATCAAACGGCAAAACGTCGACATTGCAACGTGTCATTTTTAGCCCCATACATTTAGAGGTATACTACACACACCTCAATCACATAGTCATTATGAATGGGGCATTATTTTATTGACAAAATTAACACACTTTAACATGATGTTGAATTTTATAATGATTATGTACAAAAAGTCGTTTTTGGATGCAACGCCTTCAATTTCACACAATCAAATGCATTTTGTTTACATTTTGCTTTCGATTCTCCCCAAGATTCACCTTTATTGTACCTACCCGGCTTTCATAATCATTCCAAGTGAGGTGTCATTGGAAAGATAATTAAACAGGCTTTTTTCTGATACCGTATTCAACAGCATCTCTTCATTGTCAAGATATTCATCGTCAAAAGAATTTGAACTTGAGAAAGACCGTGATATGAGTGTCACACCTTCCGACTAAAGTTTGTTGGCGTATTTTGTGACATTTCACTTCAGACCTTCCCCCGTTCTCAAATATACTGTGCATACGCCGTACTCGTGATGCTTACGAATAGACCGCTTCTGTAATGTATGCAAATAATATGCGTATGACGTAAGACTCACCGTTGGCAAGCTTAACAATAGTAACTAGGTCCGGCAAGCTAAGTTTGCCGGAGCTTGCCGGACCTAGTTACTATTGTTAAGCTTGCCAACGGGGAGTCTGACGTCATACGCATATTATTTGCATACATTACAGAAGCGGTCTATTTGGTATCATTTTAAAGAGGTATACCCACTCTTTCAAGTGATACCAAATATAACCATTATGATTTCATAGGAACATAGATATAATCGATAAAACTTGAGTTTCCGAACTTTTTTGAGGGGTTTATGTTTCATAGCTTAGTGTTAATCCTTTTACCGTTTTTAAAGTTAAAGGGAATTATGTACAATGATAACATTTAAATAGCGCCATCTGGTGTTTGTAACTGAACATCAAGGTCCTGGCTGCGTATATTTTTTTTACACCACTGTTCGACATGTTCGCCCAAAACGGACCCCAAAACGCGCTGGTAACCCAAGACTAGCGCACGCGCTCTAGCTGTATGCAACTAGCGCCTGCGATACAATTTCTATGCATCAAACGCCTAGCCATTTTCTCAATAAAATCGTAGTTTCACACACCATGGTGACTGTGAGTGCATTGTATCTACGCGTAGATCAATATTCCTAGTCTCATCGTCGTGGTCGTAGTCAGCATCGAGATCAGCCACTAATTAATGGTCACCCTCGCCCTTGGACTTGTCTTCGCTAGATCGATATCGCAAGTTCGCCGAGTTTGTTGCATATAATTTATATGGCATACAGGAGACTGTAGTCTTGGCTTACCAGCGCGTTTTTGTACCGTTTTGGGCGAACATGTCGAACAGTGGTGTAAAAAAAATATACGCGTCCTGGCTAGGTCAATTATCGATATACAAATACTGGATATAGCAACAACGCCCTCTTCATGAAGCCAGCGACAGTGTCAAAAGTACACCCAAGACAAAAAGTGCTCCATTCATGCTCACTCGCGACCTTTTGTATTGAATGTACTTTTAGATATTTGCGGCGGTTTCAACGTCATTCGGTAGTGTGCAGCTTGATATATGGAGTGTTATTATATCGATGAGGTCAATGATGTCAACTATGTAGAGCAATAGACCAGCCAAATTACATATTCATATTGAATGCATTTCCTGCAAAACTTCCTTGCAGAAGGGAGTATTAAGGGGGCTACCCCCCCCCCCCCCCCCCCCCCTCTCCACACATATGAATGAAACCAATTGTAGTATAACTATCATGCAGGCTCATTTCCTTTCCATTCTAAAACATAGATCTACAGTATGTCTCTGGGATAAGTGTTCATCCTTTTACCCAAGTTAAAGTGAATTGAAATCAATAAGACAATTAAAATAGCGCCATCTGCTGTTTGTAACTGAACAACTCGACACTGGCTAGGCCAATGCCAAAGAGCAGACCAGCCCTATTACATATCCTCATTTAATGCATTTCCTGTAACACTTCCTTGTAGAAGAAGGTACTAAGGGGGCTACCCCCCCCCCCCCCCCTTCCTCACCTTTATGAATAAAACTAAAATATAATCATACTGTATGTATCATAAAGCATTAGCATACAAATGGAGGTTGAATATAGTAAGAATTATCCAAAATCATTAAACTCTCAACTGCCATGTTCAGAATGATAATTTCAAACTTAGCGCATGCGGGGTAACCATCACCCAAATCCAGATCTATTCACCAGAGTGCATGCGATTAGTTTACTTTTTATCAAGTACGTTTTTTTCTTCTTCTTCTTTTTCCTTTTGGCCTTGCTTACCGGAAGCTATGTATAGTAATCGTGATGTTAGATCTAACGGAAGATTTAAATAGACTCGACAGTACTCAGTACTCTGTTTTAAAGTTTCTACGCAATATAATATGCTGAACCTTCCTTTAATTTTCAATTTCTCTAGGGCATTCACATATGCACTTCATGAATACAATATCATTACTATTATTAATAAACATAACGTGAATAAATTTAGGTGAAATTATGGTGACAATTTAGGTGAAATTATGGTGAATAAATTTAGATGAATACAAGAATGAGATGAATAATATATTTGCCCAGTGTAGTTTAGTATTGCCAGTACATTTGTTTGTGTACTTATAGGTGTATATGTGGGTGTATCTGTTTGTGTGTGTGTGTGTGTGTTGAGTGCATTGTCCGCATACGTGTGTCCGTGTGTGCATGTGTGTGTGTGTGTGTGCGCGTGTGTATGTGTGGATGTTCTCACGCCTGCATTCTTGTGGGGTTTCATGTGGGTATACTTGTGGGTTTTTTTTCTTTTTCTTGTGGGGAATAAATCATAGACCCCTGTAAGCATTATTGCCTTAAATCGGCGTATTTTGCTTCATAAAGTTATGTGACAAATTTGTGTAACTGTACAGTTACAAACATTTGTCACATAAATTAATGAAGCAAAATCATAAGATTTATTTCAATTTCAATTTCATTTATTCATTTTCATTTCTTATAAAAAACAATACATATATATATACACAAATTAGGATTCACAGTATGAAGCAAAATGACTTGAGGAGATTTTTTTTTATCTAGACACTTGTTGTAGCACAAGTTCCCCACAAGTTGGGCTCCACAAGTATGCCCATCAAGGATATTTAAATATATTAAGCGTATTTGTACAATAAGCGTATTGTACAGCTATACGCTTATATAATAAGGATCGTTTACCTTATCGCGCGCTATTCACTTTTCTACAGGATAAGCGTGTCCATGGGGAAATAAGCGTATTGCGCAGAGACAATTTATGTAAATTAGACAAACGTTCAACATTAAGATAGAAACAACAACAACAAAGGAAGCGCACACACCTCTGACCCATGTACATAGATATACGTAGATTCATAATACCACAACTGATGATGCAGCCGGTTTGAAAGCAAATTTCAGATTTTTAAATTTGTGCTACACAAAAAAGAAATGTTAATTTAACAAACGGAAGTATAATTTATATTCAACAATATTGTATGTTAAATTTTGATACTAGTGCATTAATTGCGCCAGTACAAGTTGGCCATTTTGAAAATTTATTCCGTATCTATTTCATCCTACAATTCTGTGGTGTGGTCTGCTGAAAGTCATATCTCCGGGCACCCCGGGTTGTGTATATAATCGATACTGCTGGCGATTTTTGGTTTGTTTATTCATAATTCTATGGTATACAGTGAATGCATTGGCGCGCGCGGGAAAATTGTCTGCAAGTGTAAAACATGTAATAATTGGTAGCATTATGCTATAACTTTTGCTGTTATCATTACAGGCTTTGGTTTATTCTTGTTTAAGTGTTTGCATTACTAAAGTACTATAGTTTTTTATTTGGTGTGAATACAGTCAGCTATTTTGATAATTCACTTATCAATATGATACAGTAATTCATTGTTTCGCTGCTTGTTTCCCATACCTAGCGATATGATCATGAGATTTTACGAAATTTCCTTCCATTTTACAGGTCTCTCAATTTACTCCTGACGTATTTAAATAGTCAGCCAAGTTCAATTATTTGAAGTGATGTTGCAAAAAGTGTTATTCCTAAATTCATAAATTTCCGATATGATTTGTTAATTATATAGCGTTACTGACATTTACGTGCGAACTTATACTCGTGGACATAGACCTGCGATTTTGTTTTAATTGTTTGTTTTCATGCTATTGTATGTGTTTGTTGTTGGTGTGTTGATCATACATTTAATCTGAATATCATTCTTTTAAACTTGGGCGATTCAGCGTTTTGCTGTTCGCCAAGGTCCTGATATAACATCTTAAAATACAAATACAATGCAATACAGTATTACGTTCGAAGGCACACACATACACGCACGCACGCACGCACGCACGCACGCACGCACACACACACACACACACGCACACAAACACCTATATCGCTTTCGTTGTACATTAAAGGGATAATGCAGTTTTGGTCAAACAGAACTGTATAGTGTTTTAAACTTACGGTATATCATTAAAAAAACTTATAGTTATCAATGATACTTGCATTGAAGAAAAGCTCATACAAACAACTAAGTAAAAATCCTGTTATCATTCAAAAGCAGCCTTTCAACCCTTTTCATGAACAATTGTGCTTGTGTATTCTGTTAAAACAATCATTCAATAAAGAGATCATCAACAACTATTGAATATAACCTCTTGGTTATTCGTGCGGGCGTTATATAATTTTTGTTGGTCAAATATAATCAAATGAACGGGGGCCCACATATTATATTCCAATCAGATTTTTGATATTACAGCTGGTTCTCAACAAATTTTGATCAAAAAATTTTATTTATCTCTAAAATCACGTGCTCTTCCAAGAATTACACTTAGTTTTTCATAATCTCGCAAATTCATTATTTCTCGAAGCGTCCTCAAAGCGTCAAAACCAAAACTTACTATAAACACAAACGACATTCGGATTTTGAGTCTATTATTATAAACACACAATTCTATCATATCTGGCACCACTTTACATGTATTGCCATTTATTTCCTACTAGAATATTGTGTGTATTGGTATTAAAATTGCCAAACCCTTGTCTCGAATAGAATATGGCAAATTGACAATTATTTGTGCTTAAAGGGATAGTTGAGTTTTGGTAAAGAGAGTACAATTTTAGTCGATTTTAGTAAGCAAAACAAAAAGTAATAACTATTGGTTTATAATTCAAGTATGGAGTTTAGGGCTGGTGTTAGTGTTTATCAAACTGGTATTTGTGTGTAATAAACACTAACACCGGCCTTAAACACCATACTTGAATTATAAACCAATAGTTATTACTCCACCACGCTAAAAAGTAATACAATATTACAAATTACATTATACTAAGTAAAAAGCCTGTTTTCATTCCAAACGAGCAATTAAAACTCAAAAGGGCGTTTTCTAAACACTCATCGGTTTCAACCATTCAAAAACAAATATCGTGCATGAGATGTTTTGTTGAAATAGTGATTAGATAGACTCATCATAGAGAGATAATCACCGACCATCTCAAAACCTATTTTGTAAATTTTTGAAAAGAGAAAGCATATATTTTTTTTTACGGCTATAGTTGGTTCAAAATTGTTGAATAATTTTGGGGCCCCACATTTATTACAAATGTTTATGGATATTTCAGCCATTTCTCATCTATCCCTTTAATCCTATTGATTATGTTATTATAGGATGAATGGGTGAATGAGTAAATAAATAGGTATACGACATTGGAGTAATGCTCCAATAATAAATGCTGCCACATTCTGTTTGAGACCCACTTGTTAACAAAGGGTATTACTAGCTCAGCCATGAAGCAAACGATTGTTTCAAAACTCATTTCAGAGAGAAGGTAATTAGCTAGTCCACTGATACAAACAGGTCTTAAATAAATGAGAATTAGGAGGCTCAATTTTTTTTTTTTAATTAGTAAATTTCCAGAAAATGTACCTCTAAGTATTTATTTTGTTGTTCTTTAATAATCAAATACATTTGGGATCCCACATTTATCCTGATCAGATATATTTATTGATATTTCAGCTGTTTCTGACCCGATTCTGATTTAATGAGGAGTATTATGTTACATTACAGAACTTAGAAGAACCATTTGTCACAAATCCCTTTCAAGATCAAGTCATCATAAATATTGCACTTACACACTTCTCAACAACATGATTGACAGCTTACACCGAAGAAGGGTTCCCCTCTGCTTTTTAAGGACTTGGGACCTTCAAATCTGAAGAATAAAATATTTGCAAATGTATACTTAATGATCAATGACTATTTCGGGGTATGATCTAAAAGTACACATTTATAATACATAATTATTCTTCGGATTTGGCAGCATTAGAACCATTTTCAAAACGAACGGCTAGAAGGTTACAATGACACAAACAACTGAAAAATTGATGGCATCTAATTGTTTAATGTCTTTCATTCGTCAACAGACTTAGACTAAGAATCGGAGTTAACCTGGCGCCGTGCAAAGCACACCCACTGATTTACAGATAAGAATGAGTAGGCCTAATTCTAACTCTAAGAGTAAAACTAAAAGACTCTGACTCTAGAAGTAAATATTTACTAAAGTAAACATTTAGTATTATTTAAATTTGTATTCTCTAATTTTGTTAAAGTACTATAATGACTACTTTATTAGTCTTACTCTAGTCTTATGTTCATACTAGTCTAAAATAACTCAGATTGTATATTAGTTGGTCAAGAAATCTAGACTAGTCTTAGACTTAGAGTAAGAGTAAGACTATGAATGATATAGACTAAATTAGTAGTGTAGAGATTTAATTGAATAATTGTTAATGTTAATTTATAATTATACTTATTGAGTAAGTGTAACTGTAATTACGGTAAGTTACTAAAATACTACGTCAATTCAAGCCCAAGGACAGGTCACTAACTAGTAATTATAGCAAGTAAGTAGGTCTAGACTAGAGTAGAGTAAGACATCAAGTGAAATCTGAAGTAAGTCTAACTTACTATTTACTAATAGTAATAGATAATACTAGTCTAGTCTAGACATAGTTAGTAAAGACTAGTCACTACTATTTTAGAATGATTACTAGTCTAGATCTATAATTAAAGTCTAACTCTAACTAAGAATTATAAGAATGATACTTGATGATAGTGTCTTACTTAGTGAGTATTTTATAACTTTTGTATATTATGTAACTATAGTTTAACAAATGAAATAGAACAGAAGATTTGACAACAAGTTGTGGAGCAGTCGAGACTCGAGTAAGACAAAGTCGAGGATGAGGTCTAGCCGATGGCGAAGGCTGAAGTCTGAATCAATTCGACTTAATTCACAAATGGGTACACCAGAAAAACATAATAAGGCAAAACTTCAGAGTTCAAAGTAACATTAATCGCAACTATGTCTATAACTAAAAAACTCCAACCAGTCACTTGCACATTAAACAGAGTCATGAGGAATTTATTGATTCAACCCCAAAATAGCTAGAAATCGAAGCCGGGGCCATACAGTAGTCAGTACCAACGGCAACAGCAACACTATAACAGGCAACAGCAACACACAAACTGAGACTGAGGCGTTTGCAAATTATTTTTTCGTCCGTACAACTAAGTAGCTATTAATACTACAACCACTCGTCCACTGTCAATGGAATACGCTACTTTACTCTTTAAATAAATCTACAGTAAGAAAACCAGCCGTCGGGGCGGCCGAGCCTCAGTCAGGCCTCAGGGCAGGCCTCACTTCATACAATTAATTTACATAATTATGTCATACTCATAGATAGACTGTCTGTAGACGACTTTAGTTTTACTTTAGTTTAGTCTAATTAAAATGGCTAGAGTCTAGAGTCAGACTAGTCAGACTAGTCCTAGGCTAGAGTAGACTAGTCTAGACTAGACTCTCTAGAGTAGCTCAGGAGTCAGAGTCAGAGACAGAGTCAGTCATTCGAGAATGCGCTTGCTAAGTCTAAGTTATGAGTAAGAGTAAGAATATTATTAATATTATTGTATTTAATATAATATATATTAAAGATAAATTAAAATGAAATCATTCATTGACATTGTCATTGAAATAACATTTTGATTTAATTTTAAGACGTCAAGTACTCAAGTCAAGACTCAAGTCATATTCATAATTATTATTAGTCGATAGTATTAGTAACTTAGGACCCGGCTTCTGTCCTTAGGCTTAGCATAAACTAGGGCTATGGGCTAACTACTCTCTCAGACCCACCTCCAGCAGTATTTTGGAGGATTAAACGATTCAATATTTAATTTTGTATTGTCTGAGACCGTCCAATCCCAGTTGGTACCAACACAAAATACCGCATATGGGACTACGGTTACTTAAGCCTCGTATCATTACTTCTAACAATCCTCCAGATAACAACAAATAAATCACTTACCCTTGGCCTTCACTCGCTGATAATAGTCAAGATGATCTGCATAATGAAATTCCAACGGTTATTAAGTGATAGACACAATTTTCAGATAATGGAGTCATATTAAAATGTATTTTTGCGATTTACTTTCCCTTTTTTCGCAGCAACCAGACCAGTCAGCTGTGATCGTTTCCATGGAGATGAAGCCGATTCCCAACCTTATTAGGTTAATATCGCGATTTTTTGTATCGTTCTCAAGGTTTTCGATTCTAGTCCTCTGACGTCACTTCGATCGATAATATTGGAATTTATGGTGGGAATATTGTATATTTTACCCATTTATGTTGTATTTACTGACTCAAATGTTAATAAATATTAAAAATTGTATTATTATAAAGTGAAAGCAATAAAGACTGTATTTTATTTCCGTAAATCAAGTCTAGCGATCTTACTGTGCTCTCCAAATTGGGGCCGTATTGACACCAGCGCACAAATCAGGTTTTGGCAGCTGGTGCGGCGATCGCGCAATCGATGAGCTGTTTCTCTCTTTGATAGTATATCACAGTATCGAATCTCTCTGATGCCCATGTAAGTATGTGTGTGTGCACGCGCGCGCGCGCGCGCGTGTGTGTGTGTGTGTGTGTGTGTGTGTGTGTGTGTAAAAAGTGTGTGTAAATGGACCCCATAGTAAACCCCTCAAAAAAAGTTCGGAAAATCAAGTTTGATCGATTATATCTATTTTCTTATGAAACCATAATGGTTATATTTGGTATCACTTAAAAGAGTGTGTATACCTCTTTAAAATGATACCAAATTCGTAAGCATATCGAGTACGGGGTATGAGCTGTATATTTGAGAACGGGGGAAGGTCAGAAGTGAAATGTCACAAAATGCGCCAACAAACTTCAGTCGGAAGGTCTGACAGTCATATCACGGTTATTAAGTTCAAATTCTTTCGACGATGAATATCTTGACAATGAAGAAATACTCTTGAATACGGTATCAGAAAAAAGCCTGTTTAATCATCTTTCCAATGACACCTCACTTGAAATGATTATGAAAGCCGGGTAGGTACAATTAAGGTGAATATTGGGGAGGATCGACAGCGAAATGTAAACAAAATGCATTTGATTGTGTGAAATTGAAGGCGTTGCATCCAAAAACGACTATTTATGGAGATATCTCAGTACTTTACTTTACATAATCATTATGAAATTTGATGCATTTTCAAAACATCAAGTTTTAGAGTTTTCCTGTAATGCACACACACATGCAGCATAATCATTGCACATGAGATATCATATTGAAGGTAAAGTAATGAGCTTTCTGATAGTGCAAAACGTAATGATGATAGAGTTATGAATAATAAAACAATATCTTACCGGAATCTTGAAACAAGAAGCCACGGTCTTAAATCCATAGCATTAATACGCCCTCATATCCCGCTTTACTGCACACACCCCAATAGTATACTTATTACAGGTGAGTCATAATTTTAAGGAGGAATAAACATGCTTTCACGTGATGCTAAATTAAAGGCCAAGTTGAGTTTTGGTAATTTCCAAAGTGCCCCCCCAACATCGATTGTAACGGATTTGGTTGATTTCAATTCCATATGAAAGATCATCGAAAAAAACATGGGAAATAATAATAATTTCCATTCAAATGCTCTAATTGTTGTGAAATTTGCTTTCAAAATATCATATAAAAGTGGTTGACGCCCGGGTATCACTTTTTAGAACCGCTAGTGCGAGGCACTAGCGTTCTATGTTCTCCTAATAAAAGACTGAAACCAAATATTTGTGTGCACGCTAATTGTGCTTAAAACTATACATATGATACGGTACTTACCAGCAATTTACTCTCCAATATGTGATCCAACTACCGGGTGGATTAAGATTATGATTTTTCCTTCCATTCCGCAAAAAATCAGTGATATATGCGCCTCATGGACCAGTCTCTCCGTGTGTTAGCGCGACTGTGAACGAAAGGCGAACGAATGCGAATGGGGCTTGCGAGTTGCGTCAACGGCAGTGTTGGAGTCATACTTCTATGGTTGCGATACATAATATACACGTACTACTGTATAGTATTACCGCACACAGTGACTGCACTACAGTCCCGTATTACCGCACACTGCACTATACAGTCCCGTATTAGGACCTACAACGCTAGTGCTTCGCGCCGAGTTAATTTGACACTTCGAGTTGTAACGGCTCTTTTTGAATGATAACAGGGGTTTTACTTTGTCGTTTGTAATTGTGTATACTTTTCGAGCATGGTGAAGTTATAACTATTAGTTTGTATCGTAATCGTACAGGTTTTGGTTCTAAAGTTAAGTTTGACCAATACTCAACTATCCCTTTAACTGATGATTATGCAATGTAAAACCCCAAAACATCTCCTCCAATAGTCAATTTTCGATGCAACGCCTTTAATTTCACAAAATTAAATGCATTTTGCAATATTTCATATTCGACCCTACCCCATATTCAGCTGTACCATACTTAACCTGCTAATAACATTGTTACGGACATAATCGTATCGAAAAGATAGGCAAGTGGGCTTTAAAGTGATACCAAATTTGATAGGTTTAAATCATTCGAACGCGCTACAATCTTCGATATAATTTGAGCATTACAAAATACGACACAAGAGTAAAATTTCCCAACTGAATATTCTCGGCCCATTTTGCGACATTTGACTTCTGCCAGTCCTCCATTCTGAAACGCACTATGTATTCCCCGATTTGAAATAAATGACAAATAATGTACCATTTAAAAAGGAGATCATCATGCAATGCAATGACACTAAAATAACAAAATACAATTTGACAATAAGATTAATATAATCGATCAAAGTTGAGTTTCCTAACTTTTTTTGAGGGGTTTAGATCAGCAATGTCTGCACAGACAGCGCTGAATGGGCCATCCCTCCGAATCTACTGTTTTTACTTGAGCTTCGGGAAATAAATAAATAAATAGATAAATAAATAAAAGGTGTGCATACATTCATATAACCAAGATTAACAAACTCGCAAATATTTATTGTCCTCTGTGGTATATTCATACATATGAGTCTAACATTGTCGGATGTCCGAGGACAAAGGGAATAGTGGTACAATAGCAGCTGCTGTCCCCAGGAGACACGAAGATTACTGTGTATGTTTGTGTGTATTAATTCGTAAAGACCCCATTAATCCGTTTTTACCAAGTCATGAGAACTGCGACTAAAACAAATAACAATTTCCTTCATCCAGTCATTATTATTACGGTTTGTATGATGTAGTTATTGTGTTGTATTTGATTTTCCTCCTACTTTCAACATTATAAACACAAACTATAAACAATAATTCAAATAATACTCATGAGACAAAATGTTAAGAAATTATCTCTAGCAGTTCCTCTTTGTCTCCCTCCCTAAAGTATATTGTGTGTGTATCTCTTTTCCAACGCACAGAAGTACAATATAAAAATATACGAACGTTTACCGCCCTCTACGTTCGTTGCGCTATTCCAATTATCTCTATTTCTGTAATTGTTTGTATTAGCACGCAAGCAAAAAATGTTTGCCCAATGTTTCCAACCAATTCTGGTGACGAACAAATCAATTGTACATATTTATTTTTATCCGTAAAGTATCGTTACACACACCTATGGTCTCTTTCTGTCCTGTAGTAGTCTATAAAATCAATAGAGAAAGTTTGCGGCTCAAAGTTCATGTATGAACCAGAGTGCTGCACAACGGAGCATAAGATATTATGCTATTCATGTTATAAATACGCGTTTCCTCCTTTGGCCTTGCTGCACACAAACTGTGCAAACTGTGCATAGCAGTGATTTTTATTGCACGTTATACTAGACTGGTACAGCTTTGGCTGCTCTGTTGTATACTAACAACATTATACCACCTCTGCATTCGTATGGTTGTGTTACGTTACCCAACAAAATTGTGCGAAAGAAATTCGATACGCGTCTTTGGATTTGGCCACATATTTGTACAATATTTCAAAAGTTGTAACATATTACTTCAACATTGGAGACAATCACAAGTGACTTTTAGCAATTTTTTTGACAAGAAGGAAATGATTTCCAAGTAATAGAAACTGCAATCAGTTTAAACCCTATACGGAAGTTGCCTTCGAGCTTCAACAAGCTGGAATAGGTGAGTTCCCTTTAATAGTGAACGTGTCACTATGAGGAAGTACATTTAGTATTGCTTATAAATTGTAATATTCCTGCTTAGAAATTTAGAAATGCGTGCTATGGATTCAAATAATCTCGGGCAACATCTAAATTCAGGCCCGTGGCTATTGGGATGGGTGGAGGGGGCGGGGGGGGGGGGGGGGGGGGTGCGTTAATTACACAAAACGGGACCGAGACCGGTGAGTGTGAGACTTTGCGAGGGAGCGGAGCAGGGTTGCCAACTTTGAAGCAGAGGTGAGAGTGTGAGAGTGAGACATTGCGAGGGAGCGAAGCGACTGAGCGCGGGGGGAGGGTGTGGGAGAGGGGTGTCCCCCCTCCCACTGTAGGGAGCTTTTGCAATTTAGTCTTTGCAATCTGATGCATACCTAATGAGGTAAAATAACATTTTATATACTGTCATTAAAGGGATAGTTGAGTTTTGGTAGAGAGGGCGCTAGACTACTTTTTGTTGTTGTGAGGTAATGAAAAACTGAGTGTACAGTTTGAAAGAGCATAATATTTAAATAATAAAATCATCTTTGTTTGATCAAAATCGGTTCAGAGACGGCTGAAATATCCATAAATATAACAATTTGTAATAAACCTGGGGCCCCAGGTTTATTAGAGAATTTTGAACCAGCCGTTAAAAATAAAAAAATAAATGCTTCCTCAATTCCAAAAGTTACACAATAGGTATTTAAATAGTTGTTGGTTATTTCTCTATCTAATCACTAGTTCAACAAAGCATCACATGCACAATATTTTATTCAAAGTGGTTGAAACCGATGAGTGTTTAGAAAGCGCCCTCTTACGTTTTAACGGCTCTTTTTGAATGAGAACATGATCTTTACTACGTCATTTGTAAATTTGTGTTCCTTTCTAGTTATAACTATTAGTTTGTAATGTAATGATGCAGGTTTTGGTTACTAAAATTCAGTTTCACCAAAACGGTACTCTCCTTACCAGAACTCAACTATCCCTTTAAACACCCTAAGTCACTATGTTCTGCTTAACAACATACAGGTAACATGTCTTTATCATGAATGATTCTTGTGGAACGCCTGAACGTTAATATGCGTATTTATATGCTTTTTCTTTTGCCCTTTTTTCAATATGCACAAAATGGTAAGTGTGTCATGGTTCTACCGACTAGAAAAAATAATATTTGTTTCATGAAGAAAATAAATGTGCACCCCCTCAAAAGAAATATTTGTAAATTACATATGCAGTTCAAACATTGCATCAAATGCCACATTATTTATGATTCACCTACATGAACAAAGTATTCCAAACGAAGACAAGGCCGATTCCCGAGGGAGCAAAGCGACTGAGAGGGGGAATGGTTTGATGGGAGGGTGTCCGCCCGCGTGCACGGTTATAGGGTGCTTTTTCATTGTTTTACTTGAATTATGCAATCTGGTGCATACTTAGGAAGGAGATTTGACTTGACATGAAATACAATCTGAGTTATCTTGTCTAAAGAAATGTTTGTTTTTTTGTTGTAATTACGGGTATCACATTAGACATAAGTGTCAAGACCGATAAAAAGTGGACCCGACACCAGTAAAAAATAAAGATGGGACCTTTCGAAATTTGGGGGAGGGGGTGCGTACGCACCCGACGCACTTGAATGTCGAGCCCTACTGAAGTTGAACGCTACTATTTCTTGATATAAACCCCTCAAAAAAAGTTCGGAAATTCAAGTTTGATCGATTATATCTATTTTATTAAGAAATGATAATGGTTATATTTGGTATCACTTGAAAGGGTGTGTATACCTCTTTAAAATGATACCAAATTCGTAAGCATATCGAGTACGGGGTATGAGCTGTATATTTGAGAACGGGGGAAGGTCAGAAGTGAAATGTCACAAAATGCGCCAACAAACTTCAGTCGGAAGGTCTGACAGTCATATCACGGTTATTAAGTTCAAATTCTTTCGACGATGAATATCTTAACAATGAAGAAATACTCTTGAATATCAGAAAAAAGCCTGAATCATCTTTCCAATGACACCTCACTTGAAATGATTATGAAAGCCGGGTAGGTACAATTAAGGTGAATATTGGGGACGATCGACAGCGAAATGTAAACAAAATGCATTTGATTGTGTGAAATTGAAGGCGTTGCATCCAAAAACGACTTTTTATGGAGATATCTCAGTACTTTACTTTACATAATCATTATGAAATTCAACATCATGTTGAGGGCGCTAATATGCCAGTTCTGGCCAGTTTGCGTAGGTTAGGGAAATTTGATGCATTTTAAAAACATCAAGTTTTAGAGTTTTCCTGTAATGCACACACACATGCAGCATAATCATTGCACATGAGATATCATATTGAAGGTAAAGTAATGAGCTTTCTGATAGTGCAAAACGTAATGATGATAGAGTTATGAATAATAAAACAATATCTTACCGGAATCTTGAAACAAGAAGCCACGGTCTTAAATCCATAGCATTAATACGCACTCATATCCCGCTTTACTGCACACACCCCAATAGTATACTTATTAAAGGTGAGTCATAATTTTAAGGAGGAATAAACATGCTTTCACGTGATGCTAAATTAACTGATGAGTATGCAATGTAAAACCCCAAAACATCTGCATTCATAAATATGTATCATTTTGTTGTATTTTGATGTTAAATTATATTTTGATTGTGTTGTAATTTATTTATTCATGTATGTTCGTTCATGTACGCAAGGCATTTTAGTCTTCGGACTACAGTCTTGTTAATTTTGTTCAATAAATACCGATATATCTATCTACCTATCTATCTATCTTCCCTAATAGTCAATTTTCGATGCAACGCCTTCAATTTCACAAAATTAAATGCATTTTGCAACATTTCATATTCGACCCTACCCCATATTCAGCTGTACCATACTTAACCTGCTAATAACATTGTTACGGACATAATCGTATCGAAAAGATAGGCAAGTGGGCTTTAAAGTGATACCAAATTTGATAGGTTTAAATCATTCGAACGCGCTACAATCTTCGATA
This sequence comes from Echinarachnius parma, assembly GCA_037951105.1. Lineage (NCBI taxonomy): Eukaryota > Metazoa > Echinodermata > Echinoidea > Clypeasteroida > Echinarachniidae > Echinarachnius > Echinarachnius parma. The sequence goes on from JBAMJV010000797.1 coordinate 121,727, forward strand.
TAATTTGAGCATTACAAAATACGACACAAGAGTAAAATTTCCCAACTGAATATTCTCGGCCCATTTTGCGACATTTGACTTCTGCCAGTCCTCCATTCTGAAACGCACTATGTATTCCCCGATTTGAAATAAATGACAAATAATGTACCATTTAAAAAGGAGATCATCATGCAATGCAATGACACTAAAATAACAAAATACAATTTGACAATAAGATTAATATAATCGATCAAAGTTGAGTTTCCTAAATTTTTTTGAGGGGTTTAGATCAGCAATGTCTGCACAGACAGCGCTGAATGGGCCATCCCTCCGAATCTACTGTTTTTACTTGAGCTTCGGAAAATAAATAAATAAATAGATAAATAAATAAAAGGTGTGCATACATTCATATAACCAAGATTAACAAACTCGCAAATATTTATTGTCCTCTGTGGTACATTCATACATATGAGTCTCACATTGTCGGATGTCCGAGGACAAGGGGATCAGTGGTACAATAGCAGCTGCTGTCCCCAGGAGACACGAAGATTACTGTGTATGTTTGTGTGTATTAATTCGTAAAGACCACATTAATCCGTTTTTACCAAGTCATGAGAACTGCGACTAAACCTGTTGAAAAACAATTTCCTTCATCCAGTCATTATTATTACGGTTTGTATGATGTAGTTATTGTGTTGTATTTAATTTTCATCCTACTTTCAACATTATAAACACAAACTATAAAAATAATTCAAATAATACTCATGGGACAAACTGTTAAGAAATAATCTCGTAGCAGTTCCTCTTTGTCTCCCTCCCTAAAGTATATTCTGTGTGTATCTCTTTTCCAACGCACAGAAGTACAATATAGAAATATACGAACGTTTACCGCCCTCTACGTTCGTTGCGCTATTCCATTTATCTCTGTTTTTGTTATGTTTTGCCTAACCCAAGCAATAACTGTTTGTACAATGTTTCCACCAGATGTGGTTACGAAAAAATAAATTGTACATATTTCTTTTTATCCGTAAAGTATCGTTACACACACCTATGGTCTCTTTCTGTCCTGTAGTAGTCTACAAAATCAATAAAGAAAGTTTGCGCCTCAAAGTTCATGTATGAACCAGAGTGCAACGCAGCATAAGTTATTATGCTATTCATGTTATAAACTAGCTGTACCCGCGAAAATCCGCGGGTTTGTGTGAGAGAAAGGCGATAACGACACCTTAAAACTATACTATTCCCATAGCCATCATTTTAAATAGTGAGACAAAATAGACACGGGCAACTAAATCCCGCCCCACAACCCGTCGGGGCCCTGGTCAACAATATACATCCGGCCAATGTATAACAAAAATGATGGTTTCAGTACCCATGCAAAGTTATCCCCCATATTTCATAATTATGGTCCACTACATTCGTGTTCTTGATAATATAGTAGCTTCGCCGCTGCCCCCCCCCCCCCCCCCCCTCCCCGCGACTCCAATTGCCTGCATGGCACATAACCTCGTGTCTTCTAATCCGCGGGGGTTTTTTTTCAGTGAAAAGCCATCACGATTTTAAGAACACAACGACCTCTGAAACTAATTTAAAACGTCCCTATCCACATGGTTTAAAAACGAAAGAGACACAGGCGTGCTACCCCTCCCCCACCCCGCTCTTTTGCACATGTCATTGCGATACATCCTTTCAGTGAACATGATAAACCCGACCCATCGGATATCCCCGGTACACTCTGTTTAAATGTTACAACTAATTATAATAATGAAAATACGATGAAATTGTATGCATGACAAACTTATCAAATACAAACACATGCGCTTGATGCGTTTTCGTTGTTTTATTTTTTGTTGCGAAGTTAGTAGGCAGGTAGGGGGGGGGGGGGGGTGATCGCCTTTTCACCTTTTCCAAATCTGCAGGATTTTGTCCTAAAAGTTTGATTTCCAATTTCAGTATCATCCCTTGTTATACGTTTATCATAATGTGAAACCCGGGGATATATTGCGATGGAGGGAACGCGCAGCTGTCTCTTCATGCATTTAATAAAATGACACTCTTTATTTATAATCATTTTGTATTATCAATCCTGAGCGGATTGCGGGATGGTATGCGAGATGGTATATCCTTCTTTCCTTGTGCGTGTTGTAACACATCTTGCCACAGGGTGGCGATATTGCACATTATACCATGGAGCGATTTTAGCAAGATTAGCCGATGCCCTGGTCAATGTATAAATACGAAAGAAACTCGCCTCAACCATTGTTCCCCCCGTTCTATATTCACTTCAATGCACAATTGCACCGTGTACAAAAGGATTAGCTCGCTCGCTCAGCTGTGTACAAAGCATGTGGGCTCGCGAATAACACACGCAAAACAACGATGACGAAACTATTGAACTAAGCAGCTACTATTACACTCGTTGTCGTTACAGTGCGTTGTCAATTTCAAACTTACGGATCATATGGACCATTTGCGTGATAATAATAATTTATATTTATCCAAAACTGGACAGTTTTGCAACTCGTAAACTTTGAATTGTTTCGTTATATATATCTTGCTTTTTAAACTCCGTTTTATATTCGTCAAACAAAGTTGCGGCGGTAAATCGGTAGTCATTGCTCGGCGCCTTAACTTTAGCAACCGCATTGCTGACTTTCCCTTTTCTTCGATCTGGAGGACGACCACGGGGCGGGAGCGACTCGGGAATACCTTATTGTCCTCCGCAAAACGTATATCCTTCGATCCCGACGGTCGGGGGGTCGCCGAATTCTCGGGGTGAGGATATCTCGAGTGGGAGGCATTTGGGGGGTTGAAGCTTACCGTATAAATATAATAGACTAGCTGTACCCGCGGAAATCCGCGGGTTTTTTGTGAGAGAAAGGCGATGATGATATAGCGATACTTTAAAAATGTATTATTCCCAAAGTATGAGTATTGGTATTTCCCGAAGTGCCCTTGATATTTGTTTGTAAGACACGGAAGAACTAACTGTCAAATTTGAAAGAACAAACAATTTTAATGACAGAATAACCTTTATTTGATCAAAATCGGTTCAGAAACGGATGAAATATCTACACCATAAACATATTTTTATTCAAAAATTCTACACCGGGGGAAAGTTGTTGATGATAATCTCTATTGAATCATTATTTTAACAAAACTTTAAATGCACAATTTTGTATGAAAATGGCCCAAACCAACCATTCTTTTAGAAGCGCCCTCTTGAGTTGCAATGACTCTTTATGAATGATAACAGAGGATTTACTTAGTCGTTTGTAATTGTGTATACTTTTCGAGCATGGTGAAATTTTAACTATTATTTTGTACCGTAACGGTGCAGGTTTTGATTACTAAAGTTAAGTTTAACCAATAGTCAACTATCCCTTTAAATAGGACAAAATAAACACGGGCGACTCAATCCCGCCCCGTCCAACGATACATCCGGTCAATGTATTAAATTAGATACAGTTATGCTCGTGTACTTGCTAATAAAGTAGCTTCGCCGCTCCACCCCCCCACCCCCCCCCCCCCCCCTCCCTCGACCACAATTGCCTGCATGAAACATAACCCCGTGTCCCCTAAGCTTTTCATATCCAAACTAAGTTCTTCGGCGTATATATTTTGTCATATTCTTGTGAAACCCGATGCTGATTTTTCTTTGAAGGGAATAGTAGCTGTCTATAAGTATATATAGTATATGTATTGCATAATAAATGATCAGATACCTCCCACATCCATTCTACCCCCCCCCCCCCCCCCCCCACACCCCGGCCCCCAGACGTCTTCTCTGGTATAGTACAAATGTAGTAGCTTCCACTGATTCACGGCTGGCATAATACAATAATCTTACCGCAAGATGGCGAGAATGTATAATCGTGTACGGAGCGAATGAGCAAAAGAGTGACCATTGTCGATGGTCAGTGAGCTATGCAAACAAACTCCGTTACGGCGGGGGTGATTAAGAAGACTCCGTTGGCTTAATACAATGCACAGCCTTCTGCCAGAGTGTTATGAGCGCAGCTAAATTGAAGTTGTCGCATTTTGTCGTCGATGCACTTACAAACACAATGCCAATCGGCAATAGCGATCATAACCATACCATCCGCGTAATATAAATATTGATATTTATCAAAACCTGGGTAGTTTCGCAACGTGTTATATCTAAAATAGTTTCTCAATATATTATTTGTTTTATCTACTCCAATTTATATTCTTACAAATAATTTTACGGCGATAAATTGTTAGTCAATGCTCGGCGCCTTAAATAGGCAATGCCGCATTGCTGACTTTCCCTTTTCTTCGATCTGGAGGACGACCACGGGGCGGGAGCGACTCGGGAATACCTTATTGTCCTCCGTAAAACGTATATCCTTCGATCCCGACGGTCGGGGAGTCGCCGAATTCTCGGGGTGAGGATATCTCGAGTGGGAGGCATTTGGGGGGTTGAAGCTTACCGTATTAATATAATAGATATTCCACATACTAAGGATCTTGCTCTGCGATTGGTCAAAAGTAAATCACGTGATGAAACATAGTTTCGCCCATCATTGATGGGAGAAGAAAAGTGTATTAGACTGTTCTATCTTCGGCCTGAAAGTTTTTTTTTTTCTCTTTTTTGGGGGTTACTTTTTTTTTTTTTGGGGGGGGGGGGGGTTCTTTTGGGCATTTCGGGGGCGAATTCGCTCGCCGCCCCCGTTTATTTTTTTCGCTGCTTCCTTTACATGAAGATTCAAATCTAGATTTGCAACCATTTGTGATTAAAGGGATAGTTGAGTTTTGGTATAGAGGGCGCTACACAATATTTTTTGTGAGATAATGAAAAAGTGAGTGTCAAATTTGAAAGAGCATAATGTTTTAATGACAGAATAAACTTTATTTGATCAAAATCGGTTTAGAAATGGCTGAAATATCCATTTAACATTAAAGGGCAATGAAACCCAAGCAAAATGTTGCTTTCATAGACTTGAAGAGATTAGGAGGAATAATCTCTGAAAGTTAGAGCATAATCGGGCAAGAAACAAGAAAGCTATGGCTCTTTGAAGATGTCCATTTATTCCTATGGGGAACTCAAATTGGCAACGCACTCTGATAAGTGTGTGGACTACTCCCCATATGTTTTGTACACAAATTTCCCCATCTTTACAGTTTTCTTCATAGTCACACTTTTCCATTCCCCCAACTCATGATATGTTAAATGCTTTCTACAAAACATATGTTGAACTAAAATGAAGGGTAGGCCTAAACATAAATTTTGAGAAAATTAAAAAAAATTGAAATTTTGTGTACAAAACATATGGGGAGTAGTCCACACACTTATCTGAGTGCGTTGCCAATTTGAGTTCCCCATAGGAATAAATGGACATCTTCAAAGAGCCATAGGTTTCTTGTTTCTTGCCTGATTATGCTCTAACTTTCAGAGATTATTCTTCCTGATTAATTAAAGTCTATGAAAGCAACATTTTGCTCGGGTTTCATTGCCCTTTAATTGTAATAAATGTGGGGCCCCACAATTATTCCAGAATTTTTAACCAGCCGTTAAAATTTTGTTTAAAGTGCTTCCTCTTCAAAAATTAAGAGGTTTTTAAATTGTTGTTGATTATGTCTCTATGGAATCACTATTTCAACAAAACATCACATGTATGCACAATATTGCTTTTTTAATCCATGGATGAAACCAATGAGTTTAGAGAGAGTGCCCTCTTAGTTCTAACGGCTCTTTTTAAATGATTACAGGCTTTTTACTTAGTCATTTGTAATGTTTTATACCTTTTGAGCATGGTGGAGTTATATAGTGTTAGTTAGTATGGTAATGGTGCAGGTTTTGGTTACTAAAATTCAGTTTGACAAAAACTGTACTCTTTATACCAAAACTCAACTATCCCTTTAAACTGCAAAGCAAAATTAAAGGGGTAGTTAAGTTTTGGTAGAGAGGGCGCTGCACATCACAATTTTTGTGTGAGGTAATGAAAAATGAGTGTCGAATTGAGAGAAAATGCAATTTTAATGGCAGAATAAACTTTATTTGGTCAAAATCGACCCAGAAACTGCTGAAATATCAATAAATATATCTGATCTTATAATTATTTGGGGCCCAAATAATTGGATGATTTAAAAAAAAAAAATTTAAAAATGCCATCACTTTTTCAAAAAATGTCAAAAGAGTTTTTAAAATAATTGTTGATGATCTCTCTATTTAATCATTATTTCAATAAAACATCACATGCATAATTTTGTATAGGGCTGAGTCCAAACGGATGGATATCCGATATCCGACCGTGAAGGTCGGATACCGGATACAAATTTTCAGATACGAGTATCCGAAAAAAAGAAAGAAAAAAAAAACAATTTTTTGTTTTTGTTTTTTGTTATTTATTTATTTTATTTTTTATTTTATTTTTTTTAATTTTATTTTTTTTAAATCCCCATTCGATAGATTCCATCAGAAAATGGCACATTGAACCCTGCTTATCTATTGATAAAGTTAAAAGTAAAGGTATTTTACATAAATTACAAATAAACAAAACAAATAATAAACCAAAGGTAAGAGGATTAATATACAAGTGGTATAGTGAGAGCCAAATTTAGAAGAATATATGAAGAGATATCGAAATCTTCATCTTGACAGCAGTTTGTACACTAACATCGCACTGTCCTGCCGATTCTAATTGAAAAAACAGACAGAATATTTATATCAGATTAAAAAAAATAAAAAATAAATAAATAAAACTATTTTTATTTATTATTTTTTATTTATTTAAATTTTTTTTTTTTTTTTCCCGGATATATTCGATATCCGACCGTTTTTACACGACTCATATTCGGTTTTCAAAATATTCGATTTGACTGCACTAATTTTGTATGAAAAATGGTTGAAACCAATGCCTTTTTAGAAAGCGCCCTCTTGTGTTTTAATGGCTGTTTTTGAATGATAACGGTCTTTTTACTTAGTCGTTTGTAATTGGGTATACCTATCGAACAAGGTGGAGTTATAACTGTTAGTTTATAATGTTACTGTCCAGGTTTGATTACTAAAATTCAGCCTTACCAAAACTGTAGGACTACTACCCCTTTAGCTTTTATCTTTTTATAAAATACAGATTTATTGGACAGTCTATGAATGTGAAGCGCTAACAAATCAGATGTTATTTTGCAACCATTTGTGATCAAACTGCAAATAAGCTAAATTTAAACTTGTATCTTTTTATACAGATTTATTGGACAGTCTATGAATGTGAAGTGCTAACAAATCAGATGTTATTTTGCAACCATATATTGTGATCAAACTGCAAATGAGTACAATTTGAATTGTTATCTTTTTATGCAGATTTATTGGACAATCTATAAATGTGAAGAGCTTACAATTCAGATGTTCTTGTGCAACCATTTGTGATCAACCTGCAAACCAGAAGGAAAGAATCATGAGTCAGTCCTGTGCCGCTGGTTGAGAGCAGGTCAAGATAAATTGGCTTCGAGGTGAGTACATGTAGGCATATAATGCCTGTAAACTGGGGGGGGGGGGGGGGAGGGGGCTGCAGACCCCCCCCCCCCCCCTCCCATCATAGGTGATGAATAATGGGGCTAAAGGGGCAGCAAGGACGAGAGCTATTTTAAGGCAAATTTGATCATTGTTTTCCTCTACAAATTGGCAACTCCTTAATTTTGTTGACCGATCAATGACATAAAAATAGGTGGAAAATATTAAGTAATGACCATTTAAGACAAATATGAAGTTGCCAATTTGAATGCCAATATCTGGTTTTAAAATATCACAATGTGTTGCCAATTTAAGGAATTTACTAAATTATAGTGATTTATGCAATAATAAAAATCATAACAAAATAACTAAAGCAGGTAGAGTAACAACATAGGGCTCTATAAATAGAGGACTTTATTCCTGTACACTTCACATAACTAGTCTTCTCCTTGTTTAAGTGTAGGACTACCAAACCACAAATATGTCGGCCTAAGGCACTGATGGGTTAAAGTTTTCAAATGTAGGCAAAGCCATGTAATATTAGGGCAAAGTTGTAAGTTGGTGCAAAATTATAACGTATTCAAGCAAAATCCTGTCATTCTCTGGCTCAGCCCCTGACAAAATTGTGCCAGTGAGCTCGTACCAGGGGGTGTATTCTGAAAACGATTTTAAGTTAAAATGTATTTTATCTACGTCACTAAAATATTACACTGTACTTCCCTAATCCCACTGGGTTATTTTGGGGACTTCGTCCACTGGGGTGGGGGGGGGGGGGGGGGGGCCATTTTGCCCCCCCCCCCAAATCTCGGCAACGAATGGACCGATTGACTTGAAAATTGGCACATACGTAAAACAAGTCAAGTAGAATAAGAATTAGAAAATTTAAAACAATTTGACCATTATTGTTTTATTTTATAATTAATTAAAATATATGCAAATTTTTGACGAATTTGGGGGAAAATTGGGATTTTCATCTAAAATAGCTTGTACAATACAAAATAACAAAGCATGCTTCAATTCGAAAAGTCAAATTGTATTAGAAGGGGCTCAGATGTTATTTGTGTTAATTTTTTGTTCTCTTTACTTTGATATTTTGTACTTGTACCGTTTTGTCGCAGACCTAAACAGACCTATAAAGCATTGTTTCATTTTTTTGTCTAATTAAAAAATAATAAATCGGGCAGATTCAATATTATGTTCTGTTGAATCTTTGTATTTTGTTGTGTATGCCTGAATGCCTCTGTCAATGAAGTGGCCATAGGCATATTCTTTTTTGGTTTCTGCCCATCTGTCCTGTCGTTGTTCTCGTAATACGGAGAAAATGTTGATGAATCAATTTTATTGCCTGGGGGTGTATTCTGAAGTTAAAATTTATTTTGTCTACGTCATATCTACGTCACTAAAATATATTTTAGCAAATCGCTATTCCTTAAGTACAGTGTATAATATTTTAGTGACGTAGATATGACGTAGATAAAATACATTTTAACTTAAAATCGTTTTCAGAATACACCCCCTGGATTCCAATGATCTGACTAGATTTGTGGGGTATGAGGTCTTAAAGTAAAATGCCATAGAGTGCATATTTTACATGCAAAAATAGTTCTGATATCTCGAGATCCATTTAGTCGTTTAATTCCATAAGGTCTGGCAGTAATGTTTATTTTCCTTTCTTTCCTTTTTGCAGCCATTGTAGGATATGGATGATGGGAGATGTTTACTGGATGTGATTGAGTAAGTATTTAAAACAAACAATCCCTCTTAGCAATTCTCCACTCTAACTTTTTTCTCTACTTGCCCGTTTGGGCAAGTGGATTAATACATTTAAAAATTTTACTTGCCCGAACAGAAAATGTACTTGCCCGCTTACTTCTAGATGAGATTCACACATTGTGAATTATAGTTTCTCTTGAAGTTTCACAGAATTGTTAGTTGCCCGATTGGGCAACCAAACTAGACCATTTATGACATTGTACTTGCCCGAAATCATGTTTTACTTGCCCCGGGCAATAGGGCAAGTGCCAGTGTCGAGCCCTGCATCTAAGTATTCTTTTCATTGGGTGAGAGTGAGAAGGTCGTAGTTAATTTCTCTAATGACCATTTATGCAGGGCACTAGCACTAGCACTTGCCTGCTTGCCCGGGGCAAGTAAAAATGTATGTCGGGCAAGTAATAAATTGTCTAGTTTGCTTGCCCAATCAGGCAACTAAATAATTGTTCAATTCAACTATGAGAGAACAATGTACTTTCCTGTGTTCATCTCATTTTGAAGTAAGAAAAAATGAAAAAAAATCTATGATTTTACTTGCCTCTACAGGCCAGTACAGAAAGGGTTATTAATAATAATGATAATGTTTGCGATTTAAATAGCGCCTAATATGATTGATAATCATCTCTAAGCACTTAACATCATTACCCCGGTCATCGGATACACACACAATCAATCCGCACATAACGTGCACTTTCTGCTCCCTTGTGAGCAATGCATTCTGGCAGCCATATGCATAGCTGCCAACTGTTACGAAAAATTCGTAATTGTTACGAATTTCCCACCCTCTTTACGAAATTACGAATATTCCTTAGATTACGAATTTTGAAAAAAAAAAACAAAAAAAAAAAACATTTTTTTTTTTTTTTTTTTTTTTTTTTTTTTTAAATTTTTCTTTTCCGTTTTCACGTTTTTAAACGTATAGAGACAACGTTTTAACGTAAATCTGACCAAATCATACCTAGTAATTGTGCAAAAATGATGAAAAATAGGGCCATGGACGCCGGCCGCAATGGACTCCGCGTTTCACGCTCCACGCTCCAGGGCCCTAAAGCGGGCCCTGGACCCCGGCTAAAGGGTCTTCGCGCTCGTGATGTTCAGTTTTGCTTAAATGTTACTAATTTAAAATTCCAAATGTTGGCAGCTATGCATATGGCCCAATTGATGGTATACAAGTACAATTGCATACACGTCCCACTCCTACCGGGTCCCCATTTATACACCTGGGTAGAGAGCAGCAATAGTGGATTAATTAAAGGGTACCACCACTCAAAAATAATATTCTTATTAAAGAAAGGTAACATCTTTAGTATTCCATTCCATCAACAAGTTCACAAAAATATGTTTCCAGAAGAAAAAATAGATAATTGGAAACGCATCACCATTCTAAAGCATGCGTTCATGCGGTCTGAATTACGCAGACTGCTATGTGTGCGGTGAATTGCAATGTGTGCAGAGCGAACGAATCGCCCGGGAATCTATTGTTTACAAACGTGCGCGTGAATAGCATTGGCGCACTCGCAAATGGTTGGCCCGTATGGAACCAGGAAATAGCAGTGGTTCCGTAAGTGGTGGAAATTAATTGTTTTGTTTATGAATTACACAACCCTTTGCAAAATGTTGGGTATCTATTTGATATCACAAAACGGTACCAAAACATATAATAATGTGTTGTTCTTTGCCTGGTGGTCCCCTTTAATTATTTATTGTAGAGACTTGATTTATGACAAGCTAACGATAAGCAATCTTAACTCCCAATTAAGCATTTTGTGCATGCATGTTAAGCCTTCTGCAGACAGAGCCAACTCGACCCGATTCGACTGGTTTTCATTCGGATTGGCTCAGCTTTTCGTGCCTTGCGACACACATTTTGCCAGTCGAGAGACAGTCGGATGGCAGTTGGGGCCGATTCAACACAATGAATCTGATCCGATCGACCGGGCCCAACTCTAGCCTGATTGAAACTAGTCGGATCGGGTCGAGTCGGCTCTGTCTGCAGACTATATATTGTACTGAAATATTTCATGTTATTATTATCTGCAAATTATTTGTTAAAAACAGACCTCGGCTCCGTAACATAAAGATTCATGATTAATGATCGATATTGATCAATTATACATGTATATGATTAATTGTGAATCTTTATGTTCCGGGGCCCTGTATTACAATAAGACACATACTTCTAACCATTAAGAATAAATAAATTGTCCATGCACATGTTTAACGTTGTATTTAATTGATTTGTTCACAGTGACCCTGATGCCCTGACGTCCTTCCTGGACAAGTCTGATGAGTTTGGGCTGGACAGCGCAGACCTTGAGGTAAATAAGTTTTTCTCAAAGCAAGCATTTCATCACACAACAGACATAAAAAGTGTATTTAGGATCTTTCCACCAGGTTGCACACTCCGATCCGCCCTCAATTTGAAAACGTGTGCCCCATTACAAAATGCCTCCAAAAATTAGTAAGCCAATGGTGCAAGTGACTTGGTGAGCAATATTTAATCCAAATTGCCATATGTTTTGAATTTTAACCCCAATTTTGTTGAAAGGAACACATAGTTTATAACTTCCAACTTTCTTGAACTGTACAAAAGAGGCCTCATCAAATAGATTTCCTTAGAACATGCTTGGCTTTGGGTTTGTTTTCCTTTAAATTGCTGTTTATTCTTGTTGTTTTACAAAATTCTCATGCTAGAGTTGCTGTTTGCAAGGTCATTTTATGATAGCTTATTTCCCTAACTTCATTTTTATGCCTCCGCCAACGAAGTGGCCGGAGGCATTATGTTTTCGGGTTGTCCGTCCGTCCGTCCGTCCGTCCGTACGTCCGTCCGTCCGTACGTCCGTCCGTCCGTACGTCCCGTTTTCGTTCTCGCGATATCTCAAGAACCGGTTGACGGATCAATTTCAAACTTGGTATGAGTGTACATATTGGGGTGACAATGATCTGATTAGATTTTGGGGTTCATGAGGTCAAAGGTCAAGGTCACAGGACTCAATATATGTTCAAAAATGCCTCATTCTCGCGATATCTCTAGAACAGGTTGACAGATCAAATTCAAACTTGGTACGAGTGTATATATTGGGGAGACAATGATCTGATTAGATTTTGGGGTTCATGAGGTCAAAGGTCAAGGTCACAGGACTCGATATATGTGCAAAAATGCCTTGTTCTCGCGATATCTCTAGAACCGGTTGATGGATCAATTTCAAACTTGGTATGAGTGTACATATTGGGGTGACAATGATCTGATTATATTTTGGGGTTCATGAGGTGAAAGGTCAAGGTCGCAGGACTCAATATATGTGCAAAAAAGCATCCTTCTCACGATATCTCAAGAACCGTTTGACGGATCAATTTCAAACTTGGAATGAGTTACATACACATCGGGGTGGCAAGGATTGGATTGTGGGGTCATGAGGTTAAAGGTCAAGGTCACATGACTCAATATATATATATGCAAAAATGGCTTGTAATGGCACAATCTCAAGAACTGAATGTCAGATTTCAATCTAACTTGGTACCTGAATTTTTCTTGATGTAGCCATCAAAGTTTGGGGTCTATGGTCAAGGTCACAGAACTCAAAATATATATATGAAAAGAAAAAAAAATTCAGTGGACGTTATTTTGGGCTTGATATTAAAAATCGCGTCATAGCGGAGGCATAATTTTCGACTGCGCGCAGTCGAAGATCCATCTAGTTGTTCTTATTTTATTGTTCACCTCTTATTATGCAGAACCAAACAAGGGTCGGATCTCCATACAGCATGAGGCCCTGTCTTCTGCTTTTCTTTCTATACAAATCATAGTTTATACAAAGTAAAAAGGTTCACTCTATTTTGTTTTTTGCAGGAGTTCTCGAGGTATCAGCAGCCAGTGCACAACAGTCAGTATGGAGGACTCAACATTGTTGGGATCTTCCTGCTACATTATGTTTTACTATTTTAAACTAAAATGTTTACTCCACTTTTGTCTTACAAGATATTAATGTATCAAGAGCCAGTGCATAACAGTCAGTATGCTGGACCAAACAACGGTGGGATCTCCATGCAGCATGGGATCCCGTCTCATTTTTTTGTAAAGCTAAAATGGTTTACTCTAGATGGATACTAAACATGTTCACTCTGTTATTCTTGCAGGAATTCTCGAGGTATCAACAGCCACTGCACAGCAGCCAGTATGGAGGACCCAGCAATGGCGGGATCTTTAAATGCAGTATGGGATCCTGTCTCATTTTACTTTCTGTCGTCTAAAAAGTTAATTTTTTTATATAACTAAAAAGGTTTACTTACTCTATGAATACTAAACATGCTCACTCTATTTTGTTCTTGCAGGAATTCTCAAGGTATCAACAGCCACTGCACAGCAGCCAGTATGGAGGACCCAACAACGGCGGAAACTCCATGCTGCAGGAGACCCCGTCCTCTGTGCTTCTCCAGCTGGAAAACATCTCTCCACCACCAATCCAACATGCCACTGTGCTGGGACTCATGGGCGACCGACCCTTCACGCCGACAAGTGTGCAGCGGGCAGGACTGCCCGGACAGCCTGGTCCGGGGGGTGCTGCAAGGCCCCTCATCGATCTGGGGTTCGGGGATCAGGAAGGCGGAGAGATCAAAGAAATCTTCCCGGACTTCCTCATGGGAACCTCGCCCACACAGCCTGACCAGATGCCACAGAGCACGGGGAAACAGAGCGCGTCCATGAAAGATGACTTTGCCAGTATCTTCTCCTTCGAGAATGAGAACGAGACTCCGAGGGAGGGGATTCCTCCGAGCTCCATCAGCTCGGGGAAGGTCGAGGATGTCCTGCAGCAGAGCCTCTTTCTTGCAGGAGTCAACGACTTCTCACAGGATTCCTCTGCCTCTTCAGACACCCCAGAGGATCAGGTCAGGCAGGAGACGAGCTCAGCAGGAGTCAATGCCAGGGCCAACCAAATAGCGTCTCTCAATCTTGGAGCTGGACAAGCCCCTCAACAGAACACTCCTATGAGCTCTGGCAGTTTTGTCCAGCAACACCCTCACCCTGTCAGCGCAGTTGCAGACCACCAGAAACCAGCCAGTAAAAGCATCCCACAAGTTGCGGTAGTCAGACCACAGACACAGCCCCAGCCGCAACCCCAGCCACAGAGCCAAGTCCTGAACTCTCAAAATATCATTGGATCCCAGGGGCCAGTCATCAACTCGCAGTATATGCAGGCACCAGGGAAGGTGGTCGTCAGCCAACAACAACAGCAGTCAGTTCTTCCTATGCAGCAGACCTATGTACTTAACTCGAAGGGACAACTCAATATTCATCCAAAACACGGCCTAGGTGGAGCAACTGGAATGCAGCAGCCAAAGGCAGCACCAACTCAGCCACAGGGAATAAGAATCATGTTGGCACCACAAGGTGGAGGTAATCTAGCAACGATAGGCAGTGGACCAACAGCACAGACAATCCAGCTGAACCAGGGTCAAGGAGCTATGCAAGGTCAACAAACAGTAGTCTTACAACAGGCATCGGGGTCTTCCGTACCAGTCTTGCAACCAGTCATCACGATAGGAGCCACACAGGGTAGTGTCATCTTCATGACGAGGCCCACCACTGTTCTGGCCCAACAGCAGCTCCAGCAGCTGCAGACAACTGGGTCTGGACTCACCACCATCCAGATGCCACATCAGGCCATTGGGTCGATGCTACAGCCCAATACATTCACAGTTAATCAACAGCCGGGAGAGAAACAGACATTGCCTGTAATGCAGTTGGTCCAGCCAGGTGGAAAAGCCTACCAGACAATTACACTGCCCCAAGGCTATGTAGGGGGAGGACAGACCATTGTGATACAGAATCCTCAAGGGGGTGCTAGTGTGCTCCCTTACGCCCAAAGCCAAGCTAGAATAGTTCGCCCTGGGACAAGTCAGATGAGCTTTGTTCAGACTCAGCCAACAGGAACATATGGCAAGGTGCAGGCGACACCACAGCTTATACAACCAAAGATCGTCAGTACAGCTCAATCACAACCAAAAGCTGTGACTGTCCCAGCTTATTCTGCGACTTCCAGCCCCTATAGAACCACCAAAGAGATTTCTCAAAGTTATGTTATAGAAAGTACTGTAGCGCCACCTATACCAGCTTCTTCTAGTTCATCAGTTTTGTTGGCACACATTGCCCAATCGAGAAACAATATGATCGAACAACTAGCGCAACCAGTACAAGTGTGTGACCAAACACCGTCTCAAGATGACATGAATCTTGCCAAATCTCAAGCATCACACACAACGAGCTCGCAGCCAGTTGAAACATTCCGCCATAAGCTTTATGGAAAAATTTCTACAGTACAGCCAGAAATGAAGCTTCCATCTCAGTCCTCTTCTCATCCTGGTACCTTACCGATATCAACTGTATCTACTTCAGATGGTCAGCGAACACTTCAGACAATACTCCAGAAAGTGCAGCCTCGGGTAGCAGGCTCAAATCAAATGCCTTCTCAGATGACATCTAGCCAAGGCAACACATTTACTGGTACATCAGCGCAGACAACTTTGGTGTATGCGCAACAAAGGTCACCTCCCGCAACCACTGTAGTCGCACCAAGCAATATTAATGCCAAAGGCTTGCCAACACAGACACAGACCTTGCCTGGAAATAATGGCAGCGTCCCAGCCTCGGTTCAGCATTCGCATTTCGTACAACAACAAGCCAAGTTAGGTGCCTCTGTTCAGCCGACGAGCAGTAGCCAGAGCTCTGGAAGTCTACCCGCAAAGTTAAGATTAGCAGGCACGCAGATGAAGAAGCAGAATATGTTTGGTTCACAGGTTGGTCGCCAAACTGGTCAAGCAGTTCAAACTGGTCAAGCAGCTCCTACTTCAAGCCAGAACAGTTACCAGGCTGAATTCATGAAAGCTAGTGCATCAACTCCATCATCTAGTCCTAGTATCAACACCATCACCACAAGTGCAGCAGCTTCTAGTACAATGGCGAGAAAAGGAGGCAGGAAACAAAACCAAAGTGTTCCAGAACCATCCAAGGTAGTGGGCACCAGTGCTTCATTAACCATTCCTCACACTACCCCACTGATCAGTGCCCTTGATATCAAAGCAAAGCAGATGAAGGAACGTGTAGGGATCGTACCGATGTCCCCACCCCAACCCATGGTCAGTGCCTTACAACTCAAAGCTCAGCAGATGATGGAATCACAACAAAGTAGCACTCTTGAGCAGCCACATTTTCAGCAAAATCAGCCCATGATGAGTGCGTTGCAAGTAAAAACTGTAGGTGGGTTCCAGAACAAAGCACCTAACCCAGTCAAGCCTCAACATATGATGAGTGCACTTGAACTAAAACAGCAGATGCAGCAGCAGCACCAAGGTGTGAGCATTGGTAGTACGCCTGCCACTCAGACCAGGCCAATGGTTAGTGCTCTACAGCTACAGGAGATGCAGAGGAATTCTAGTGCTTCAGTGACATCTCTCAATGATCCTTCAAACCAGATAAACCAACAGCTGCTTCTCCAGCAGAGACAAAACGATACGCAAAACTTTGCCAATCAAATCAATGCCCCATCTCTTGTCGGTAATCTTCAGGCACAGTCATCCGATCAGCTTCGCATGATGCAACCTGCACAAATGCAGGTCCAGCACCAACAAGTCTTGCAAAAGCAGAATGTTGTTGCAGTGTCTAATCCAGCCCAATCCCAGGCTCATGCTATCTATGTCCCAGGTCACTCTGTGTCTAATCAAGGTCAAATGGGCCATCCTTCAAGTGGAGGTCATCAACTGCCTAGTCCTCAAGGGAATATCGTTCAAAGACCACCAAGTCGAGGACAACCGTTGCCTAGCCCACAAGGAAACGTTGTTCAAAGACCACCGAGTCATGGACAACCATTGCCTAGCCCACAAGGAAACGTTGTTCAAAGACCACCGAGTCGTGGACAACAGTTGCCTAGCCCACAAGGAAACGTCATTCAAAGACCACCAAGTCTTGGAAAACAAACTCATGCTGAAATAAATCAACATGCTGTGCGTCTGAACCAACTTCTCCAAATGCAGCAATATCAAAAGCAGAATGCTTCTCAGTCGATGGCAATTAGCATTCAAAATCAGGTTTTGAGTAACCAAGCACAAGTAGCTCGTCCACCAAGTGCAGGACAACCATTACCAAGCCCACAAGGATATCAGATACAGAGACCTCTCAGCGCCGGGCAGCCCATACTCAGTCCTCAGAGTACAAGTCAACCTATTCCCAGTCCGCAATCGGTAGGGCGACCCCCGAGTAGAGGACAACCTATTCCTAGCCCCCAAGGGATGCAGAATCCTAGACATGGAAATTCAAGTCAACCACTTCCTAGTCCACAAGCTTCTCAGGTTCCAAGACCACCCAGTGCTGGCCAACCTATCCAGAGCCCGCACAGTGTACCGATGCATCGACCATCCAGCGTTGGACAACCTATGCCAAGTCCCCAAAGTAGCCAGACATCTCGACCACCGAGTGCAAGCCATTCCCTACCAAGCCCACAGGGTCCGATTTTTCCACCTCAAGGCAGTTTCCAAAGAGGGCCCAGCTTGCCTTCACAGAACACTGCCCAATCATCTCAGATGTTGCAAAGTCCTCAGGGTTTGCCCGGTTTACCTGGACAGATGGTGCAGAGTTCACAGGGCATCCATTCCCAGATGGTACAGAATCAACAGGGTCCGGTGATTCAGAATCAGCAGAGTTTTCAAATTGCACAAACGCAACAGCCAGTTTCCACGCAGGGGGTGCAACAAGGACAAGGTGGTAGTCTTGGTACAATTCAGTTCTCTAATGAAATGATGCCACAAATTCTACAAGCATTTGAGTTACTCAAAAGAGCACAGGCTGCTCAAGCCAAAGGGCCCACTGGTGCACGAGAGCAGGCGCAATACATGCAACAGTTCCAAGGACTTCTGCAGAAGCACCCTGACTTGATGCGGCAGCTGCAACTTCTAAAGCAAAGGCAGCAAATGGAGAAGCAACGCATGCTTGAAAAACAGCAACAGTTGGGTGCTTCAATGCCAGAGCAAACGTTCCCAAGGGCTGGACAGGCCATAAACAACCAGCAACAAGCTATGCGGGGACAGCTATCAGCAAGTGCGGGACAGGCCCAGTTAGTCGCTTCATCTATTCTGCAAGCAGCCCAGGGAGTGCAAGCTGCATCAAATGTCTTGCCTGCTTCATCAGCCCAGAGCAACATCCCTCAGTTTCTGAAGCAAAGTAGTGGAGGACTACAAAGCACCTCTGTTCACAGCATGAATTCATCCACATCATCGCTCCAGTTTCAATCCAGTCAGAATGTACCTCATTCTATGAATCCTAATTACACACCAAATGTGACCATACAAGCCACTTCTGGACAGAAGGATGGAATGGCACAAACAGGCCCTCCTCGTCTGGCTCCCGTCCAAGGGCAGCCCCATCTTGCCCAAGCAGGCCAAAGCCAGAAGAAGCCGCCTCCTCTTAGCTCAGCCATGCCTCCACCTCCTCCACCTGTCCCTCAGCAACCCCCTCCGAATGTCTCCATCTTGCCATCGCAGAAGAAAGCCCCTCTTGGCTCTGTGCCATTTGTCACCAAAGAAAAGGACGTCTTTGACTTTGATGACGATGACCCTGCCCCTCCGACCCTCGAGACCAAGTTTAGTGGCAAGGCTGCAGGTGGGACACGGGTGGCATCTGGGACGGTCCACCATCAGCCGATGCAGACCCAGAATGTGATGACAAGCCAGGCGCCTATCAGACCTGGAACTCAAATGGGACAGAGCCAAGTCCAAGTGCAAACCACCAATTCTACCTCCTTCACCTTCTCCCAAACTGGACAGACACAATCAAATATGGGTCAAAAGCTGTCAAGCTCTGGTCAAATGCTGTCCAACACTGGTCAAATGCTGTCCAACACTGGTCAAATGATGTTAAACTCTGGTCAAATGCTATCCAACACTGCTCAGGTTGTGGCACCCCCTTCGCAGGGCACTCTTCCTCAGAGAAGTCAACTTAGCCAGATGCTTGAGACTACACCGACTCCTGGTCAGGTGTCGGGATCAGGGTCACCAGCCAGCAACATTCAGACCCAAGGACCTAAACCCAGTGCATCTTTCCCGCAGACAACTCAGACCGGTGGCCAGGCCGGTCAGATGGTGTACACGACTTCTGCCAAGCAAGGGCAGGCGGCTGCTGCGGCACCTGTGACGGGACAGGGGGCGACACAGGAAGGGAATGCAGCCAGTAGGAGACTGCAGCAGATTCAGCAGGGCAAAAATAAGGTAAAGATTTTCCTCATAAGTAGGTTCATGTAGGTTCATATTCATCAAGTCAAAAAAATAAACAATGATAGCAAATTTATGTAAGATAATATAGGGACAAGAGAGATATGGACGCTCAAACTTGAATTGCAACATTTTTTGTAAGGGGTTTGGATATCAACTCGACTCGACTAAAATAAAAAATTAAGGTAAAGATTTTCCTCATCAGTTGGTTTAGATTCTCATTCATCCAGTCAAACTAGATATCAACTCAAATCGTCTACTAATACTTGTCTGACTGGTATATATTTATTGAAAAGGATATTCTAAAATCGTAGCAGATTCTGGAGGGCAAATCTAAGGTAAAGATTTTACTCGTCTACTCGAGGCTTGATAACAATATTGTACTTATGTTGTGCAGATGCTTTATCAATATACTCTTCTGCGCATTACAAGAAGGCTTGTTTGACTCGTAGAAAAGGTATTCTTTGGTTTGAATATTTGGTCATTTTCAACTTAAATTAGACTGATTTATGTTTGAAAGTTGTTCTCAATAGAATACTTGATATCCAAGTACTCCCAAGCAAGATGTCAATGTTAAAAATGCCATGGGAAAACAAATTATTTTGTATTCATAGTACAAATGTTATGTTCATCTACAGATTCTGAGTATATTATCCTTTTTTGCCCATTTTTGTGGTTCTACCTATTTGCAGAAGCTGGATAACATCCACAACCGCGTACCCAAGAAAGAGGCCATGTTACAGCAGCTATTCAATTATTTTTTTCTTTCTTGCTTATTCGTATTTGCAGAAAGTCTCCAAGGCTGCCCACCAGATCAGTGTTCAAACCCAGCAGAGTCTCCACAGCGTGCAGGGCTTCATACGTCAGCTGGAGAACATCCACAACCGCACCACCAAGCAGGAGGCCATGTTACAGCAGCTACTCAAACTCCAGCAGAGCATCAACGAACAGGCCAAAGCCAAGCTTGAGGCTGTCGGAAGACAAGGTGCACCTTCTTCACAGACAATAGCGGCTGTACCTACCCCGCAAGGCGTTGCTGTTGGTGGTGTCCCCCCCTCCCAGGGTGTAGGCAGTGCCCCTCGACCCATGGGTGGAGTCGCGGGTGGAGTTCAGATGTCACAGGGCGTGGCAGGCGTCCCTTCATCGCGGGGTGTCAGTGTTCCAACCCCCCAGGGCGTGGGATTTGCCCCCACCTCTCGGGTTGTAGGAAATGTCCCAACCCCGCAAGGAGTCGCTCCTGGATCTCAGGGCTTTGGAGCCCCAAGTTTGCAAGGAGTCGCCCCTGGACCACAGGGCCCTGTAGCCCCATCCTTACAGGGCATGCTTGGCTCGTCAACTTCCTTGTCCATGTCACAGTCGGCTTCGAGTGCAATAACGATGACCACCACCATGACAACTTCTCTTGCTGGACAGGTAGAGATATTCCTTAGTTAATAAATGTTTCAACTCTGAGCCGCAAAATTTTTTTTTTCCAAAACAATTTTGAGTATCCTTAAACATGTATATTAAATAAGGGAGAGGACTTCAAACATTGTTGTATTGAAGGCAGAGATTCATGAATAATGCAAGATATAATTTCACACAGAAAAGTATTTGAGCAGATGGTGTATGATTGGGCTTCATTGAATCATTGCCATACATTCATTTTGATTTGGGTTTTATGATCAATAACAATTTCATCAATGTCATAAAAGAAATGAGAAAGATTTTGATGACTTGTTTTCATCAAATACAGACTCCCCAACCTGTGTACACAAACCAACAGTCTTTGTCGCAGTTCAAGCCAGTGAACACGGCACGTCCCTACCAGCCCAGCATGGCACCTTCTAACATTCCTTACCAGCCTACAAACAGGGTACTGGGCAACTATCACATTCCTAATTTGTTACTCTTTATGCATTATGCAGGGTTCCCCACTTAACCTTTTTGGTCAGTAATAATTTCTTCCCCTTTTCTGGTGGCCCAAAACAAAAATTTACTGGCCCAAAAATTTGATTTCATGAGAAAACTTTTTACTATTCAAAATATCACTCTTTCCTGATCTAACCCGTGAACATAAATGAAGCATGATATTGAAGAAAACAAGATTTTTATGCCTCCGCCAACGAAGTGGCCGGAGGCATTATGTTTTCGGGTTGTCCGTCCGTCCGTCCGTACGACTGTCCGTACGTACGTCCGTACGTACGTCCCGTTTTCGTTCTCACGATATCTCAAGAACCGGTTGACCGATCAATTTCAAACTTGATACGAGTGTACATATTGGGGTGACAATGATCTGATTAGATTTTGAGGTTCATGAGGTCAAAGGTCAAGGTCACAGGACTCAATATATGTTTTAAAATGCCTCGTTCTCGCGATATCTCAAGAACCGGTTGACGGATCAATTTCAAACTTGGTATGACTGTACATATTGGGATGACAATGATCTGATTAGATTTTGGGGTTCATGAGTTCAAAGGTCAAGGTCACAGGATTCAATATATGTTAAAAAATGCCTCGTTCTCGCGATATCTCGAGAACCTCTGACAGATCAAATTCAAACTTGGTATGAGTGTATATATTGGGGTGACAATGATCTGATTAGATTTTGGGGTATATGAGGTCAAAGGTCAAGGTCGCAGGACTCAATATATGTTTAAAAATGCCTTGTTCTCGCGATATTTTGAGAACCTGTTGACAGATCAAATTCAAACTTGGTATGAGTGTATATATTGGGAAGACAATGATCTGATTAGATTTTGGGGTTCATGAGGTCAAAGGTCAAGGTCACAGGACTCAATATATGGGCAAAAAAGCATCCTTCTCGCGATATCTCAAGAACCGTTTGACATATCAATTTTAAACTTGGAATGAGTTACATATACATCGGGGTGGCAATGATTGGATTAGATTTGGGGATCATGAGGTCAAAGGTCAAGGTCACATGACTCGAAATATATGCAAAAATGGCTTGTAATGGCAAAATCTGAAGAACTGAATGTCAGATTTAAGTCTAACTTGGTACCTGAATTTTTGTTGGGAGCCAATGTAGCCATCAAAGTTTGGGGTCTATGGTCAAGGTCACAGAACTCAAAATATATATGAATTTTTTTTTTCAGTGCACGTTATTTTGGGCTTGATATTAAAAATCGCGTCATAGCGGAGGCATAATTTTCGACTGCGCGCAGTCGAAGATCCATCTAGTTCTAATTTTGTCAATGCCGGGTTGAAAATCTGCTTGCCTGATAGCGCCACCAAAATATTACTTTTATACATTTTTGCTGGCCCAAAGTGCAATTTCACTGGCCCCGGGCCAGTGCAAGTATTGAGCCCTGCATTATGCATTCGCCAGCCGAGTATTTTCTCTGACTGGGCTTGAATTATTTAATTGTTAAATATACAGTCAAACCTTTATATTTTGACCACTAGTGCTGTTGATGAGTCCCGGGTACCCGGGTCCCGCCGAAAAATGTCGAATCCTGGGCGCAAAAATTGATACTCAATTTCCCGAAAAAAAAGCAAGTCCCCTCATTGAACGCAAGAGTTATCATGTTCATTCAAGTGACAAAAATGCAATACTTTGCTGTATTTTAGAAGATGATTTATTGTCATAAATGCGATAAATTTTTGTCACTTGAATCAACATGTTTTCCCAGCTGGCGTGACATGCCGATCGTGTAATTAACAAATGGGTGAATTTCGGGTACCCGGGACTCGCCCGAAAAATTATCGCAAGTCCCGGGTAGTAAATACTCCCAAAATCAACAACACTAGTGACCACCTAGGGGCAATGGCAAAAGTGGCTGATGTAGATAATTGACCTCTATACACCTGTTCCATGACAGGTTTCTCTGCAGGGGTTTACTTTCGGTGGGCACAATTTTGGTTGACTATTGGTTGATTGCTTTCTAAACTCTAAAGACAGGTGGCTGCCAAGACAGATATGACTGTACTATAATTATAGTTTTTGACATTTCTGAGAGGCAGAACTTTTGTTAACTGTGATTATAAATGATTTATTACTTTATGATTGAAAAGTTGTATTGAGCTCGATATTGTGACTTGTTTATCCAACACAGACTGTACCACCAGTGTACACATCCCATTAGTCTTTGGTTTCTTTACCGGAGTATCGTTTACAGATGTTGTTGATAATCTCCACATTACTTCTCAATTGAGGCATTGGTAATTTTCTCTGCCTAGACAAAGGATTTGCTAGATTCGAAAGCTTGGCTACATTGATTTACACTTCATAATTGAAATCTATAGATGTATTGAGCTCGATATTGTGACTTGTTTATCACACACAGACTGGACCACCAGTGTACACAACCCAGCAATCCTCTGCACCTTCTTACCAGTCCAGTGTAGCGCCCTCTAACATTCCAAGCCAGTCAGCTACCATGGTAACATCGAGAACAGGTGCAGGAGCGCAGCCATTCAGCAGTGCACCTCAGAAGGTATGAATTACTTTATCTAGAGCAACTATATGGTTAAAATAGCCAATTTTCCTGATTATCAACAAATTATTGTCATTCGGTTGTATGCATTTTATAGATATCTTCCCGATTTATGATGAAATTTCCTTGAATCTTCCTTTTTGTTGAATTCCAATGTTGGCAGCTCTGCCTTCACATTTACTCATACTGATACGTGTTCCAGTCAACTCCAGCAGGGAACAAAATTAAAATATATTTTTTGGGGGCTACTTTTTAAGCTTACCTGCATGAAAATAACTCCAAAAATTAATTTGCATTGAACTCTATGCAAATTTTCAGGTGCTCTTTATGATTTTCGGGGGGCTTTTTTCGGCATTTCCGGGGCGAATTTGCCCAGAGCCCCCATGTATTTTGTTCACTGAACTCCAGGCTTATCATCACTTGCTGCAGGAGCTGCCCCATCCGTAGGGGCAGGCGCTCCTTCAGTTTGATATTTAATCATCTGAATATTTGTTTCTGTTTTTTGTCCTTGTAGGGACCTCAGACAATGTCAATACCAGTACCCAGTGTATTCAGCGGTTCGTCCACCTCCCAGCCAATGGGAATGGCATCAGCATTCCAGTCGACTCCAAGCCAGTCACCACATGCCCCAGGACTTGCCCCAGGAGTTGCCCAAGGAGTTGCCCCAGGAGTTGCCCCATCAATACAGGCAGGTGCGCAATCGCTTGGTCAGATGCTCGGGACAAGTGCTACTACCATTGGTCAAACGCTCGGGACAAGAGCTACTCCAGTTGGTCAAACACTCGGGACAAGAGCTACTCCAGTTGGTCAAACGCTCGGGACAAGAGCTACTCCAGTTGGTCAAACGCTCTGGACAAGAGCTACTCCAGTTGGTCAAACGCTCGGGACAAGAGCTACTCCAGTTGGTCAAACACTCGGGACAAGTGCTACTCCAGTTGCCCAAACCGGAGGGGCAAGTGCTGGCCCAGGGATGAGTGCGACTGCTGCCACGCTAGCCCAGATGATTGCGACCAGTGGCTCTTCACTTGCCCCAGTGACGGGGACGGCTGCCCCATCGGTTGCCCAAGCCGCAGCGGGGCAGGCTAGCGGAAGTGCAGCCTTGAACCCTATCCAGCAGATCTTCACTGCCAACATCGTCCAGCTTGTGGGAAAGGTACAGTATTGCCAATTAGTTTACTGACTGTAATGTAGTGCAGCCCAGGGCACATATTCATAACACCCTGCTAGCTTAGTTCCATTCTAAATCTACATTTAAGAAGATCAGGGGAACTAAGCAACACAAGCTTTACTTTAGTCACCAACTATGGTAATCTCGGAATAAAGTATGTTTTACCTTCATTATTAAGCTCAGCTTGGTTGGCATCTAAAAGCATCCCTTGTTGCAAACGTAGCCCCTACATCTCAAATAGACATCACATGGAACAGATCTAGGCCCGGTTGCAGAAAGAGATACATCTTACATCTCAAATAGACATCACATGGAACAGATCTAGGCCCGGTTGCAGAAAGAGATACATCTTACATCTCAAATAGACATCACATGGAACAGATCTAGGCCCGGTTGCAGACAGAGATACAATCAGTTGTAAGTTACAATTGATTGTAAGTCAGAACATTTGCGCATTTCAACCAATCAGATTTCTGCATTTAAAACACATGATCTGACTTCCAATTGATGTATCTCTTTCTGCAACGGGGCCCTTGTGTGGTTGTATGAATGCTTATGTTGAATCATATAATTCTTGATGGTATTACTTGGTTTTGTAACTTAAGTATTTGGCACTGGTCCAAACTAACTTGGCATAACTTCCTTTCCCCTTCTTTGGCCCATTGGGAGGCAAACATCCCCCCAAACCCAAAAGATATCAGCAAAACTTCCCACAACCTTAAAGGACTTCGGACATTTTGCCCAATTTGGCCAGTGGAAGCATGAAGCTGAAGCTACGAGAAAATTGACATGTGACTGCAATGTGATTCACAATTGTTTTGCAATCTGAAAACTTATAATTCAAGGCGTCTTCTCCTTTCTTTCAATTGTTAATTACTCTGTGCAGAACCTGACCCAACAGCAGCAAGAGATGCTGATACGTCTGCAAGACCAGCTGAAGAACATGACACCTTAGCAGCAGCAGCAAATGTGATTTACATTTGCTTTGCAATCTGAAAACTGATAATTCAAGGCGTCTTCTCCTTGTTTCAATTATTAATTACTCTGTGCAGAACCTGACCCAGCAGCAGCAGGAGGTATTGAGACGTCTGCAAGAACAACTAAAGAACATGACGCCTCAGCAGCAGCAGCAACAAATGTGATTGACAATTGCTTTGCAGGAAAACTAATAATTCAAGGCGTCTTCTCCTTTTTTCAATTGTTAATTACTCTGTGCAGAACCTGACCCAACAGCAGCAAGAGATGCTGAGACGTCTGCAAGAACAACTGAAGAACATGACGCCTCAGCAGCAGCAGCAGTTCTACAAACAGCAACAGGTCAAACTGCAGCAGCTGCAACAGGCCAAGCAGGTACATCATTATGCAATTGTATCCCATTTTTATGCCTCCGCGACAAAGTAGCCGGAGGCATTATGTTTTCGGGTTGTCCGTCCGTACGTCCGTACGTCCTGTTCTCGTGATTGTGTTATCTCAAGAACCGATTGACGGATTCTCACCAAACTTGGTGTATTTATGTATCGTGGGGTGCCAATGAACTGATTAGATTTTGGGGTCATGAGGGCAAAGGTCAAGGTCACATGGCTCATTATATATGCATAAATAGCTTGTGATCGCGTTATCTCAAGAACCATTATAACCTAGTCTAGGTTTCTAGACTCTTGCTTTCATCTTTTCACAATATCATCATATTTGCCCTTGTAATGCTCAGCGAGATGGCACACAAAATTGCAATGCCCAGTAAATTCTGTCGATGCAAATGTATGAAAATTTTGTTTTATGCTTGAAAATAATTCTGCCTCGTACTTATTCTGCTTCTCATTCACATTTGTTCTATTTCTTTTCAGGCTCAAAGTACGGAGCCTCCCAGTACAGCGGTCCAACCTCCCCAGCAACCCTCATCCAGTACTCCTCCTGCACCTAAGGTAAGTTGGCTCCTAGACAAAGATGAAGATGATGATGATGGTGGTGGTGTTGTTGGTGGTGGTGGTGATGGCG
The DNA here is from genome assembly GCA_037951105.1 of Echinarachnius parma. Lineage (NCBI taxonomy): Eukaryota > Metazoa > Echinodermata > Echinoidea > Clypeasteroida > Echinarachniidae > Echinarachnius > Echinarachnius parma. Next base: position 148,809 of record JBAMJV010000797.1, read on the forward strand.
ACGGTGATGATGAAAATGATTTTTTCTTTTTTTTTCGCCTCTGATGAAAATGATGATGATGGTGGTGGTGGTGGTGATGATGATCATGATGACGATGAGGAAGATGGTGATGGTGGTGGTGGTGGTGGTGACGACGGTTATGATGATGATGGTGGTGGTGGTGGTGATGATGGTGGTGGTGGTGGTGGTGGTGATGATGTAGATGATGACGATGAGGAGGAAGATGATGCTGAGGAAGATTGTGATGAACATAATGATAATAACCAGTAGATGTCCCTTACCTTTACTTAACAGAGCAATTTGAAACGATTCTTGATTAAAAGTTTCTGAATTTTGCAGAAATGCCTGGAAACATCAAATGCTTATTTTCTTTTCCTTGAATTTCCTAACCTACTAGCTGTCCCGGAGCAAGCCAAGAAGAAGACTAATAAGTCTTCACCGAAGGGAGGCTTTTTCCTTTTCCTTAATGTCATCTTACCTGCTACTACAGGTTCATAGAGACCCTATCTTGGTCTGACATAAGCTACCATTTATTATCGTTATTATTACAAGGGGCTGTCTTTCCCGGTCCGTGCCAAGCCGTCCCGGAGCAAGTCCAGAACAAGGTTAAGTCTTCACTGAAGGGAGGCTTCTTTCTTTTCCTTAATGCCATGTTACCTGCTACTGCAGGTGCATAGAGACCCTTTCTTGGTCTGACATGAGCTAAACAGTTACCATTTATTATCATTATTATTACAGGGGCTGTCTTCCCCAGTCCGATCTAAGCCGTCCCGGAGCAAGTCCAAGAAGAAGGCTAATAAGTCTTCACCGAAGGGACGCTTTTTTCTTTTCCTTAATGTTACCATTTATTATCATTATTATTACAGAGGCTGTCTTCCCCGGTCCGAGCTTAGCCGTCCCGGAGCAAGTCCAAAAAGAAGGCTAATAAGTCTTCACTGAAGGGAGGCTTTTTTCTTTTCCTTAATGTCATCTTACCTTACTACTGGAGGTGCAAAGAGACCCTTTCTTGGTCTTACATAAGCTAAACAGTTACCATTTATCATCGTTATTATTACAGGGGCTATCTTCCCCAGTCCGAGCTAAGCCGTCTCGGAGCAAGTCCAAGAAGAAGGCTAATAAGTCTTCACCGAAGGGAGGCTTTTTTCTTTTCCTTAATGTCATCTTACCTTACTACGGGAGGTGCAAAGAGACCCTTTCTTGGTCTGACATAAGCTAAACAGTTACCATTTATCATCGTTATTATTACAGGGGCTGTCTTCCCCGGTCCGAGCTAAGCCGTCCCGGAGCAAGTCCAAGAAGAAGTCCGCCAAGTCTTCACCGAAGGGAAGCGATCGTTTAGAGGACAAGGGAAGCGGTGGGAAGGATGTGGAGATCATCTCGGTGACCCCTCGCACCCTCCCGCCCCCACCACGGATGCCCACCCCGCCTCCTGCTGCAGCTGACTTGTGAGTACTATATTAAATATAAAAAAAAATTCTGCTGAAATAAAGCAGTCTGTAAAGGTTTCCATTGTGAAAATGCCTACTTTTCAAAAGCTTGCCTGCATGAAAGTAGTACTCTTAATTTGTATTTTATTCAAGTCTACGCGAATTGAGGGTGGGGGGTTCATTAATCATGTTTGGAGGCTAATCTGGACATTTTGGGGTTAAATGGCCCTAAGCCTCTGTGCAAACTATTCAAGTGACTGATTTCTACAATGAACTTATGAACTAATGAATTGTAAACATCAATATGAATGCACGAGCGTCTACTTTATACACATAGTCAAGGTCGAGATTTATTATTTGAAATGTTTGTCCCCTTTTGGACAGGCGCAGTATGGACAGGCAGCTCGTAGACTTCAATCCTACTCTGAGGCTGTACAGAGGCTGCTACCATACCACATTGCACAAACTTTTACTGTTACATAGTCAACTTGATGATAATACAAATACAGTTCAGAAATTATTGATAACATTTCTTTTTCACAACAATTATCCCTTTTTGTTACAGTCTTCAGGAAAGGCGTGGTATGGACAAGCAGCTTGTAGAGAGCAGTAACTTCAAGACTCCATTTGTATCCTACTCTGAGGCTGTGCATAGACTGCTACCGTACCACATTGCACATGAGAAGATCCCTAGTAAAGAAAAGTTTGAAGAAAGTGAGTATTTACAAAACAAATTGTTTGGGGCAATTCCAAGCAAAGTGTCATGGTGGTACCACAAAATTCACACTTCTGCCATTTGAGTCAAGCCAGTAAGCTATTGGAAGCATTGAGGTTATTATAATTTTGAGAACAAAAATGTTTGAAGATTAATTATGCCAAAAGGTTTTTTTTTGTGGTAGCACCTTGAATTTTTTTTCTCCAATTTTGAACCTTAAACATGAAATTCAAAATAAAGAGAAGTTCTAGCAGAGTATTGTAATGAACATTTAAAATAATCAGTTATGGACTTCTAAAGATTTCCACTATTGTGTGAAATATTGATAATTAACATGAAACTTGATACCAACTTAGTTGATCATTCAAACATTTCGGACATATTCTTGCTATATAGTTTTGAGTTTACCATCATTCTTTTCTTTGCCGTCTTTTATTTCAGCTGCGACTTCATTTGAGGAGATCAGCAAGAATTTGCTGGAGAAGAAGCAGAAAATGTTGAACCAATTCCAGATGCTGCTTTATGATGATAGCATGGTGAGTATTTGGGGCTAGCCCCCAAATAAAATAAAAAATATGCACATGCCCCTCCCCCCCCCCACCTTGAAATCACAAAATAAGCCATATATCCCGAAATGGGGACTTGGAGAAAACTCAGAAGATTTTGGTCTTTGTGATGCTGTACAGCATAGTGAGTCAAATTAGTTTTAGTATAATATTTTGAAGTACACATTTTTTTTCTTATTCAAAGAAAAGGGATGATAATCCTAGAATTCATCAGTGCACATATGTAGGAATGAAAATTTTCCGCTGTTTTCCGCTTTTTCTAAATAATTAAAAAAAAATAATCCTCTCTGCTTGCTGGTAATGATACAAATGTTTACCCAGAGCATGTTTTAGTATGTGTTATGCTAAATGGAATCCTCTTACTCCAGATTCTTATTAATAGGGTTAAAAATCTCACCACAGAATGCACCCAGATTGCACGATTATGAACCCCAAAATTGAAAAATCTCCCTACCGTGGGAGGGGGGAACACCCCCCTCCCACACCCTCCTCCCGCTCGGTCGCTTCGCTCCGTCGCAATAGTTCTCAAAAGTTTTTCAGTGTTTTTTATGAACAGTACTTTTCATGTCTGCATATGGGTGATTTGATGAATTTAATTGGTGATATCAAAGAAAAAGAAACCAAAAAATGAATGAAGTAATCTTGAACTCTTATTTGCAGAGTAGATAGAGTAGAATAAATTAAAGTATGATTTATCTTTTCTCTCAATTCAAAATTTTAAGAATATAGTCAAGAATGATTTGATGAAGGGGTGAAAACAATATTCTTTTGTTTTTTGGTATCAAATTGTTTTGTTTTACCTGTTCAGTGCTTGGTCCGGTAATATTAATCATAGGATTGATCGATTGATCGTGCAATCAATTAATTGATCGTGCAATCAATTAATTGGTTGTACGATTAATCGTGAATCCTTATGTAATGCAGACTTGCCAACCGTTCCGTTTTTAACGGAATTGTCCCGTTTTTAAAGTTTTTATAGCCATAAAAAACGGAACGTTCCGATTTTGAAAAAAAAACAAACAATATGTGACCGCTTACCCCAAAACCCCCAAAAAGTCGCGGTATATGATTCTCCGCTACGAGCCAAAGTATGTAATTTTTGCTGAAAAATCTAATTTTAAAACTTTACTTTACCTGAAAGCATAATCTTTCCTCTATCGACTGTTTTAAATTTTGAGTCTTAAAACGAAGCCAAAGTTGAGTAATTGATTCAATGGATAGCTCCTCCGCACTACACGCCTGAGTGACCCTAATCTTTAGAGCCTCTTTTCTCCTCATTCTGTAAAACTAGACCTTCCCACTCTCCTACATTTAATCGCTTTGTTGAATAGGTTCGGAGTGTCCAAATTTAATGAGTTATATATCATTTTAAAGCTTAGAGTCTACTCTTTCCAGCTAGATTAAAAAATCAAAATTCATGTTTGTCAACTTTTTGGGGGTTTTGGGGTAAGCGGTCACATATATATATTTTTTCCCGGTTAACCGAAACCGTGAAAATGAAAACGTTTTTGCCGATGCCGGTCGGTTAACCGTCGTGTAACCGTTTCACTACAGCCCTAGTATGCACCAGATTGCACAATTGTAAGTCCAAAAATGCAAAAGCTCCCTACCGTGGGAGGGGGGACACCCCCCTCCCAAACCCTCCCCCCCTCGGTCGCTCCGCTCCCTCGCAATCGGGTGTTCAGTTTTCTGACTTTCAAATGTTGGCAAGTATGGATGGGGCCCAGGTCATGATAGACTTGCTATGGTCTCTAGAGAATGTCATTACACAATCAAATTGTCTTGATCAGGTTAATACACCAAGCGTATAAGTACAGGGCTTATTTCAATGATACAGCACGTAAAGCACACCAAGCTGATCATTGCCTCAGCAATAACCTGTGGAACCTCAACTTTCTTTATATAATCTCCATGTATACGCATTTCTCGTTCTCACAGAGACCAGTGCCATCATCAGAGATTGTTATGCTGCAACGTATGTTCCTCCAAGATGAGAAAGCTGCATTGCAGGAGGAACGCAATCTAGCTGATGCCAATAGAGGTATGTTTGTCTGTCTGTCTGTCAGTTTGTTTGTGTAGGAAGTATGGTGATAGTATACCGGAATAATCGTAAAGTGTTCAACTGCTATGGGCATTTTAAGTTCACATTATAATGTGTGTAAAATTGAAACAATTATATCTTCGCCAATTATTGACCAATTTGTTAGAACAAAGCATCAAATGAAAGCTTGTGATGAGGCTTTTCTAATGGTATGAACATCTATGTTTTGATTTTTACAGACAAGTGCAGGGTTTTGCTATTAGTTAGTTAAAGTCCTTCCTGTGCCAATGTTGGCACGTAAGGCGGCGCCTATCTCCGATTCATTAGCCCTAGGCCACATGTCTACTAAATGTAGCGATAGCTACAGAAGGGGGCCAGTCCTCTGGTAACTCGTGTGATTAACTTTCCCTTCTCCATTCTATAATTGCTGAGCGCCTGGCTAGAGGGCAGAAGGTACCATTTTTAGAGTCTTTGGTATGAACCGGTCTGGGTTCGAACCCGGGACCTCCGGTGCATGAGGCGGACACTCTAACCGCTAAGCCATCATGCTCGGTACAGGGTTTTGCTATAGCTGGTCACAAATAGGTAAAGGTAAATCTCTAGTTACACAGGCTATTTCGCCTTGTGAGGCTCTTCAGTAACTGATTACAATTTGACTGTGTGTATATAAACCTCCAGGTTCTTTTTTTTTAATTTACAGAACTGCTATATGATTTACATTGTCCGATATTCTATAAAGTCTTTTGTTTCATTACCATGTCTTCTCATTGTATCAGAGCTAGCTAGGCCCGGGACAAACATCCAAATATTTGAATAATTTGAAAAGCTAAACAGCTGTTGGTATTCAAATATGACTTATTTTACTAAACAGATGTCCAAATTGAGTCGGATGTCCGGTTTATCCGAATACCTTTCTAGTCGAATATTTGAATAGCAAAAAAAAGGTATTCGTCCCAGGCCTAATCAGTGACAGTAAAGAGTTATGTCTACAGTCAATCTGTTAGTTAATTTTTCCTAGCTTGCTGTTCTTTTAGCAGGCAGTCGGTCTCTAAGTTCTTTAATTAAATTTGTCTTCGGTGTTGGTCTGGCTATCATATGTTCTGTAACATATTCCTTGCATTCTCCAAGAGTCTTAAAGACATTTGCTATGTGTGATGTTTGTTATGTTTCATCTTTATTTGGTTCTCATGCATTTGAAGAGAACTTATTCCCCTCCGTCTATCGAAGACACATTTTGTGTGTTGATGTATTAACAACAACAAATTAGAGACCCTCACAAATAAGACCATCTTCATACAAATTTTGTGAATTAACAGCTGTAAATATGACATGTAACAATGACATTTTAGTTGCTCTTGGCTAGTGGGATAGTGCTTCTGTTGTTACCTGGGTATATGGCTACTTGTAACAGTGAAAATACACAGGAGCTCTTGGCGATTTAGCCCCCGAAATGCAAAAAAGAGCGCTCAAAAATCATAAAAGAGCCCCAGTAAATTTGCATAGAGTTCAATGCAAAACAAACTTTAGAGTGCTAATTAAATGCATGCAAGCTTGAAAAAGTAGCCCCCAAAATATAAATTATATTTTCCCCCCTGACTTGTAATATGCTTGAATGTCTTGTTGAGAAAGTCTTTCAACAAATGAGGATAACTAACAACCATGATTTGTGTTTCTTTGTTGCAGGTCTCGTAGAATCGCTGATGCCAAAGATAGAACCCGCTCAGGGAACAAAGAGTACTCCTCAGGTAAGACTACCATAGCTGCCAATTTCCCCTCATCAGTCACACAAATACACGAGGGCTCAGGGCAAATTCGCCCCTGAAATGCCAAAAAGAGCCCCCGAAATTCATAAAAGAGCCCCCATAAATTTGCTTAGAGTTCAATACAAAAAAAAAATCTATGTGTAATATTTTCATGCAGGCAAGCTTGAAAAGTAGCCCCCGAAAAATACATTTTATTTATTTCCTGATTCTGGGTCAGAAAATTTGAACCAATCAGATTTGTGTGTTTACCCACGTGATCCGACTTACAATTAATTGCACTTTTACAATCGATTGCATTTTCTTTCTGCAACAGGGCTCGGGGGAAATCAAAATTGAAAATCTTTGTGATTACAGAAATATTTTCCCATTGTGGTGCAAGAATTTTGTAAGTATATCCCTGGTTGCTTCTTGAAACAATCGATTGTAAAGTTGCAATTAATCGCAAGTCAGAAAATATGGACATATGAACCAATCAGATTTGTGCATTTACCCACGTGATCCGACTTACAATTAATTGCACTTTTACAATCGATTGCATTTTCTTTCTGCAACGGGGCTCGGGGAAATCAAAATTGAAAATCTTTGTGATTACAGAAATATTTTCCCATTGTGGTGCAAGAATTTTGTAAGTATATCCCTGGTTGCTTCTTGAAACAATCGATTGTAAAGTTGCAATTAATCGCAAGTCAGAAAATATGGACATATGAACCAATCATATTTGTGCATTTACCCACGTGATCCGACTACAATTAATTGCACTTTTTACAATCGATTGCATTTTCTTTCTGCAACGGGGCTCGGGGGAAATCAAAATTGAAAATCTTTGTGATTACAGAAATATTTTCCCATTGTGGTGCAAGAATTTTGTAAGTACCATCATTTGCAAAAGTTTAAGACCACCCTTCCAAAATGCAATAACTCAAAGAAAAAATAAAGTTATTTTTCAGACATACTTTTATTTTCAACGCATAACCTTTGTATCACACTTGAACTGCTCTTTGACATTGTTTCCATGACCACTGTAGTAAACATGTTATGTAATCATTCAATGAGACAAAAGAATGCATTCCAAATTATTGAAATACCCACAAATTCCCAGGTGGTCTTAAACTTTTGCAAATGACGGTATATCCCTGGTTGCTTCTTGAAGCCTCCCTGAATTAGATATGTGATTCTTGGCACTTCTGGAAGAAGTTGTCGGTCTTCCAAAAATCTGCAGTATTGACATTAATGAGATTATACAGATAGAATGGGGCTAAGGGCTATTTTGTCTTGGGGGGAAAAACAAATAAAAAGAGAGCCCCTGTAAATCATTAAAGTGATGTCAATTATTTGTAGATGAGTATTTGGCAAACTCTGAGCTTCAATAAAAAATAAATTGCAGTAATGAATGATATATATATACCTCCTTACATGACCATGAAATTAGTTTAGCTTAGTTTAGCTTAAAATGAGCAGTATGAAGTGTGTATTATATGGTCATGTGTGTTTGCTTGTCCATACAGGTTGCTCCTGTGGATCCCAAGCCAGAGCACACCTTCGCCTCTCCTGCCAGGGTGGGCGCTCCGAAGGCAGAACCCCGCTCCAAGACCAACCACGACAGAATACGCAGGGGGAACGAGACAGACTCCGCTCCACCAAACAAGAGATTTGCAGGTCAGGGTGTGAGGGCTGCTCTCCAGCGCCAAAACCACCTCCCAAGCTCAGACTCTGAGTCAAAGTCCCTTTCGGCTACCAACTCAGGCTCTAAGTACAGTTCCAGCTCTAATTCGGACGCTCAGTCCGGTTCCGATGCTAAGTCAAGCTCCACTTCCAGTGCGGTAGGCACCTACCACTCGGCGATTGTCTCCAAGTACCCTAGCAGTGATGAAGAGGAGGGTGCAGCCGGAAGCAAGGGTGGCAGCGGTGGGATTCGTCTGCGTCTGACAAAGAACCTGCTGTTCGAATCCAACGTGAGGTCGCGGGACATGCGCAGCGAGAGCGAGGAATCAGTACTATCGTCGCCGACCAAACCCAAGCGCAGGAAAAGCCGACTGGAGGCTCTGCTCAGCTCAGATTCTCAGGACGTTGGTGGCAGCAGCAGTGACGTCACGTCGCCCTCGCTCGACCACAGGACTAGAGACAGTGGGGCGAGTATGTGGTCCGTAAGCCAAAGCCAGAATACAAACAGCCAAGACGCATTTACATTCCAGGATAGCCGGGAAGGTTTCGATCACTACGACTCCAACACGCGGGAGAGCTATGAGGACACAAACATCCTTGATGATATCTCTCTGGATGGTGATGATGACATTGACCCATTCGAGGAGGACCCTCTCCAGGAGCAGATGGACTCTGCCGTGAACAGTATCCTCTTCCTCCAGAACCCATATGGCAAGGGTTCGACCACAGAGGCATTGCGGCATGGGAGCCTTGTCGACATCAGCTTCGATCACGATGTCTTTGACAGCGCCGACGACTCGGCCGTGTTCAATGTCGATGACTACGCCAACGCTAGCTTTCTGGAAGAGAATAGTGCCATTGCAGGACTGGAGAGCGAGTTTTCATCCATGGATAACGACATTCTTTGAAATAGATTGGCTTGCTTGCCGAATCATTAAAAGCGTAAAAATGTATAACATGGAGAATGCACTCCCTTACAAGAATTAACTGGGTGTCGCAAAATGAAAATGGATATAAAGGAATCATAAAGCTTTATTTCATGTATTCAGTGCTAGAAATTAACCTTTTTGCCTTGTGGCCCAGTCGGGCAAGTAAAAACAAGATTGTTCAACATTGAATGGCCTGGAACCTAAATCTGCTGGCCCATACAAAGAAAAACATAACAATTTTTTGTTAAATTTGGTTGCCAGAAAGGGCCAGTAGACTTTAGGATCAATGAAATTGTGTGGCCCGGTGCTAATTTTTAGTGGCCCCGGGCCAGCGGACCTATGCTAATTTCGAGCACTGATGTATTTCTCCCACGATGAGAGTGAAACTTAGAGACAAGGTGCGACAAAGATTGCATGAGACGAGCTACATTTAGTCTCGTGCGTGCATTCAACATTTTGAACAAGTTCAAAACTGAAACAGCAGTTTTGGGCCTTCAAACAATTTAGTGCTTTGGATTGTAACCTCTCAAACAATGCATCTTTTTTGTTGCAATGCTAGAGATTGGAAGTTGCATCATGGTTCATGCTGCGAAATGGCAAAAGTCTCCTTTTGGGAGACCAGCTTTACAAACTGAATTTTTTGGGGGTGATTGGGAAAGATTTCAGAATAAAGGAAACTTTGTTGAGATAAAAAATATATGTTGATGAACTTTGCAAGTAAAAATTATAAATATGAAATTCTTGCCATGGTACTAATGGTGAAATATTCAAAGAACTTTTTGTCTTTCTATGAAAGACAAGCAACTAAGCGCTACTTTATGATACTTCTTTGTGTCTAGGTAGCCTTTCCTCATTTATTTGTCCTTGATAAGTCTAATGCAATTCACATTTCTGTGGAATTAACCAACCATTATTATTTTTTTCTTTAAATAGAAAAAATGGTGTGTAGATGTAAACTCAACATCATTGCTCTATTGGAACTACTTAAACATTGTTCAGGTTTCAGGTTATAGTGCCAAAGATTTTGTTGGGTCTGTAGAAATTTGTTTTCGCTTTTTAAAGTGGTTATTTTGTGTTATTGATATTTGGCATCACGAGATACAAAAGCATATTTGTGGGTTGTTAAATTCCTGTACTGTAATGATGTACTTTGTGGTTTCCAAATTGTATTAGAAATTCATGCACTATATGTGACCGGCTATAGCAAAAACCCTGCACTTGTCGATAAAAATTTCATACCATAAGAGAGGCCTCATCTCGAGCTTTCATTTGATGCCTTCTTCTAAAAATTCTGACTGTTTTTGGCAAAAATATGTTTGTTTCAATTTTACAAACATGAGTCTTTTACACAGATTATGTGAACTTAAAATGACTATATCTTCAAGACATGAACTACCGATAAGTGCAGGGTTTTGCTATAGCCGGTCACATATGTTTTGTGGGTTTATAATTCGTGCTTGCAGAAGGTACAGCAAGTTATACAAAAATAACCACTTTAAGGGTAAATCTTTGGATGAATATATTCAGGTGTTATGCAAGGATTTTATGTACAGTACAGGTATTGTTCATTTTCTCAACGGGTAAAGCAAGTGGGTAAAGAACAACTGAAACAAATACAAAATTCAGTATTATGGTTACAGAGTTCCGAAGTAGTGATGTCAAATATATATTTGATATTGTTATAAGTTAGTAATGGTTCACAACAACTTGTCCTTTGATTCAGGCTTTGGGTAGTAGGTTGGAGCTGGGCAATTAACATCTTAGCAACCATTAGTTCATACATTTCTGGGCTTGCCTGACATTGTTTAGAAACATTACCTGTGGCAATGAATAATTGGGATGTCACACTTCGGTACTCTAGAAGACTCTGTCAAAAGCTGGCGACTGTATTCATTATTAAAACAACCTATGACTGCGAATCTAGAATTCTCGCATGGATCGTTGTTTTTGCAATATTCACGTTTTTGGCTTGCGTTCAATGTTTTCCTTTTGGTATTTTTTCTTTTCTGTGAAACTACAACTTCATTTGGTGATGAGAGGAGGTGGTATAAATGTGGCTTGTATAATATGGTATGCTCCATCTCAGCTGATTTTGTTTTTTTGTAATGCTTACCAACTGTGTTATAAACACGAGCAGAGATTTTCATTTTATTTTCCTTTTTCTACGATACATACGATGTAATAAACTGCAAACAAAATGTGTGTGATATTGACTAAGTATAGGATAAGTAGAGCTTTATAATTGTTTTTTATAAATGTCACAAATGCTTGACCAAAACGGTGTTGTTCGTCGTCTTCATGATCAGTTTTAAGTGTTGAAAAAAAGCCTTCACATCTTTTAAATACCCTTTTGTAAAAATTTAGCAACTCTATCAAATACATACACAGTACACAGTCACTGAAAGGTTTGAATAAATGTTTGAAGGTACAGGAAAACCCGTTATAACGAGGTACCGTTTATAACGAGGAGAATCCTTTGGTCACGATTTAAATGTTTGTTATTAATTTGGCCGTTTATAACGAGGTACCGCTTATAACGAGGTAAATTTGATAGTCCCGACTACCTCGTTATAACGGGGTACTGCTTAATGCCCTTGTTACATATCACCAGATAGCGTTAATGGATGCCCGACAGAGAGCCAGATTATCAATCGGTTTGTCTCCGTTCGTATGCGTTACTTGTTTGGCGAATGCATTCCTTGTAAGGCGGATGTATGTTGTTCTATACGGCGGAAAGTTTTGAGCATGAAGCAACGGAGACAGCTTTCACCAACGGATAATTTGATTTAGCAAATGTTCTATTCGTCAGGCATCCGATTCCGATATCCGGTAATATGTGGCAACACCTTGAATAGTACATTATGATTTTACTCCTGTTTAAATGCAGAATGATAGTTTCTTTTTGCTAAGATACATGCTAAATTGCAAATCAATAGTCGGAACGGGTTTCCTGTAACTGTAACAGAAATAGGCACCGACCAGTATTACATGTAGTTTTTGTACGTACGATTGAATCATAGGGGAAACAAAACAGAATACCTGTCTTAGCGGCCACCTGTCTATAGCAGCCAACCTGCCTATAGTGGCCACTCAAAGTGATCCCTTGCAGAGAAAAACAATGTAATTGAACCTGTCTATAGAGGTCACCTGTCTACAGTGGCCACATTTCTTGTCTACCTTGGGTGGCCACTATAGACAGGTTTGACTGTACATGAAATGTATGAGCATAGAAAATTGGGCTTCCCCGTGGATCTAACCCGAGACCTGGTTTGCTAGACCTGGGCTCTACCAACAGAATGGTCTTTAATACCATGGAAGCATTGTACATGTACATGTTTGTTAGACCCTTTTATATATGGATGTTTTGGATAGGTAATAAATGTTCAGCACATGTTTAAAGCATGCTATATTTTGGAATGACAATCGTTTAAATGCTGCACAATAACTTATTTTGTCTCTTCGCGAATTGCATTTCATTCTTTTTTTTTTGTGGCAATGAAATCATCGCATATTTTGTCTTCATTTAATATAATGAATAAGATTTCACGATAGTTTTCTTTAAGAGTTATTTTAAGAATTTTGGAGATTATTTTTTCCTTGTAATTATAATTCTACTTAGAAATTAACAAATGGCAATTTTGGGAGTAAATGTGAAATACTGAGGAAAACTTTTCTATTAAATAGAAATAGTATTTTTGTTTGGCAAGCTGCACAAATTGTGCAATTTTTCCAATTTATTACTAACTCTGTAACTAACTCTGTAATTAAATAACATTGTAGATGTAACTGGTTTCAGATTAGTCCATTATCATTCTAGTTGTCTTCATGCATCAGAAGCAAACTGAACTGCCCTAACCCATCAAGGACGAGAGCTATTTTAAGGCAAAATTGATCATTGTTTTCCTCTACAAATTGGCAACTCCTAAATTTTGTCGACCTATTAATAACATAAAAATAGGTGGAAGATATGTAGTAATTTCTATTTAAGACAAATATGAAGCGACTTTGCCGCAAAGTTGCCAATTTGAACGCGGATATCTGTTTTTAAAATATCACAATGTGTTGCCAATTTAAGGACTTTTCTAAATTATAGCGACTTACGTAATGATAAAAATCATTAAAAAATAACTAAAGAAGGTAGAGTAACAAAATGGGGCTTTAAAAATAGAGGAATTTATGCTCTTTCTTCTTGTACACTTCACATAACTAGTCTTCTTCTAGTTAAAGTGCAGGACTACCAAACCACAAATATGTGGGCCTTGGGCACTGATGGGCTAAAAGAGGAACAGCCTATATTTGTCACTGAATAACATTTGTGATGAATTCCTCTGAGAACTGGATTTAGAGTAAATGTAGTTGATTATAATTCTCGGTTGGTTGCCTTATGAGGTGGAAAGGAAAGAAGGATTTTTGTGAAGATGGCACAGTACTGCTTACTGCCTATGTTGCCTTAAAATACATTTTCTTTGTCAATTTATTATGAAGCATAATATTTCATGCACTTTTTAAAAAGATTTTTTTTTTCTTCAATTAAGCCACAAGAAAATGTTACTGTATGTGCTTTATGGTAAACTAATTAGTACAAGGAAATACATGTATTACAGGTTGTTCGGATTGGTAAATCAGATTCGCGGTGCCATATTGCGCATCATGCATACTACATACATGTAATGCACCAGTGTTGTGCAGCACACACAAACTATCCTAGTTCAAAATGGCGACCCGCTGTGTAGCATCCCCATGCTTGATGACCTTTAATATGCAGTATGGTCAATCTGATTATAATTTTGTTTGCACCTCGCCTTTAAAAATAAATAGTTTGTGATGCAAAGAATTAACTTGCATAATTGGTCGGGGAAGCCAGAGCGTGCAAAAAATGTATGTACACAAAATATATTGCAAACTGAATACATTTTATATTCATGACAGACGCTGGATTTGGCAATACCATTTCAATATTTCTGTGTTAACTCATTGTGTCTCATTATTATTTTTCATTCTAAAATCAATTTGTTTGTATTTCTGTCCGTGATCATGTGATATGTAGATTATATGTGTTTAGTCATTTTGTAAAAAAACATGAAAAGTGATATTGTTTCTCTTGAACTGAAATTGAGAGAAATACAACAAAAATGTTGAGAAAAGAAATTACCTTTGTGACTGTCATTATTTTGTGTTTGCTGTTCACAATGGATGTGTGTGCATGTGAGCTTAGTTAGAGAATGTGTTTGGGAGTGTATGTTTTTATGTATCTGGGTTATATGAACGTGATGGCAAAATTAAAGGGATCTAGTAACATTGTCAAAATCCTCAAAACTTACTTGGAACTCGCATACCTCATTGTATTTGTATTACCAATAGAAGCATCAAACAGATTTTGGTTTTCCAAATTTCTCTTCTGTTTTAAGAATTGAAGTGTTCAGATTTATAACTATCTACTGGATAATAAAAACTGTACAAAGTCAGTGCAATAAGTTAGCGAATATCGCTTTGCATTTTTGCTCATAACTTGGCCATATACCATCCATCTAACATGAAATTTTCCCACGCATTACTTATTGGTAATACATGTATCAGATCACAGCGATAATGATTTTATCAACCATTCATCAGTGTTTGCACCTGTCAACAAAGTTACTAGATTCTTTTTAAAGTGATTCATTAACTTTTATAAGATTTTTCCAAAATAAATATTTTAGATCGGGTTCTTCTGAATGGTGTGTGATGGTTTCAAAGAAAAAGAACGCTGTTTACCTAGTGAAAATAAGTGAAAATTATGTTGTTTTTTTCTCCTAATGCCCATTGATTTTGACTACCTTTGCAAAGCGTTCTGGAACACTGTAATTCAAACATAAATATCTCCATAGTTAGGGAGACATTTGAAAACAAAATCAAAACCCATTTCATTATGCAAAGGACAATTTACAAGACAAATCTGAAGGCTCAAAGTGATTTTGCCGGGTTGAATTTGACTTGATGTTTTTATTATTATTAAAATGGTTTACTTGAGTTAACGCATACACGTGTCAACACACACAGGCTTACACACATACACACAAACTTGCAAAAACATACAAATCCACACATGCACACACACACACACACACACACACAATACACACACACATACACACACGTAAGCATTCACAAACAGCAAACTTACATACACACACACGCAGACACAAACACTCCCATTAATAAACAAACACATTTACGCTGACAAACGAATAGATGCACACACTAACACATAATCATAAGCATTCGCAGAAACATCCCAACACACGCACAAACAGATAAACTCTCACACACACACACACACACACGCACACACACACACACACACAAACACACAAACGCGCCTGTCCACACCCACTCTTCTTTGCAAAATACACAGATAAAAGATGACTTAATTCAAAAAATTTCCTGAGAGCAAACGGTGTTTTTTTAATTGTTTTTTGTTTCTTAATTCTCAATTTCTCTCCAAACATTAATGTTGTCATTTTTATATATATATTAACATCTTCCAACAAACAAAAAAGTGTCAACAAATTGACTGAGCAAAACATCAACAAACGGCAAAACACAGGATATTCCATACATTTATAGGAAAGTGAAAAAAAATCAATCAATTCAATAATTTCACGTAGCTATCCAAAACTACGGAGACATTTCACGATGCTATTAACGTTGCTAGCTACATTAACTAGCTATATCAAAGTTGTGACGTCATTATTATTGATGTCACGTGTACACCCTGTTCAATGAATTATTATCATAATGATGTTGCTAATACATGTAGTTTTTGGTATACAATTTTAAATCATTCATGAGATAATTCCTACCAATAAACCGCAAATAACTCCGAATTGAGACAACAAAACCCAGAAAGGCACAAACTTCAAATTATCATTCTGATAATATGTTGATGTAACAGAAAGCAAAAACAGAATAAATCTATGAGTGAGCTTGCGAGAAAATCGCAACAAGTCGTCGATTTACAGCGTATTTCTGGTTCCTAATTAGATTATACCACACAACTGTCAATTTAGAGATTGTCTTCTTAAAATACGAACAAAATATTTTTAAAAATGGAACAAAACTGAAAGCCTCTTAACTTTGTTCGTACCATACATATTATGTATACAAATATTTCCATGATAATATTGCACAAGAAAAAAAAAAAAAAACGCACACAAAATATTTTCAAATTGGTAAAAATTTCACGCCGCACAAATTCTCTTCTCAAACAAATATTTACAAAACTTTGCATTGGCAGCCTCGAATATAATATCTACAAATTCAGATAATTAAAAATGAAAACGTTCATTAAAACAGCCATTTCGTCAGTTCTTTAAAAAAAATGATATTATTAAAAATTGTTATCATAAGATATACTCGAAAATGTTGTATTATTTTAAAGCAAATTCCCGTTCTTACCATTATTTCCTTGAAATCCGATTCACTACAGAGACCGATTTCTATTCCCCGAGTAAATTTCGGGAATATATAGCAATGATTCAAAATATCGGTTAAGAACAAATAAAGGACGAAATAATCTTTGGTTTAAAGGGAAAGTATTGTATGCTAACTATAAAGGGATAGTACAGTTCTGGTCAAACTTAATTTTAGTAACTGAAACTTTTATAGTAATCATTAAAATTAAATAGTTATAATTCAATGATGCTTGAATGGTATAGATACATATCAACGACTAAGTTACCATGGTAACATGGCTGTTTTTAATAATTTAAAAACCGTTAAAACAAGAGAGTGCCCTCAGACAGCCTAAAGTTTCAACCATTTTATTTTTTAAATGTGAATGTGATGTTTGTTTAAAATAATTATTCAATAGAGAGATCATCCAAAACAATTTTAAAGCCACTTTGGTACATTTTAACAAATGTGCCTTTTTAAAATAAATCTTTTAATTAAATCATCGAATAAATGTGGGCCCCACGTTTATTCCAAAATGGATATATTTTTTGAATATTTCTGCCGTTTCTGAACCGATTTTAATCAAACCAAGTTTATTCTTGTCTTTAAAATTATGTGCTTTATCAAATTTCACACTTGGTTTTCATTACGTCTCCAAATTGTTTTTTTTCTTGAAGCGCCCTCTAAACCGAAACTGTACTATCCCTTTAATCATGACCGTGGTACATGATAAACACATTGAAGCATATCGGTTTCTACATCTCAGTGTATTTGATCATGAATGGGAACAACAAAGAAAAATTAATTGAAAGACATGCGATAATAAAAAGATACCTTATTAATACATTAAATATATTTCCTACGATGATGATCGTCCACATACAAACTACTATAATGACACAATACATGCTGATCATTTGTGTTTCGAATGCACACGCATTTACTCACACACACGCACACACTCACACACATAAGCTCTCTTTCTCTCTCTCTATTTTAGATTGTTGCCAAAACTTGATAACAATATTAATCTTATAATCATACAAGTTTTACAGTTCAGATATGGAAGCGAGACTTATTTAAATTAGAAGTTGGATTTTGCAAGCTCTAGCTGCAACAAAGAGAGAACAAGATAATGCATTATAAATTACATTGCAATTTCCAGTGCACTCACTTATTCATAATGCAACATTTCATGGCATAGCTGTAGCGCCCTCTTACGTCAAGAGGCGGGCAAGATTGCTTGTTAAATCAATTAATTAAAGGGTGGACTGGTCAAAATGATACAAATCGCGCATATCGTGTCGTTAAAATTTCTAAAATAATAAAGTAAGTGGTAAGTTAACGAATAATGAATGGTTAACACACCGTGCTTGGAAAGGCTAACTAAACATAATCTTCTATGGCAATACAAGATTCGAGTAAAAAAACACAAGGCTCGAAATAATATCTTACACTTTATGGCACAGTATTCACTTATATCAATTTCAGTATAGCTATACCAATGAAATTTAAGATTTAATGGATCTTTAGTGGGCAAATAGGTAATTATGTTGTGGGATAAAATCTTATCACAAGCAGCATGAAAACAATACATCGAATTACATTTCATTTCAATAAGACTGATTAAGGCTAAAGCATCTAAATGTATGACCACTATAATATTCTTCTTTTTTCACACTACAAAACTGCACGGCAAAAATCATTGAAAGAAAATTGATATGAAATGTAGTATTACAAAACAAAAATGTAAACAAAAAAACTCTTTATACAATACTTTCAGATAAAATAATTATATCAAACTAAAATAATAAATAACTAAAAAGTCGCCCAAAGTCCCCGTAATAGGGTATTAATAGTACACACTTCTCACAGCACACGAACTATGCATATGGAAAATTAGAAAGAATAGTTTTCTTAATAAATAACATTATATATTTCAAACAGAATTACACATATAAGCTGTTTGTTATCTACATGTATTACCTTAGCTGGAATGTATACAAGTGAATGGAATATATACCTCAGCGGAAAATAGCGCTTATAAATGCGCTGTAAGATTCATTATAACATGATGATTTAGAAGTACTCTTCAATCATGTTACTTGTATAAGGAAACAGTACTGTAAAACTAAGTTCAGCAACATAATTATCAGCATACTCTTTTTGTATTTGCAAGACATAGATGCAATCTAAAGCATAGTATACTTTAAAGTGTCAATATTATTGACATTTGAATGTTTAATGAAGCATTATAATATTATCCTCCAATATTTAGTCGGATAGATTCCAAATTTCCTTGTTTATAAGAAGTGTGTTAACAGAGGTAGAGGTTTGACAGAACTATACTATAAGAATGTATTGCAATATCTCCCCCTTTTGCAGAGGTCGTATTTTCTATATTTCATATTTCTATTTTTCATATTTCTATTTCCGAAGTATACCAGCAAGAAGCTGCATTTCAGCCATAAAGTAATTAATACATCACTAAAAAATAGATATGAAAATGCTCGCGACTCGCATGGCATGACAAAACGTGAGTAACGAAATGAATACAACAAGAAAGAAAGTCATTTTACGTTTGTTTGTTTTTTGTTATCAGCGATATTTGAAATGGATTTGATACAAAATCGAAATAAAATCCGTTGCCTTTATTTTTTATTTGAATTATGTTGACATGATGTTCTTTACTCCCTTTGCCTTACTTTTCAAAAACACCCTTACAACTTTACTTAAACAGCAAGAGGTTCATTCGACAAGTCCATTATGTAGATCTTTTGCATACAAATGCATACATCTCGAACGCAAATTGCGCGATGGTCTACTATTTCTTCCTTTTACCGCGGACAACCCGTTCATCATATCGGCTTATGATTGGACGCCATGAGGAATTGAGGGCGTGTCCATCGCAGAGTCATGGGCGTGGCCCGGCTCAGATCCCGCCTACTTCTCCATCAGGATTTTCGACGTTCCAGCACAGGTACAGGACTGGAGCATGATCTTGGATGATTTGATGTTTCCGAATTCGGACTAGTACAGAGTTCACTGCAGTATACCCACGATCATAGTAAGCCCCGCCCCGCCACGCCCTGTCGACTTCTATCTAGCCTATTACAATCCTTGTACATAATTGTAACAACGTGGCCCCTCCCCCTTTTACGCCTTATACTCTGATTTGGGCGTCAGCGTGCCCTGGTTTTGATGCACACCGCCCGGCGTTACGCCTCCTCCCTGCGCCCCTAAGATTCCTCCGTTGGCCGCGTTCATTTCGTCCTGCCATTTGTCTTGGCTCCGCCTCCGCGCGTTCATGAAGAAGTTGCTGACCGTGCTCAGCTCCAGCCCCAGTTGTTGCGCTATGGTCATCTGCATTTCCTTAGAGGGGCGTTTGTTCTCCTTGAAGATGGCGTGCAGCGTGCGTCGTTGGAGGTCGGTGAAGACTAGGCGTGGCTTCTTGATGTGGCTGTTCTGCGACGGGCTCTTGGCATCGTCCTCCTTCTTCTTGCAGGCTGCGCATGGGAAATACAAAGAAACAATAACAACAATAAGAATGGCATTCTCGTTTAGATACAAAGCATCCAAAACAACAATAAATATGAAATGATTGGATATTAGCCATGTTTGATGAACATGGAAATACAAAGAAACAAAAATACAAATAACATTCGCCTTTTATTTTGTTGCACACGGTAACATAAAGAAAAAAGAGAAAGAAAATTTGCCTTGTATGTTGCACATAGCAACAAAATGCAGATACATTAAATTCGCCTTGTATTATGTTGCAGGTGGAAATGCACAAAACCATAACAGTAGGCCTACAAATGACGGTCGTCTTCGAATTTTAGATGGGCATAATTTCGAGTCATTGAACTCTCCTGTTAGGCTTGAATGATTTACGAAGTATTCTGTGTACGATAGGATTGTGGAATTTAGTGGAATATCTATCAAAATGCGATGATATAAAGAAGATTGTTAAATAAATATACCGGTATCGCAGATACGTATCTAGTTAGTTGAAGGCAGAGTGCAGTGACAAAAACACGATATTAAACATGATATCATACAGCGTTATCTGTGCCATCTTTGAACACAATGGACAAAGGTGGGAAACTAATAATATTCCCACACTTTTGGGCAAAATTATTTTCATCAATCATCAATCAGGCTGTCACCGTGATATATAACTCATATAAACTGGCAAATAATTTCAATTTTAGCTCGTGCGAAACGGTCATTCACAGATTTCAAATCGGCCTTCAACATATTAACAAACATGTCATGGGAAACAAAATCTGAATTTTTTTTTTTTATATCATTAATATCTGTCACGATGAAAACTCATTGACAAAATTATAAACGAGTATAGTTATCTCGCGATTAGTTTAGTCGTGTGATGCAATTGGATGAGTTTAACAAAAATTTAAAAATTGAGAGAAAATGTAAAGAATAGGAAAGGCTTCGATGTTTGACGAGGAATGAACCATGGGAAGTGACCAGATGATAGTGCGAGGATAAACAATGAATTGGTCGAGTCATTTTCACAATATAACACGCAAAGTATACAATGTAGTGTTTGTATTTTTCCATCGGCCACGCATGCAGTATCGTGGATTGTGCAATGAAAAAACAAACAAAGTATAGTATGATATATTTTTACATCTAAACAATTTGAAACAATTATTTTTGTCCAACGATATCTGTAAGTTCAAGGAATGGTATATATTACAGACATAGTATCGCTTTGAAATCTAGATAAAATGTATTATATATTTATTAATTTATATAATTAAATCATAGACATAAAAGTAGTGTTATTATGATTGCATAAAATACCCATCTCCCATAATATTTCACTTGTCTTTACCTGTTAACTCATCCCCCTCCACCCAATCATCGTCTCTCTACCCCACCCCCCCCCCCCCCTTCCGCATCCCCATTCATTCACCCCTCTTCTAGTCTCTAGGGAGAGTCCAATCTACATGACATTTGTTCGCCACCATGCTAATCCCCTTAATCCCCTACTAATCCCCTAACACCATTCATTAGGGGATGAGAACCGAACAGAGGGGTACTATACAGGTACCAGATGGCGGATCGATATCCTCCAAAGAGGTATTAGAGGGGTGAAGCTTAAACCCCCATCATCCATCGGGGGATAATGGCTTCTTTCCTGTAATTATATGCACAAGAGTGGGTTTCTATTTACGCCGAGTTTTCAAAACGCACCAAAACACAAGTGATGGAATTTGTCGGATTATCCACCATATGTGCCCCCTCTTCTTTCGTTTTATGTCTTTAGTACATTTTAATCGTAATAAGCGCCTTTTCAACCCGTTTTATTGTACCTGTTTGGTGTAATCTTCGAAAACATGTTTTTTGACGTGTTTTGTGGGGATGTGAAACCGTAGGTGTATAATCTAACATCGGTTTTAATCGGTTTTTGAGGGGTTAGTTGATCCAATATAGGTAATAGCACCCACTTCAGATCGTTTCAATCAACTTGAAGATGAGGGTCGAATACCTGTTTTATTTGTTCGGCATTCCTCTTTAAAAGTTTAAGTGGTGGGTGTAGAATTTTATAAAGATAACTTTACCTTCCATTGGAACTTAAACTTTATATATCAGTATATGGTTTAATTGTCGATAAAGAATCTAGACGGATACACGGTTTAAAGAGCGAAACATGTATTGATAATTAACAATATTATTTTATTGAGATTATTCTAGACATGTACGACATGGCATTAACATGTAATGTAAAATAAATATAGAAAGTGGGCGCATTTTATTTTACGATATATATTATTGCTAATTCTATTTTTGGTAAAATATATTTTCCGGTTAGCGCCACAAATAGGCATATTAATTTTGTATCTCTCTTCGTTATTGAAATGTCACATGTAACCGTGAGAAATTTACCGGCACAGACCATCTGTCATAACTCCCCTGCATATTTCACTCGCTTCGTAAATTTGAGGAAATTCCACTGCAAGCGAGCGAGATAATTATGATATCTGCAATCATCGGTATTTCCGTGCATGCGTACGTAGGGCCCCTTTTACGTCCGTATGACATTATGCATACATGCATGCATGCCTGCGCCTGCGTATGTAGGCCCCCAGGCATGATAAGAGTTATTGATTCATAAGAATCAATATTTTGTTGCTCTTCTAATTAAAATACTGTTATATCTTGCCTGAACACGAGCGTAATCTAATTAAAATTCGGATCATCCAGCTCGCGTAATATTACGGCATAATATTTCCCAATTCTTTTAATGAAATGAGCTTAGAGTCGGCAAGGAATTAGGGACCTCAAATTTGCTGTAATTTCGCCACGGTGCCCCATGTTATATAGCGCTGCGGTGTGCATCTTATTTTACCAAAAGTTCAGCTTGAAATTAAATATAATTTTCTTGATGTTTTCCGCTTTCGATATTGATTTGAATCGCCATAATCTTCGGCAGAATAAAGATTGCCTCGTTATTATAGGCAGGCCTCTTCATATAAAATCATCACAAATATTATTTTTTCATTCGTAAGTTTACCGCTGATTGACTCTAGAAATTTTAGAAAATCAACTTCAGCTTATTTGAATGCATTATTATTATGGGGATGATAAACTTGTACGTCTCTTTACGCGATAAGTTGTCCGTACACTGTCTTGATTTAAACATAAGAGGGCGCAAAAGAGTTTGACTGAGCAGAGCTGTAGTCTAGCTATTATGAAGTTACTATCAGCTGCAACAATCAAACAGTTTATTTTCTTACGGAATTACAGTCTATGATTAACATAATTTACATAAACGTACGTTTGTACGAAAATGATGAATAAAGCTAAAAATGTATAATAATTATCACAATTCGTGGGAAATTGTACGCGTAATCGCGAGGACATACATTTTGCATTACTATTTGCAAAGTACATGTAATCGTATTACTTGTATTACATGAAATAACACAATAATTATCACACGCGCGAAAACCTTCCTTGTGATATCAACAATAATTGTTCAGCCAGAGCAATTATAATAATACACAACATTAAAATAAAAATTGCAGGAACAAAAATCAGAAGCTAAAATTCAACCAAAACATCAGATTCTTGCGATTTGAACGGCACTTATTTGGTCGCAAGCTGCAGCTGATACGCGTGCGTATATCCCCAAAGGCACTACATCATTTTCGCTCCTGCCATCAATTTTTCGTTTTTAATCTCTCTTCTTTTTTTTGTCTCTTCATCCATTTAATACCGCTCTCTCGAGTATTTAATTCAGTAATTGAATCGAGTTAAGAAGACAAGAATTTGTCTACACTTGTATTCGAGATATTTCCCCCGAGGATGGCGAATGTAATTTAATTTCTTGCGGTTTTAAGAAAAAAAAATAACCGTGCCATGCTACGTGAGTTTAACTGGCAGCATGCACATAGCAGTTTCGCTAAGTTCTAAAATTATTCTTTAGAATTACTGCAGTTTTCATTCTTTTTTTTAAATAAATGATATTTTGTATGATTAGTTTGTTTCTTTCCATGTCTGGTAGCATAGCTCCCATTTTCTCCTCAACACCATAAGATAACGATCATCATCATCATCATCACTATCTAGGTTTTTTAAAATCATAATCATCAACATCATTATCATCACATCATCGCCATCATTAGCAGCAGCAGCAGCAGCATCGCCGTCTTCATCGATGTCTTCATCGATATCATCATTATCACCACGAACACCAGCATCATTTTCATCATCGTCATCCCTTTTCTCTTATAGTAATACATACATTATATTATATCGAAATTTCCTTTACAATTATCTTCTTTATTTTCCTCCTTCATATGTCGTATCTTCTTCTCTCATTTGTTGTGTTTGAAGTCATCTCCTGGTTCTCTCCTTAGCGCTATCTATCACTGAACCTCTTCCTCTTCCCCCCTCTCATATTGACACCCTTTCCTTTCCTTTATCTTCATTTCCCGTTATTCACTCTTCATTCATCACCTTCTCCTTTTCACCCGACCGTAACCAGCGCGATTCCCTATGGATGGGACACCGTGTTTGCATAATCAATTAACGCGCAATTAGGCTCGCGCTCCCAGACACCGTACGAAAAGCTGCCTAACTCCGATCCCACGGGGAATGCGGGTGTAATAAATTATGCATGCCCGCAAAGCGACTGGCACGGGGAAGGGCGGGAGACTAATCCATCATCTTTACTAAGCTCGCTTCATTATAATGTAAATGTTATGATTCGCGAATCAATCACATTTATGGAATGCACGGGATTATGCTTCGGGGAGAAAATTACTCTGCCCCTGCATAAATGAGCTTAAAATATTCTTCGAATCATTAATTTTACATCCCACCTTTTGGGTGAATACCCCTCCCGTATGTAATTCAACATCAATAAGAGATATCAAAATTATATTATAACATTATACTACATGAATTTGTCTTATGGTGCTTAGGAGCTATTTTTTGAAAACATATACTTTTACAGTCATGTCTTCTTTTTTCGTTTGGTTTCCAAACTAAGTCAGAATAACAACTACCATTTAAAAATCAAATTCAATTACAAAAATGTAGACATAGAGAAGATAATAAAATATCCTATATTAAAACATTTTATATATTTTAGGGAAAACATTTCTTCCAGATAAATCAAATCAAATAAAAATAGGTCTTCATAATGATAAGTGATCTGACTGTATACCTTTCTATTTACAATGCAAGCAAAATACTCGAGACGAGAGTGAATTCCATATGAATAATACAGTAGAGCAATCGCCAAGCTAACCCAATACATAACAAAAATGGAAAGAAAAAACCCCCGACTAGCTAGCCAACCGATCGATTAATGACAAACTCTTACGCCGGTGCTTCCCCGTGAGTGGCTGAGTGTTGTCTCGATGTAACGCGAGACGTGCTTGAAAGCGCTTTGTCACACAGACATTGCACTACGAGTGGCCCATTATCACGTTACGGTATGCCAAGGAGTGATCGCCCCCGAAGCCGCGGCGTGGCGTGCATGCAAGAGTGGCCGGGTTAGAGTAGATTGAAAGGCATACTTCAGTTATATATATACATCGCTCAGTTTCTATCTCCCGGGGAATGGACATCCTTAACGCAATGGTTTTTTCTTTGTTTTTCAAGTTCAAATTCGAAATAAATTTGTCTTCTGACAGAACTGATTTTGCGCGCGTAATGAATATACAATTATTAATATCATTGCTATTAAAATGAACAATGATAATTTTTATTCAACAAATACTTTCTTGAAAAAACAACAGCGATGCAAGTAGATTATGATGTATATTTTGCATTACAAACTAATTAGTATACATTCAAATGAAAGCATTATAGTGAAAATGCAAATCCTCACCAGTATAAGCTAAAGAAGACGAAGAAGGGAAATATATATATGTTCCCTTTAATGAATTAAATTGCGTTTGGGGTGGCGTTCGGGTTGTAGAGACATAATTCATTTTATGCAAAATGGAAGTCCGTGTTGAGAGTGAACGCGAAGAAAAGAATGCTGGGATGGTGGTGGATAGAGGGCGGGGAGGATGGGGGATGGGGGCGAAATAAATGACCAGAGAGAAAGGCAGAGAGGGAGGGGGGGGGGGGGGGGACACGACAAAATCATGTTTGGCGAAAGGAAGGCAAAACGGAAGAGGAAATAGCGATATAGCATTTCGAGAATGGCTAATGGGCATCGGGGAGGTGTCGAGTTTCGCTCTGCCCTACATAGCGCACCAAACAACGTGACAGGGACCGGAAAAGGAGCAACGAAAAACCTGATAGCCCCGGACTAAATTCCCCGGTGTCGAGCGTAAAAAAACTGCCCGGTCCCTGTCTTTGTCGGACAAGATGATGGGGAAATTAGGATGGACAAATAAATATGATGGCCCAAACGGAATGGACGGGCATTGTATATGTTTTTGTCAATCACGAGTCAACCCGGACAAAAGTTCCTTGCTATCGTGAGTTGGCGTTAACCGGAAAAAAGTGTCCGGGTTCTGGTTGAAGAAAAGGAATAGTCACCATAGATTGATAAAAAAACAAACATAGTTGCAGCGGAAAGGTCTGGGAACGGACATTTATAACTGGGTAGACAAATAAAAATTACCCCTGTCACCATAAACTAACACAACATTAACCGCGTCGGACTGTGAACGGACGCTTTTCACTTTAGACGGACAGTAAATCCTGCTATATATGCCACACGCAGATAGTTGCAAGGTACTGGGAATAAGGGGGCGAAATTTATACGAAGAGGAAGTTTGACTAAAGAGGGCGACGTGATTGCCCGATGGTGTCATGTCCGCGACCAATTTCAATAACTTTCAGTAACTATATAATACCTCACTACCGCGACATGCAAATGACAATTGAGTTTCAATTCAAAAGGATTATGCTAGATATATTATGTTCAATGATGGATTGAATATTTTATTTAATTCGATTATACATAATTATATTGTTTGCATTCAAATCTGTATGGTCCTTTAGTGAAATGCTGACCTCTCAAAGGCTCCATTGAATACTATATCAAGACTGTAATGTCATATTCGTGGCGCAATGTAAAAAGAATATAAAGTAAATGCACAATTGAGACGGTAATCGTTTGTGAAATTATGAGCGTTTAATGAAAAATATCACTTCATGAATCGAAATTGAATCATATTCAATCAGTCAAACCCTTATGTCTGTGAAATGTAGAATAATCCACCACAAAAGAAACACAATCGTGGCAATTCAATAGAACTATAATCGCTATTTAATTATTCATCAAACAAATCACAGATCATTTGAGCCCCAATTTTGATTACTCGGCAAACAAAAAGGCAAACATTTCCAACCGCTTTTAGTTTGATCTGAATGCCATGCAGTGATCAAAATCCATCAATGTATTTGTCCCCCGGGCGGGCTTGCAAAGGAAGTGGGGGTGATCACCAAACAACTTAGCGCGGGGCGCTGCGGCGGGACTCGGAAGGCTGTCCCCGCTCGAGAGCACTTAACGTTGACTGACAACACCGGGGTATCTATGACACGCGAGTGGCGTATACGGACGGTATAAGCATACAAGTTGTCATGAATGCAGTCCATAGCCTAATGGATAAGTTTGCAAACATGGAAGACGAAGAAGAAAAAATGTGATGTTGTCTGATAGTCCCAAACTACTTTTAGAAAAAAAATCAACTCAGCTAAAAATACCCCCACTATTACTTACTGGTAAACGCGGTCATAATGATTCGATTTGATTTGAATGCATTAAACACAAAAACATTTAGCGCTACTTATATTGAAAATATATTTTTTTTAAACTGTGAAAACAACGCAGTTATGATAATGATGTGAACCAGGCACACTAGCAGGCAACCATGCTAACTCACATTCAAACACACAAAACGCGCACACACAAACAAACAAACACACGCATCAAATACGTAAGTTTTACCAAACATGCATGAAAACACTCATATTAACTCACACAAACATAAACATACGCACACACACACACAATCAATTTAATACTACCAAATACAAACAAAACTAACAAACCACCTCACTTACTGTACACAAAATTCACAAGATAAAACAAATCCGAGTTTATAGATTTAACCTTTATAACTGTTACATACATACGAGCCTAACTAAGTAAGGCACATTTCTCCGCGCACACGCATTGATTCATTATACACTGTACGAATGAATGCATTACGTGATTAGTGTTATAACGGCGCCGATAACGATCTAACGTAGATGTGGTATTCGTCAGTGTACGAAAATACGCGCAATAAAAACCTAACGGGCTAAACCTTTATGACGTCATCGAGGGAACACCTTGTGTGCATGTGTAACGGTCAGACTATTTTTTCTCTCTTTTAAAAAGGGATCGTTTCATTTGCTGTTTAATTATATTTTCGCTTGAGCTTGATTTTAACATATCGTTAAAGACCAAAATACACATTTTACATACACTAATAATGAACGTTATTTCCGGCAATAAAAGTATAGTATTTTAAGAGTTTCGTCCCGTTAGTGAAGTTTTCCATAATCAGTTGTACAGTTGTTTACCTTTAAAGATAAACTGGAGAACTAGGTGAAGATCACGACAGTAACTATACATTCAAATTCACAAACTCTCTCACTCATTGATTCAGTAGCCTTCAATTACGGCGAACCCACGAACAAAATACTCGCCATCTTGGAAACTCTATACAAATTACCGGGCCCTATGCCGAGCTAATTATAACACCTGTCTTCGTTCTTCTTTGCGCGATGCCCACTGGGTAGATAGTGGGATCCGCTTTCGGTTGGCCATTCTTTCACCGCAAGAGGGCTTTTCTAATTATGGCTCGTAATTTTTGTATTCGTGTTCGTTTATTTGGCCGTTTTCTCTTAATTATTTGTTAGATCAACAGTTGAAATGCTATTCACATGTCTCTTAAATATATATTACGTAAGCTATGTAAATAACGATTAATCAGTATAAGCATAAAGAAAAAAAGGACAAAAGAAAATCACAGTTATTAAAATGTGTTTTTACTCTCAACCAAGATTTGTTAAAGTAAACTGAAATATGCACTGATCTTGTACATCCACTATATACTATAGACGGAACCTCAAAGTCGTCAAGAGAGCTTGAAATAAAGCATCGACGTGACTTTATTGATACATCAATACTTTAAACACAACATAATGTTGACCTATCTAATACTAGCTTTCATAAATTATAAGATCGAATATACAATTTGTATACCTCATCTTATACATCAGTACATAATATACCCAGCCATAGAGTGCGATGTTAAGACTGTCTAAGTGAGTGAGAAAAAAAAACAGAAAAAAAATCTGAGAGTCCAGGTGGCTTTATTGATAAATCAATGCTATAAACACGTATGTTGTCATAATAAGAATAACTGCCATTCATCAGCCGGTGCAATTTGCGTATGTGATCTTATACTGTACATTAGATAGGAAGAGTGCAAAGTCAAGCAAGACAGCAGACTGCGTGAAAAAGGACACAGAAAAAAAAAATCTGAGTGTCGAGGTGGCTTTATTGATAAATCAATGCTAATCTTGTAGAACGAGTCTGGATCGATCGCAGTAAAGCAGCGCTGATTGATCCTAAGTATCGGGGATCCCCCCTTTTTGATGCGATCGGTATCGACTCGGCTCGAGTCAATTTACACACATTTAAACGGGCACGACCGTTGAAATCAATACGCCTTAGCGCAATCAAGTTACTTCAGGTCGTGGAGTGTTGTAAGTGTACATATAGCAGCACGTGGCTATATATTTGTGTTATTATTATGAATGATTTCTTGTTCAGGAATGTTGGTCACACTTAAGGTGAACTATGATAGCATAATTATTATTATTATTGTTTAATAATTAGTATAGAAATGGAATATAATGTTACAATTTCTCATGCCAATCTTTTCGCATTTCTTTGTATTTTTATGAGGGCTCTGCCATATGTCATACAAATTATATTTGATTTCAGTTTATTTTGTTTAATTTTGATTATAAATATCAATTTAATGTTTAATAAATATAATGTGATGTAAGACTTGATTGATGGTATTTACTACAGTTTGGTGAATACTTCCTTATTCATGGTCCGAATGGAATTGTAATAATGTAAAATCCAGCACGGCTTGTAAACAAAACAAACGGACGAGAAGGAAAAAGGGACTCTTGAGGACGAATTCAATCAAAGACGATAAGCCATGTTTCTAAATCGGCTGAGACAACTTCGGACCCCGAAGCCAAATTCAAAATAGTGTGATTAACTAAACCTGTTTCATATGCATACCCCCCGTTCAGAATTCACTTAATCGCGGAGTAAAAATCGCCCGGAGGTAAAAGGTGCACAAACGCATCCTTTTTTTTCCCCGCGTAAATTTTAGTTGCGCGCGCCAAAATCCTCTTCTCAGTTTTGAGCTCCTATGCTTCGCGCCGGAGGGAAAACAAACTCAGTGGCTGTGAATTGTACCCTCAATTGGAATGATCTTTAGTTCTTGGTGCGCGTTGCTGCTGCTGTTGCCTCGTTATGTTGTTGTTTTGTATGAACAAGCTTGACGTGCATGTCATACGTTGAAGAAAGTGCGTGCATAACAAAATATTGACGTGAATTTGTCTAAAAAAATCAATTTGTCAAAAGGATGATGGGGTCGCATGGAGGTCTGGGATTTAATTTTGGACCCCTCGCAGAGGATTTGAAGACACCATTTGGGGCATTGATGTGTTATGATTTGGCACATTCTATCAAAGTAGTTGAGGAGATGATTGTGTTTGTGACTTCATTATGTCCATAAACGTTAACACAAAATAATGTGCAACCATAATCGTGCCATGCATTTTTGTTTCGGTTTCGTTTTAATTTTTTTCTCGTTTTGTTTCACTTTTGTTAGCCTGTTTTTGTTTAGCTTTTGTTTGTTTGTGTATTTTATTATTATTATTACCACCTTTTTTGTTGGTGTGGGGGGGGGGGGGAGGGTAGAGCAATCAAAGGTTACTGGGGAGACATGGACGGAGTGTTTTTGTTCGCCTGCTTTTTGTGTTTCGTTCAATTCTTATCTCATGGAAGCGAGTGGGGGTATTTAAGCATTCTGAGCAACGGGATGGGGTGGATCGAGAGCCTGATATAATACATTTAAGGGAAGGGGGGGGGGGGGGGGGGGGCTGCGACAATTTCCAGAAGTTCACGGCCTGTCATTCATTTGGTATGCGGTCTTTCAATTCCCCGCCGCGGGATGCAACAGAAACACCTGCACGCGCGCGGGAATAATATAAAAACAGCGATGTACCCAAAATTAAGATACCACCCAAATTAAGATGAGCAGGGGCTCTGTAATCATTCGCTCACGCCGGGGCCCCGGGGAGCAGCGGGGGAGAAGAGAGGGAGCGGACGACTCGATGGCCCGGGGCTGTATCTGCATGTTAGGGGTAGTACTAGTATTAAGCGGCACGTGGTGGTTATTATGCAGGCTGATACATCGCCGTTTGATCATGTTGGTTGACGGTTGATCCGGGCGCATGCCAGTGACAAATCACTTAATCGCTGACGATTTTTGTCACTCAAGTGTTTAAAGAAAATTGATGATGATGATGATGTCTATGTCTACGGATTTCAATTCAATTCAATTCGTTTTATTTCAATTAAGTATTACAAAAAATGATTATATCGAAAATTATCCTTACTAATAATAATATTATTATAACTATTATTGATACATAATAATACTAACACAACCCCCAGTTATATTACGTGAAAAAGGTTGTAAATCGAAAGTTCTTATTGGCCCAAATTGTTGTGCCACCCTGAATTATATTTTACCACACTCCACTATTTTGTATGGCAAAAAGGTTGCGATACAGAGCTTACATTTACATACTAGACAAATTTACAAACTTCGTTTTCCGTTTTTTCATTATCTATTCAGTTTCCACACTGTCTAATTAAACAAAGCCGATACTATTTTTTGTCTCCAATCATCTCTTACTATCCCAGTCTCTCACACCCTCTCCCATTTCTTTACCCTTCATATATCTCGTTCTAATATCTCTGTGTACAAATGTATCCGTCTTTATCTCCATTTCTTTAAGACGTTCTCATTTGTACTATGTTCTCTATTATGATAAACACGGTGACTGGCGACCGGCCTCGTACGGTACGGTATGGGTGTGAAAACGCGAGTGGCGCGTGGCACCATGTTTGCACGAGCGTTCCCCGGGCTTTCTTCCCGGACCGTCGGCCTCTGTTTACTCACGGGTCGTTCGTTTGTTCAGCACGTTGCTTCGCAAGCGACTTTTCTTCTTCTTCTTCTTTTCACCTATTTTGTTTTTCTTCCGTCATCTTTCTCTCTCTCTGTTTCTCTATTTCTCCATCTCTTACTCTCCTTATCCGTCTTCCCTCTTTTCTTTGTCTCATTATTTCTTCCTTTCCTATCTCTGTCTTTATCCGGTTCTTGTTATTTATTCCCTTCTCTCCGTCTTACTCGCTTACTCTCCCTTTTCTGTATTATCTATATTATGTTTCTGTTTATCTTCTTATTTTTTCTCGTTCGTATTTCCGCTTTAATTCCTTCTACGTATCACCACTCCTTCACCCCATTCATCTCTGCTCTCTCTATCTTGTTAACTCGATCCCTTTAACGTATTCACGGTACGCCGACCAAATAAAATCAAGCAGCACTATATGTAGAGTACATACAATGGAATAACAAATCGCAGTGGGCCGGGGGAAAAGGTCCCATGCGTAGAATATAGGACGATACCACTGTAGCCTCCACGGACAGGCGTCATTATTATATAGAGAGAGGTCGAACAAGAGGGAGAGAGAGGGGGATGGATGAAGAGAGAGGAAGAGAGAAAAAACTTGCAAAAAAACAATAAGATAACTCTGCAGGGGTAACACTACCTTTTCGACCTATCTAAAAACATGATTATTAGAGAGAGACCGAGAGAGAGGGAGAGAGGAGAATGGATGAAGAGGGAGAGGGAAAGAAAGATACCAAACAAATTGCCCCCCAAAACAACAACAAGCAAAACAACTCTACGGGGGTAACACAACCCTTTCGACCTATCTACGTGGGGTGGTATCACGCCATTGTAATTCGTGAAATACATAGTTAGTATACGTTGTTAAGTCTATAGCGCACTTGAATCCGGTGACAATGGAATATAGAACGAGGCTTTTATTCTGCATTTTGTGTCGCCTTTTGTCCGTGTTTAAAGGGAACAAAAGCCAAACAATAATTTTCGAACATATGAAAGAGAAAGAGAACAGTTTTAGTAGGCCACTTCCATAAAAAAAAAATCAGAAAAATAGGTCTCCACAAAATGTCAGGACAATTTGAAAAAATCATGATCACACTAAAATATTCGTTCATGGGTCTGCAGAAGAAGACATCATCTCGTGTCTAGAAACCTAAGGGGTTGGTTAAGCGCCTATATGACAAAATAACTAGTCTTTTTCTGTAGACCCTAAATAATTGTTAGCAGTAGTTATTGCTAGATGTATACAATTTGGCTACCAATATTGTTTGAAACATAATACACTTTCTATATGATTTTTGGCGGAATGGATTAATAAACGTAACACCTTTCACATTATCGAATAATTATAATTTGGATAATTGTTCCCTTTAAGTTTGGGTCGTGTGGGCTGGTGTGTTGAGCACACCGCCGAACGGTTGTTACTTTTTCCTGTTTACAAATTGGGGCACAGGCGACCACAAAGCGACTTACAAATTTGCAGTAGGACCCCTTGTTCCTCTCTCTCCTTTTTAATTTTTTTTATTAGACTAGAAAGATTGTTATTCCTTGGTTATTTCATGGCTGGAACGACATTAAAACACTAGATAACTGGGTATTTGTGTCCGTTCATGGAAAAGGATGTAAATAACATTAGTCTGTACCCAAAATTGTAATGTGTTTCAGTATTATTTTGTTGGGGGGGGGGGGGGGGGGGGCCTCAGCCCGCAAACACTCCACAGTGTGCCAGTGACTCGCTGCATTTCACCCAAATAATGTGAAAAATGCTACATTTTTTCGAGAATATATGATTATGTATGTATTTAAATATGATATTTGTTATATTAAAAAGTGAGCACTCTAATGTTCGTTTGTCAAAATAAGACAAAATGACGACGAAGCTCGTCCAATTCCCCTTAAAAACATTTTTTATCGGTAATTATGAGTACAAGTGAGTGTTCTTTATGTGTACTCAATGTTAGATGTAAAATCCATCTAAACATTGTACCTATGGTAAGTTATAAATATTTGAGTTGACTGTACTCTTGTAAGGTTTTTATTGGGGTGCATAAAGTAAACGTATCACAAAACATATCATGTTTACACTTAAATGTCCTTATTGCAGTGTATTCTACTAGCCAAACAACCTTTCTTATTTCATCAATCTAATAATACTATTTGACACAGTTTGAACCACATGTGTAGTCATTTGTGACAATCTATTTAAACAATTTACTTGTCTGGTATAACACAGATAAAGTGCAATGTTTTGACTGGCATAAATATATAAATGTGACATTGATTGATCTACATTTGATTGACTTCTAGCCCCTCGAGATTTTGATCAATAATTTAGAGTATAACAACCGTAACAATACAATACAAAAATAACTTAGAGAAACTGCAACAATAAACGCAAAATTAGACACGCGGTTTTAATGCTACAATTAAAAACATGTTTCCTTCCCCTTAGGGTAACAAGTACAATTTCCTCGTGCCATTCCAACCGCAACAAAATAGACAACCCGCTCTGTGATTTTTCACAGGATTTCTATTCAGTAGGGGAATTAACTAGCTTTGCAGGTTGAAAGGAGACATTCATATCGGGTAATCTTCACTTTTAGAAGAGTTTGCAAAGAGATGTAATTGAGAGGAGGGCGAGTTTCCTATCTTTGACGTGTTTGAAAAGAAAAAAGGTGGTCGTGAATAGAAGAGGGAGGGGTGAATATACTGAAAGCTGAAAGCGGGGGGAACAAAGAAAATTAGGGCAAGGAACTTGACAGAATGGGCGCATTCCAAACAACCAAATATTATTGTTTTGTTATCTAATGACATTTGATTTTGGGGGTAAACACAATTTGCTACATCGATTGAAGGTAATTGGGCATGCTGGCATTTATCCACAAATCCTTTTATTTTGATATTGATTAATTTGATCGTCACGTATGGCTGACGTTTTGATCAAGATATTATAATGGTTGGAGGATGGGCAGATTATAGGGTGCTTGATAACTATTTACATTTTTTGTTTTGTTCCCCCTTTTTGAACGAATTTGTATGGAAGATCGATTGGGGTGTATTTTTGAATGGCGCATTCATCTACGACTCTTATTATTTG
Source organism: Echinarachnius parma (assembly GCA_037951105.1). Lineage (NCBI taxonomy): Eukaryota > Metazoa > Echinodermata > Echinoidea > Clypeasteroida > Echinarachniidae > Echinarachnius > Echinarachnius parma. The sequence goes on from JBAMJV010000797.1 coordinate 184,223, forward strand.
ATATTGATTAATATGTCGTCGACTTGTATGAATGAAGTTTGTATCATATCTATACTATACAGTCAGGTTAAACGTTAAACATCAAATATGAAATACCAATATTATTTGCAGATCAAGTTGGTTCACACAATAACTTGTTTTTTTAATCATTTTTTGAATAAAATATTTGTTGTTGATGAGAAAAACTAAATCATGAAGAAAATGCTTTGTGTCGATAAGATTTAATCACGTTTCAATAGCTTGGCAAAAATGTATCTTAGTGATGAATGCTTAGATAGACAAATAGCTATAAGCCTAGATGTAAACGCGTTTACTTTGAATATAAATATCATTAGCAAATCAAAATTTGTTTGAGAAAATACAATGGAGTTAAAGGGAGCATAACGCGACAATGCAAACAAAGATCTAGCAGTGCGTTTAAAGAGAAAGGTCTAATCCAGAATCAGTGTATTTAATCGTGTTTCCGGTCAATACTTTACACGTAACTTAAGTTTAATCTAAACGCGTTTTAAAGCGTACATTCTGGGCTTCAAGATCGTACTTGAAAGCCGCCTGCCTGCCTAGACTCTTTAAATGGCGTCCTATGATAAGTATCGTTTTACTTGATACGGTCTAATGATCGAATTAGGTCATTCGTGGTTAAACCTTTACGACACCCAAACCTTTTTTTCGCAAACAAAGAGATACAAAAAGTGCAACGTTTGTACCAAACTATATAATTAGATGAATAACAATCCCTCTTAATAACTCAAATTTAAACTTTGATTGTGTAAACTTTACTGTGTCGGGTTAGATAAAAAGTGCAACTGTTGAACTCGTACCAAATCGACAAATTTGAACATTTAATAATTTGCCAAAAATATAATTAAAACCGGATGGTATTTTTGTGATCTTTATTAAGAAGAGTTAACTTAAAACAATCATATAACATTAAACGAGGGAGCACATTGTTGTTTAAAGCTGCTCTACATACATTTGTATTACTGTGATGTGCATGCCATAAATGAAAAATTAATATAATATATTAAAAGTGTTATGGAGATTTGATGCTACAAATGCCCCTTTTTCGCATGTTTGGCAAAAATATACTACAAAGATTGAGCCGTTTGCTGGTTTGCAGACAACATATATATGTATTTTTACACATATTTGATAGAAATTAATTACCGAGATGAGCATTTCGTAATTAAATTCCTTGCAATAACACAGCCGGCTTGACGCACAATAATTCCCGGCGTACTGTTTAGACAGGAAATTATTTGTGTTCGCTTGTCTTTGTCTCTTGTCTTGCTTACAATTGTGATACAAAAGAACAGTTTCTCTGATATTATACAAAGTGTCTTTGCTGATATTTATTAGCCTACTCTGCATCTCTCTTTATATCCATGTGCATCTCGTTGTTGTTTTTATTTCTGCATAGATCATATGGCTTGTAGAAGTATTACAAAGGTAATGTTATGTTTTTGTGTATGTCTCTCTTTCTCGTCCTCTATCTATCTATCTATCTATCTATCTATCTATCTATCTATCTATCTATCTATCTATCTATCTATCTATCTATCTATTTATATATCTATCTATCTAATTATATTTATATATATATATATATATTTACCTATAAACCTATAATCTATTATAATCTGTAAAATAATCTATCAACTATAAATATGTCTATCTGCCTGTCCTCCTTTATGATTATGTTAACCTCTATCTTTATTTATCACTTATATGTTTATTCATGACTCTGTCATCCTTATAACCCTATTTCATTTTATCTACATATTCCCTCTTTCTTTGTGTATGTTTCAATATGATTCTACCTCTGTCTATATCTCCTTTTCTCTGTCTTGGTCTCCCTATATATCTGCCTGTTTAAGACAAGACCCACTACAGCCACGTCCGAATATAACCATGGATAACCGGGGCGCGCTGTCCCCTACAAATGAATGTTAATTGTTTGTAATATGAGACCGCGCACCCCGTTTAATTAAACGGGAACGCTTGCTTTTATTCATTATCATTGCATCGTCAGTGGATGGGTGAAGGTTCTCTGCGTGTGTTTGTATGTAATGTGCTGACCTACTGAACGAAGAAAGCATTAAAGTGGTCCTTTAACTTTATACGATTTTTTTCTTCAAAAGTTGTATTGAAGATTTTAATTCTATTCCAATTTCACCAACAGATTCTGCTGAATGATGTGTATAAGTTATATAGAAAAGAATAAGGTTTACTTAGCACGCTTAGTGAAAATTGATGTCAGTTTTTATCTCCTATACTGCCCATTGATTTTGAATATAATTGAAAAACGTTCTGGAACGCTTTTCAATTCAATTGTGAATATCTTCATAATTAGAGAGACATTTGAACAGTCAAAACCAACGTCATTACTCTGATACCACCAAGCCAAACGACGTAGTGCAAGAGATATATGAAAGCTCAAACTAATTTTGGTTGTAGTCGACAACGTTAATGGATCACTTTAAAGAGCTGAGTGTCAAGAGGGTAGAAGGCGGTATGCTTTGTACCAATGCGTATGGAGAGGGGGTAGAACGGTACGGGGAAGGAGTACGGAGGCGACCCTGTAGTCCCGCGCGTAGCCTATTGAGTTGGGTTTAGCATCATGCGGAGCAGGTGCATACGTTTATTATCTAGCGCACAATAGATCGGCTCGTGCAGAAGTGGGGATCGGGAATTTAGTAAAAGGGCCTTCTAAGGTCTCTCACTAAAAAGGAAAAAAAAAAACAGAAAAAACGAGCCCCCTTTTCTTTGAAATTTGTAATCTTGTCATGGAGATGGTAAGGTCTCAGAAAAAAGAGAAGGGACAGTTTTGATCGCTTTCTTTGGATTCTGTAATCTTGTCAAAAAAGACCGTGTGCATGTAATTGGTATTACTACACAAGCGGAAGCTTCGGAATTTGGTACGCGTGGAGGGTTTTGAAAAGAAAAAAAGGTTACTTTATATTCGAGTGATGTCCAATATAAATTAAAACATCGCAGTCTTTTTTTTTGCGAAGTTAAGTAGGTTGAATGAGAGTTTCAAATGGTTGACAAAGAAACAATAAAACAAAACAGCTGCAGTTTCGAAGTAACCCTATAAAGTGATACCAGTTTTACACATACATATCTGTACGGTATGCAATAAATACTTTGCTTATGTTTTTGAAAGGTTATACACGTTTGCATAGTTGTTTATCAATCTAAAAAACGAAAGTTTATTGTTTCTGCATGCATTATATTATGTAACAACGTATTAATGTATACATTGAATAATTAAGCTTTATCATGAATTATTGAAACTAATAATTATTTTAATAGGGGTAGAATTTGTTCGTATTGACGTATTCATATTTTGTTTACATGAATTAACCCACGCTTCAAGTCACTGTTCGAATCCAATTGGATTATATTACCCATTTTAAAGATAACAATTCTCATTCTACAAGTGTATTGGGAAATATGCAGAGCGGTACCTTTTCAAATTATATAATCATTTAATATGAAATAATATAATAACTCGTCATACTAACAAACGCACACTCCAAATGAGGCATTAAAGGGATCTAGTAACTTTGTTGACATGTGCAAAAAGTGATGAATGGTTGATGCAATGTATATTGTTGTTATCTCATATGTCCACAGGGTATTGTGTGAAAATTTCAAGTCAAATGGACATTGTATGGCCAAGTAATGAACGAAAATGCAAAGTGATATTCAGTAACTCACTGCACTCACTTTGTACACAGAAGAAAAACTCGCCCGGAGTTTTTCTTATCTGAATACTTCAATCATACATATCTTTGTAACGAAAAGGAAATTTGAAAAACCGAAACCTGTCCCATGATTTTATTGTTAATACGAATACAACAAGATATAAGGGAACCGCTAGAATAAAAATTTTATTTTGAAGATTTGGACAATGTTACTAAGTCCCTTTAATTATGTATCGACCCCCCCCCCCCCCCCCCCCCCTCCATCCACCACCATATCATTGCATTATACTACCACATGACTGTGTAGGTATATTATTTGTAATTAAAGACTTGCCAAGCGACTGGCGCATATATTAATAACAAACGAGCGTTTAATTTATATAGATAGTCATTATATAGTAACACATACACAATAGCGAGGTCACACTATACAGTACATTGGCCATTTCATTGTTCATTATACGCCGCTTGATTTTTGCCACAGTTTTATCAACCGCTTTTTTATTTTATAGTTCTTCTTGTTACCAATGTTAGAGCCATCTCATGATTATGACTGGATAATTGATGATGATAGATAGATAGATTCCGAACCGCTTGGGAGTAAATAGATTTGTCTTTTGTTTGTTTCACGTCTTCGTTGGTCGTGTGACTTGAATAATTGATTTGATTGTTTAATTGATTTGGCGGACAATAGCAATAATGGGAGATTATGAATCTTTAAAACGCTATTCAATTATCGGCTGAAAGACGTTGTATAGTTATTCAATAAAATTGTCTTTGTTCACTCGTTATGGGAGTTAATATTGAATGACTTTCGTAATTGATTGATAATTCAATTGATTCTTGCGAACAATATCAACAATTACGGATTATGAATCTTTAAAACACGTCAATTATCGACTAAAAGTCGTTGCTTTTCAATACTGTTTAATGATTTATGTATTTTTCATTGCATGGCCGAACCATACACTAATGCGTGTAATACAGAAACACACACAAACACGCATGCACATACAAAAGCAACGGCAAAATTAAAGCTTTGAAGCAAAATAATAAGGAAAATAATAAAAAGCAAAATTGCAATTGAAGATTTCATTCAAACCGAATACACACGATACACACGAGAGAAAGTGGCGAGCATGCATAGATTAGATTTGAAAATAACTATCAGTATTTGATATTTAAATTAATGATGTGATATGAACAATGAGTATATCAGTGAGCCAAAAAGCATTTTTTTAAAATATAGATAAAAAGTAATTGATGAACTTCATAGTATAGTAATATATAGTGTTAGTACAATTTCATGCGACCCCACAATGCATCACGATACGTTTTGTTAGTAAACCGTATAAAGTACCTTAAATACACGTCTATGGCAATATAAAAGGGTTTAGTTTTCAGATGGTCACGATGTTACATAACTTGTAATGTTATATTAAATATAATTAAAGTTGGAAGATAGTAACTTATTATGCTGTCACACGTTGTAGAATAATCAAGTCTATTCATGAACTTATTTTGTTCTTTCAAATATATATCAAGGATGGAAGATGAAATATATTATGTGAAACTTGAAGAATTATATATATATAATCATGTCAGCAATTACTATGAAAGACACAATTATATGACTTCTGCCTTTGAGCCTACTTAATGAATGAAATTAGTGCATGCTGCTAAAAGGAAGTAAGTAAGTTTTTGAATTTCTGATGATGATAAAGATGATAATACAAAATGGTGTCGTGATTTGTTGAGAATTCTGTACTCACACTTTATCGTTGGGGCATTATGGTTCACTGGCATGGCCGACCCTAAAAATTGGGAGAAAATGACATCGATTTAGGCAACTTTTGACCAAAACGGTCTATGGACACAATTAGTATTTGACTGTATATGGTATTTTAATTACTACGTTATGTAATTGAGTACAGCGTTGGTAGGGCCTGGCGTTGGTAACCAGCACTATGTTACCAAACGTAGCATCGATTTAAGCAACTTTTGACCAAAACGGTCTATGGACACAAAACGTACTGTATTTTATTCCAATTACTACATGATGTAATTGGTAAGAGAGTTGGTACTGGCATTGGTACTTCAAAAGAGCAAGTCAGTAATATAGGTTGTTAGCTCTTTTTATGCGGACCATCTTAATATAGTACTGTCAGTTGATTAATACTGAGAGTGATACTTTCTTATGCTGTTGACATCTTTATGATTACCTAATATGTACTGTCGTACACAAACGGAACATACTATCTCTTTAAGTTTAAGTGCTTTAGTTTACAATATAGTAGTTCAATCTGTGAACAGATGAATGTATATTGTGTTTCCTTCGCATTGCAATACGTGAATCACATTTTCTATTTCCTTGTATAGTATTTTGTGTGATATCCCTGTAATCAAGTTGCATGGGTAGAACAGTACAGAGGAGTCCACATAGTATATTCTACATTCTAAGTATTTGCATTATATGCCAATCATAAACAAACACACTTTTTGTATAAAACAAACACACGTACACACGAACACACATAAAGCACATAACAATTATGCAAAATAGTATAACCCAAATGATAAACACTAAAAGTAACATACACACTCACGCACGATCGCACACTTAATACACGCGCATGTAACGTACAATACACTCACACACAAACATACGTACGTACTCACACATAATGTAGATACACACATACATACATACATACACAATACATACATACATACACAATACATACATACATACATACACAATACACATGAGTACAGTACTGCATTGCACTTGCAAATTGACCGTCCGCATAAAACGTGCGACTTTCTTATGAAGCTATTTTAGTGTTTCGCTCGGTATAAGGTGAAAGAGATAGAGATAGAGAAAAATAAGTAAGATATGCACGTTTGTTCATAAAGAAAACCAAGGGAAATGGGATAGAAAAAGAGAAAACCTTATCGAGTACTAGCATTTCGTTAGGGGGGGAAAAGTGAGAGAAATTGAGAGGATGAAAAGGGAAATGTTTAAAAAGGTAATGATAATTGTGATCTTGACTGTATGCAGTACGCAAACACTGGGTAACTAAACTCGACCACCGGCTAAATTAGCGGCGGAGCCCACTTGGTCATGCACGGTAAACTCTGGCGTGTTTGGTCTCGCAGACACCCGATGGATTTGATTTTATGCGGGGATGAAAGAGGGAAAAGGAGGGCTATAATCATGAGGAAATTGTGATACGAAAGTAGATATTCTATATCATGCGAGAGAAAATGCACACAGGGAAGAAAGTGTTTCAAAATTAGCACGTATGATTTTAAAATACTGGCTATATTCATTGGACAGTGTTGGATATCCTAATATACCATAGCTAGAAATTTGTTTTATCTTGCACTATTTAGGCATTTGGAACTTAAGTATGGCAGAGTTGGCTCATGATTCTAGGCCTACTTTAGGCATAATCATGTTTTATATTATATAGCAATAATGCAGTATATGTATATCTATTTATTACGCGTAATATATATTAAGGTACCTTACTTGAATTCAATCTATGCCGCCATCAATTATGAAACAGTGGCAAAACATGTCTACTCTCAATGACATTGCGACAAATCTAGACGGTTTTAGCGCGCCAACCAGGCACTCATGTATGAACGGAATGAACGAATAACTTGAGAGAAATTTCAAGAATATACGATAAGTGACATAAAAAAGTTACGACGCGTTCCTATACGTTAACATATTCTACGAGGGAGTATAATATGTTAGGTTCCTTTCCTGTATGTCTGTCCGTCGCTCCTAAATTAGTTGGAAATTTCACACAAGACCAATTTACGTATTTTATGTTTTCCTCCAATTGTAGGTAGCAAGTAGGCAAGTGCATGCTCAAGCGACTTCGACAATTTCTCAGGCATGATTACTTTTTGAAGAAAAAAAAGATTCCCGTCTAGGGTGCCTAGCTAGTTTCTGACTTCTTAGTACAAGTCACCAAATGCAGGAATATTTCAAGCATGGTTAAATGTTCATTTATTTTCACCCGCCAATCTTTCTTATCTCACTGATTTCTTCGTAGCGCCCATTTTTTTGGGTGCAAATTCTGACGTTATTTTAGGGCTGGGTGCTCTCTGCTCTCGTTCGCTTTTAACCCTTCCCTCATAGTATTCTGACTTTCAAAAACAACAACAACATTGCTAGACAGAGTCCATCAAAGAGATCAGCGACGGGAGGGGGAAGGGATGGGAGGCAGTAGTTCTTATGAGGGCACGGAGTAATTTATTAGGATACTTGAGGTTGACATTTTGCTATGCATAACTTGGGTCTATGGGCAGAATTTGATTCAGAGAAATGAATTTATAACGGGGGGAAAGCTACCCCCTTGCCTCTCGATTGTACTAGAAGACAGACACCTAAACACAAATTGGGAGGGCGTCTGTGGCGTAGCATGGTCAGACTATGGGCGCTTATTAACTTTGTCAAATTTGCCCCCCCCCCCCACTCGTAGCTACGCCATTGTTGGCAGGAAAAGATGGGCAGAATTGGCGGGATGTCAAGATGTCATGATGTCAAATGCGAACGAAGCGCGCCATTTCGCGTTACGCTCGGGCGCGCCGCGATGCGCATCCAAGCGTTCATGTGGATAATGGACGCGCATGTGGCGTTGCGTGTACTTGTACCATGCTTGTACTATGTATGTATACCACCATGTGCGCCGTGTGCTCGCGACGCACTCGCGCGTGAAGAAACCGAATTCCGAATTGCGAAAAATTCCTCGGCAGGTTGCGACGCGACGAAGAGTGAGCGACTGAGATTTAATTGAGGAGAGAGGGAGAGAGAAAGACGCACATACACTCACACAATGACATACAGGGGATGGAGGACAGACATATTATGAGTAAGGTACTGTGATGGAAGAATAATCAAGGATAGACAAAGGAAGAGAAATACAGAGATAGACAGAGGGCGAGAGACAAAGAGGTATAGGGGAAGAGAGTTAGCGTGGAGAAATGGAGAAAGAAAGCAACATAAGGGTAGACTACGAATCTGTATTCTATAACAGTTTATTCAAAATATAATATTTTATTATTCAAAATAAACATAGACTGGAGAAAAGCAACAATAGAAAACTCCCAATACAGCGAATGAAAAGTAAAAAAACAAAACATCATACAGCGAATAATCATAAAGTGCACACAATATGTAAGGAGTAACTGAAATCAAGAAGGAGAAACGCTAGAGAAATAGGCGCACTCAAAAATCGGGGTAAAGGTCCGCACTTTGTACACCACCTTCGCTACCTTATACCCCCCTGCTCTTATAGGCGCGCCATGAAACATCGCTCCCACATGTAGGGGGTCTTGCACTAATTCACGGGTCTGGGGGTTTTCTTTTTTGTATTCTACTTTAAATCCACCGTACCCATTGATTACACGCTTAGCTGTGCGCGTAATGCCACTTACTAGAACCACGTGGGGAGCCACCAGTCTTGCAGTCTTGACATCTTCATTCATTTATTTAAATATTTATTTATCTATTTATGTATGCATTTATTTGGTCAAATTTTCGCTAAACGCCTCGAAGAATACGGAACGGTATAATTACATCACCTTTCTTCTTTCAAAAGAGAATAGTACAACAAGAGTAAAGTGAGGAAATGACCAATTAGGTTCATAATTTCAAAATTAGATGATCATAACATTGTAAATATAAAACAAAACGGTATTCAATTAAAGCATGCTTCCGAAATACAGCCACAGTTAATACACATTCGTACGGCCTAAAAATACCCTTTCCAAAATAAAACACGAATTCAGGAAATGACCAAAAAAGTGTATAATTTGACAAATTAAATGATCATTTCAATTCCATAAGTATTTCCATTGAGGCATACTTCCGTAATACAATACACACACGGAAAACAAACAAACATACAAACACATAGACAAATACATTCACGCACACTAACAAACATAAGCAATATTCGCCCACTGTGTGATGCACTAGTCTAAATACCAACTCCCTGATCTGACTTCATAATTATATAACCTCTTGCCAAAGTTTGTAAAAGGTCAAATTAATGTGCATCATGACTGAAAATATCAGTATACTCCTTAACCCCCACCCCCTCACACACTACACACATACAAACATACGCACAGACACACTTCATACTCCCATACATGCACAAACACACACACATACCCATACAATGTGACGCATTTAATCATCAAACTAACAAACCCTTTCCGAAGGGAAGCACCTGTAAGGGACATTTTAGTATTCAATGGAATGTAAGATATTATATTCGAACACAGATTTGTGTTATACGCACACAAAAATAAACAACAAATATACAATCATACACATGCACACACGCACGCACACACACACATATACACACACACACACACACACACACACACACACACACACACACACACACACACACACACACACACACACACCATAACGTACACACGCATACAACCCGTAACGTGTGTTACAGAGGTAGCACACGTGTATCAATTAAAGCAAATTCAATAAATCCACACATGCACACACATACACTAACACACTCACAGTCAAACAGCCAGCTATGCTTTAACACACTCAAACACAGCCACCCATGCACGAACACACACACACACACACTAACAAACCCCGAGGCTGCAACCAACCTGTAGTGAGTAACAGATCGAGTGCACGTGTATCAATTTAAGCAAATTCCATCCATCCAATCGGTAATTAATTACCCCCTCTTCATCGGGCCTTGTCACTCGCGGCAAAGGATACCGTTCCTATAGCCCGAGGACCATATCGAGTTTCATTGAAAATGGCGGAATGGAGGGACTCATCACCTCTCGTCTCATCTCATCTTTTGGAGAGAGATGCGCAAAAGATGCGAGAGATGAGACAGAATGGGATAGAACAATGCGAGGAAATATAAGAAGGTTGACAAATAATATGGATAGATAGATAGATAGATAGATAGATAGATAGATAGATAGATAGATAGATATATAGATATATAGATAGATAGATAGATAGATAGATATATAGATAGATAGATAGACGGATGAACAAAGTAGGTCAGTAAGACAAAGGAGAGAGAGAGAGGGAGATCAGTGAAAGCTAAAAAGGGAAGAATGGGAGAAAGAGAGGGGAGCAAAAAAGATGAAGGGGGCATTTCTGTTATCGAGGAATGTATCCGACGCTTTACCAAATTGGGCTAATTCGTTAGAGAAGAAAGAAAACGATTAAAGAAAGACGAGAATGTGACAGTTTCAGAAAAGGTGGATGAACGTCTTTGTGGGAAACTTAATATTGGAAATGGAAAGATAGATTAGGAAAATTATAGTACATACTTGAATTTGTAAGATGCAAAGCGATAACAAGGTAAGATAGGGAAACAAATTGTCAGTTTTATTAAAGGTTGACGAACGTTCATGTGGGAAACGTATATGAGCGATAGACATATTGAAACTGATAATGATTCAATCAAATGTTATTGTTGAGAACATGTTATTAAGAAGATCTGGCAAATTATCAGTAATTATGAAAAATATGAAGTATCGATTTGGGACGAAATGAAAAAGTACACCGTAACGAACAGGTAACCATCAGGAGAGACCTTATCTACCCCTCCTACGTGACCCCATTTGTAATTTTCTTAAGTACAAGATAGTAATTTATAAGTGTTAACAAAAGGTTGCAGAACCGTATTTGATCAGATAAAACTTAATATTAATAGACATGAGAGATTGACAAGTAATATTTTTAAATAGTGTGGGACCGGAAAAACGCAACAAGAGATAATATTTATGTGTTCGTATAAATCACAGCATTGGTGTCACTGACACTACATTTAAATTTTCAAGACAGGCAGATGGCATTTCCACAAACCTTTGACTTGATCTTTACAAATTTTAGATAAACAACTAAAGTTATCAATATGTCCTTATTATATCCATAATCAGTTTGATCGTGCGAAAATTATTTTTTGTTTATTTGATATTAAATTGATTTTTTTTAAACGCCACAATTCATTATTTGCACCTATTTCTAGAGCAGAAATCTAGATCATGATCAAATTCGCGAGAAAAAGAGAGAAAGAGAGAAAATAAACAATAAATCCTAATAACAATAGTCCCCGCGCCGTAAATATAAATAATTGACACGATTACAATCGCACTGCCCCCGGGCAAACACAGATTCATCCCCCTTTTCTCACAAAATCCTTCTTTTGTTGTTAAATAAAACCAATAACGATTAATAATAGTACCTGCCACGGTAGCACGTATGTTAGAGCTGGTGCGGGGACTGGTTTTTTTAAAACTAAATTAAAACGATTTTATAAGCTTATCTCCGTATAATGAGATGAATCGTGTCCTACAAATTGTTGAATAAATAGGTGATTTTCTTTCAATCCACCGACGAAACATTTGATAAATAAAGCAAATGTCCAGAATTGGTATTATTATTTTTTATATTGACTATTTTCCCACCGTGTTATCAAAGACAGATTTTAATATTATCATCATTTGTATGATTATAAGGGTTTGCTTTAAACAAAACGTCATCAACACCATTATTTGTTTTAATACAATTCATTAAATTATCCAATCGTCCTGGGTAAAAAGTTTATATTGACATCCGTTTACTCACACGATCGATCTATTGTCCTAAATAAACATTATTGATATAATACTAACACCATGAACACTTTCGAAAGGGCAGTTGTTTGTTAAACAAACGGAATTTAACCATGGGTCAAAAAAGGACAGATGTTGGTTTTATATACGAATTGAATAGGTCAAATGACCTTCATAGCACTGGATTTGAGTAACGTTAATTGTATAATAAGATTATCTTCCCTAAATATACTTTGCAATATAATTTTGTGGAGAAAAAAATAATGGACATGCACATTTTGCTACAAAGTGGGTATTACCAATTGAAATATTATTCATATGAATTGATAACTATGATTGGTAATAATCATAAATGTAAGATCATAGCTTAGATGGTTTTTGAAAGGGGGTGTTTGCTAGAATAAGGTAGGATCTAATGCCATGCGCTTCGTGATGAAGTTCACGATTCACTTGTATATCGCTATGTTCACATAGGCAGCTCAAGCCAAGAAGGAATGATTCAAACCGCTTTAATGCACTCATACGTTATCTCATCTAGATAACCAGCATGCTCATGGAAGATGGCAAATGTGGAGGGGGAGGGGTGGGGAGGGGGGGGGGGGTTATAAAGGCTAGAATCTAGACAACTGGAACATCGAGCTTTGCTTTGATTTCAGTAACCCTTCTCACTATACATAGCAAAACACTTGTGCACAAAACGCATGCCAGTTAACATAATCTAGAGAATGTAAGGGTTATAACGCCATGCACAATGGACCGTGGCCACTATCACTGTGGCGCATAACCATATCGAAACAAGACAGGGTGACAGAGGGTGGGGCAACATTAATTCGGGGGGGGGGGGGGTAGAATGAATGGGGGATGGGGGTACATTTGTACACATGAATGACCAGAGAGGGGGGCCGCTTAGTACCCCATAAATGTGGTGTGTTGTATTTGTATAACACAAGTATGCTTTCCATTATATTATACAGGGGTGTAACTGGGTTTATATATAGTGGGGAGCAATATCCACCATGGCGGGGAAGTGCATTCATACAGGGGGACATTACCTCCCCCTTCCCAAACCCCTGTCCTCCTGTCCCCCTGTCGCCTTAGCTCCGCCATGCATTGCACGAAGCTGTAAAACAATACGGCGTGCATTTTGGCCGGTGCGTTGATTGAATTACGCCAAGCATTCGGTCTAATTGATGTGATTAAACAAGCACGGTGCGCTCGTGGGTTAAGGCATGAGGAAGGGAGCATCCAAGTTGTGTTTCTTAGAGGGGAGGGGAGGGAAGGGAAGGAGGTGGTTGGACAAAGTAAAGATCCTCCGATTCTCGTTTTTGTTTGTGGAGGACGGTTTAATGTAAAAACTAAAACTGAATGTGGAGCTGGTGGTGGTGTGTGTGTGTGTGAGTGGGGGGGGGGGGGGGGGGGGGAGGGGGGGGTGAAACGGCTTGGTGCCATACTTTTTTTTTTAGGACAGGGGGTAACGATTGAATATGGAGCTTCCGAGGTTACCCCACGGGGCAAGGGAGAGGGGGTTAGGTTATGCCCCGGCCTCGCGGTTGTAGGGAACCCCAGAGACTGTAATGGTATACAGTACGCGTATGCATGCGTGCGCGCATCCGGCGTGCGTCGAGGGACCATGCACTCGCCGAATTTCAGCATTTATTCAAAAATAATACTTATAACGGTGATAACGAGACTCTATGCTATAAGGGGCAGATAATTGTACTGCATGACTAAAGCCCGGCGCAGACAGAGCCGACTCGACCCGATCCGACTGGTTTTCAGTCAGGCTAGAGTCAGTTTCGCTCAGTCGGAGCCGATCCAACATGTTGAATCGGCCTCGAATGACCTCCGACTGGCACTTGACAGGAAAAACCGGAGTCCTGAGGCAGCGCATACTGAGTTAATCAGGCTGAAAACCAGTCGGATTGGGTCGAGTCGGCTCTGTCTGCGCCGGGCATAAGACTACATAAGACAATTCTCAAAACCACCATCACTATGCTGTTTACATAACCCATGCATAGTCAGATGGTAAGAGTGAAAATGGGTTCGCACTATGAAAAATAGCTGGAATGGTTTTAATGTTGGTTTGAAATAATTATAATCAACACCTTTGCGAAATATGTCGATGTAAAAAGAAAGATTAGTGTCGTCTATGGTAGATGTGAAAATGTTTAACAAAATCATTATTAAATAATTTCAGTGTTATTTCGTAAACGGGCTATTAAGTAAATGGATAGTTGATTTGAAGATTGGCAATGGTTATCAGAGTGTTGATTGAAAATATTACAAACTTTGTAATAATGATTTTGTATTGCTGCCTGTCAAATCGTTATAAAACATTGCGTTTTCTGCTAAGTGATTTATTCTCAACACTCTCCTTAAATAGCAAATCAAAAATCAAGTTCAATGTTTATTTTCCATTTTCAACAACACAAAACAGTGTGGCCGGTAGCCTATATTGAATTTACTCCTAATTTACAAGTCCGATATGTTCCTTTAACATGTTTAAGAGAGCTAGCGAGACCTTCGCGCGATCTCCAAGTCACACACAGAACACGTAAGAGTATGCATGGGACTGAAGGGGAATACTTTCAGCCCCGTTAATTAAATAGGTAAATATAGCACACTTGGCAGTCACACGCCGACCCGGTCCGCCCGGTACTCCCAACCAAACCGGGGAATTTAATAACATGGTAGTCTAGAAACACAATTATTTGATGGTCCGTTCTTGCGACCCCTTTTATTTCTTCTTTTGGTTAAAGATACTGTCCTCTTTTTGCATGTTATTGTCCTCTTTTATTGCAAACACAAAATTCAAAACACAATTATTTGATCATCTGCTATCGCGACCGTTTGTTTATGTTAAAGATATTGTCCTCTGTTTGCAAGCACAACATTATACAAAACGACCCTTTTTGTTAAAGAAAATGTCCTCTTTTTGCAAGCCTAAAAAAAAAAAAAACTTTTTGATGGTCGTTCTCTTTTTTTTGGGGGGGGGGGGGGGGGGGGGAAGTTAAAGATATTATCCTCTTTTTGCAAGCTCAAAATTCAAAAAGTTGCGAGATGATTGTCATATACACAAGAAAACACGTTTTAAGAGCTAATCTAAAAAGATTAGGGCTTGAAAATATGTTTTAGTGGAATTAATTAGGTTTTTTGGCTAGAAAATATGATAAATGATCGACATGATCGTTTATTTAGACTATCATTTGCAGACCCTTTTTAGGTTCTTGTTTTTACTTGTTTGTACCGTCCCTAACCTTAGGGTTTCCTTGCATTATTTGAATCATTTATGACTTCAAACTTAACAATTTCTCCACCTTGATGTACGCAATATCCTTAAGGATTATGGAATGTTTAACTGAACTTGTAGTTGCCCGCAAAAGAAGGGCAATATCTTTAAATACTAAATGACACTCTCTTCCACTTGCCACACGACGTCATGCGTAGACCTATATATACGTAATACCGGTACACCATGTTTAATTATTTCACCCGGTACATATAGTTTCATTATTAACGGCCGGTACATGGTTTCATTACAATTAATAAATGCACTCTTTTCTTACATGCATAGACAAAGAGCCAGCGGCCTTATATTGCATGTACATTATGAGACATCACTGCCCCATCATTACAACAAAACTTGCACTGTACTATTCATTAATATATATATATCTATACCGTGCGTCTATTGTTGAGTATTAAACAAGTGTAAAAGTACAATAGTCGGGGAGATTGTACTTTATATATAATCGCGTATAACCTTGAAATGAAAAGCTTTTCTCTTTTTTAACATTTTGGTTGGTATAAATTCAGAAATGACAAAGGTAAAAGAATAGAAGACAAAAGTCGCGCATTTGAATCGGAGACTTCACAGTAGGGGTGCCCTTTAGTCTAAAGGTCCACCATTGTTACGACCATTGGCATAAAAGACGCTATATGAATATTTCAAAAAGTGCACATCATTATTATGACGGATATTAACTATGCAACAAGTGATAGGAGCATACAATTATTAAAAGTCTTTCTGCTTTAAATGTTTAATATATATTTTTTAATTACTACTGAAAGCCATTCTGCTTTTAATTTTAATGTACGTTTTTTATTAGAATTTAAAACTGTTCTGCTTTTAATGTCACATTTCAAAATTGAAAATTAGTTTGTAGCGTCATCTATATATTCAATAAATGTTTAATTACTCGATGAATTTATGTGAACAAATAATGCTCTATCATTGTAATTCAATGTTTAAACATACATGTGATGATGCTTTTTTGAAATGTTTTGTTTACACATTCATCGAATTATGTATTCATGCATGTCATAAACAAAGTCACGTAAATTAATTTGGAAATAAACTCTTTCGAAATTAATGAGCTCCCTATCATAGGTTTTGATTTTTAAAAGCATATAAACTAGCTATTTACAGCAATATTATCTCATTTATAATGTATGATTCATGTATATACATTGATATAAATTATATAGCTTAAAAAAGTATTATCATAGTGTGGGTCAAACAATATATACATGTACATCACTGTCAAAGTATACTATCTGAGGAATGCTAAGACGTTTGTGGTATCAGAATGCAATGCATATCCTTCTTCAATATTAGAAAATATCATATCAAAAAATATGTATTTTAGAATTCATTTTAATATCATAATACGTATATAAATTATATAAATTATATAAAGACAAATATAAATATATATGTTTAGCGTGGAGTATATTGCTAGGGCGAACATATATATGTTTAGCGTGGGGTATATTGCTAGGGCGAACATATATATATATATATGTTTAGCGTGGAGCATACTACTAGGTTGAACATATATATGTTTCGCACGAAGGAGGAGAAGGGTGGATGGGAGGGCAGAAAAAACAACGTTAGACCTAATTGTATTATATCCAAATCCAATTGAATTAACCGGCTACACATCATCAAGCCAAGTGCATAGACCACGGTAGCACGATCACCCAATGCATCGTCTACACAGACGGTCTTTAAGGGAAGAGTCATATATTCAAATTTCCCTAAAATCATTGACTTCAATTTCCTCATTTTGTTTGCATTTTTGCTCCTTGTTTGTTTATGATTGCCTGATTTATATACTATTACTGTGTGGAAAGTATTAAAGAAAGCAGTGTTTTGTAATGTTCTTAAATGATTTGTTACTTGTCTTGATTTATACAATTTTATCAGGGAAATGGGAGTCTACACTCCCAGGTAATATTCTGCACATACAGTCATTACGTTTATGGAGGAGTAATAGTACAATTCCCTGAAATAATTGAATTGAATTTCTAATGCCCTTTTCTGTTTGTGAACAATACAAATGTAGCTTACTATTAGTTAATTTAAGTTTGCACTCCATAAGTATGTATGCTTAGGTATCATGTTTATTTGTTTCGGTTTATCATTGATTGATTATTATGCTTATTAGTCAACGATAAATAAAACTTATATAAGAAGGCTCCTTAATATAGTGTTATTTATCAATTATGAACCAAAACGGATGTTCCTAAACGATAGCAACAATCATGACTAAGTCTTATCAAATATTATAATATTGTCCACATTTTGATTTCGAGCAATAACTAAACATTGTGGGATAAAGATTATTGGTGAGTGTATTTTACATTTGTTTAATTATCTCATAATTGAAAGCATTCTTCTTATTCTTCAAAAGGACAAATATCATCATCATATTGATATAATATCCGATAATGTGTGTTATCACACCGAGTAATTATGCATTAACAGATTGAATGTAGTGTAGTGTTATTATTCGAACAAGCTTACAACAAAAACACACACGCATTAAATGACCAATATATAACCGCGGGGCGAAATTAAATACTAACATAAATCTGGACACTAAACAAAGTATTCAACCGCGGGGAGATATAAGTTAAGAATGAAGTCGGGCTATTAGAAATATACAACCATCTGAATATAGGATGATAGGGAGACATTAAATAAGAATTAAGTCGGAATATTAGAAATATACAACTATCTGAATATAGGATGATAGGGAGACATTAAATAAGAATTATGTCGGAATATTAGAAATATACAACTATCTGAATATAGGATGATAGGGAGACATTAAATAAGAATAAAGTCGGGCTATTAGAAATATACGACTACAGGGAGGAATCAAATAAGAATTAAGTCGGGACATTAGAAATATACAACCGCAAGCAAGGCAGGGAGATATTAACTAAGTATGAAGACGGGTTATTATAAGAAAATATATAATATATACAACCGCTAGGAGAAATTAAATGAGAATCAAAGTCTGGAAGAGAAAACAAGGCAAGATTTTTCTATTGACTCAATTGCGTCATCTTCGTTTACACGTCGGACAATGGACGACACCTAATGAACGTATGAAAGGGTAAATTAGTCCAGTAATAATACACGCTCGCGTTCTATAGTATACTGTGTTAGTAGTGAAAGTAGGCCTATATCATGTATATTGACATGGTTTATATACTGGCGTGTGCCATAGCGATGCCCAGTTGAAAGTGTAAAGCCCTATAATATATATAATTATTTCGACACAGAAGGACAAATTATTTTCTGTTGAAGATCTAAATATTAATTATCTCCTTTTCTCAAACAATACCTGACAGTCTATATGGAAGGAGAATATACGATAAAACAATGTTTAAATTAAGGAAAAGTTAAAATGAAGATGGTTTATACATTTTGATTGTACGGGTCCTATAAAAGCTGTCAAAATCGGAAGAAGCGATACATTAATTCTGATGGCAAATTTGTATAACAAATATCAGGGTAGCTTTTGAAAGGCTCTGCATCCTTTCAGACAAGGTTTATGGCACCTTAAACATTTTTAGGCTTCCCTAAAAAAAAACACATGAAATATGGAATTAATCCGAGTTTGTAGTAAAACTGGAAAGAACGATCATAAAAGCATCACTCTCCTTTAGCAACGGAACCATTCCGTAGACCAAATCACGTTCGCGCGCGCCAACGCAAGCAAGCACGCGAACGAAAAAAGAGAGTAAATTCTGCCCCCGAGCTATAATAGAATTAGCGCTATTAAAGAAAAACAGTCCTTAATTATGTGCCACTCGGAGCGGAATTCAATCAAAATGGAAGCATCTTGATTTATGATGGGGTGACGAGGCCAAAGGACAACATCGGCCACTTCGTATATATACGACCGGGATGAAAATATTTGACGGGTGAAAATATTATGAAGAGGGGGAAAAGAAATTGCTTCATTCACAAAATTATTAAGCGCATTCTTTCTGCGAGAGATGAAGAAACTGTGTTAAAATCGCAAAATGTCATCTTAATTATTGAAGAGCTGTCGATAATATCGTAAATGATAACTTAATGATGAACTTCATATTTAAATATATTTAAATGAATCAAATGTTTGAGATATTTGATTTTGCGTCAACAAGATGTATAGAATAACCGAAAGTGAGAGTGATTATAATAATAATAGTGACACTATTTTAATAATGATACTAGTAATAGTAAGTTATTATGATTATAATTACTTCTATTATTAGCATCATTATTATATTGTTTTGTATTGATATTAATATCGTTTTTATTTTTTAAATTTGTTTATTACAAAATTATTTCTAAAACCATCGAAATTCCGGAGCAAATATCTTAAACGTTTTCATTTTAATGCAACTGTATTTTAAATGTTTAAGAACAAGTTTACGAGAGTTCGTGGAGAAATACCGACTAATCGAACGTGGTTGGCGAAGATTCGGAAGATTTGACTTCGCGTCATCTAAAAATACATAATGGTTTAATATTTGATACAAAATTATTGTTAACATAATTTTAACTCTTACAACAGCGATGCTAAAAAGGACGTGGCTAGTACATGTAGTATGGCTATAAGGTAAGAAGTTTTCAGCAAGAGATCGTGTGGAAAAGGAAAATACCAATAATCGAAAGTGGTTGAGGAAGATTCGGAAGTTTTGACTTCGCGTCACCGCGATCTGCTCACGGATGCCCTTCGATTGCATTGATTTCGGATCCGAGTCAACTTCAAATCGATGCAAATATTTTTCTTACGTTTTTTTCGGCCAAATTTCTCCGACGTTTTTTTAGTTTTGATTTCATCCATCTTGGTCATTTTGAACGAAGGTCTGTTTGGAAGTCTTCGCTTTTGCTAAAATTGTTCTTTCAATGTTTTCTTACTCGTGTTCATTTTGAATTACGTTTTCGAATCCCTCTCTGAGGCTAATATTATTATTTTAATATGTTCTTACATTTTCTTTACCTCTACTTTCATTTTGAATTGATTTTAGCAATGCTCAGTGGTACTTATTGGCTCAATTTCTTAAATTAATTTATCAGCTAATTTCATCAAATCAATTGACACCCATTTAAATGTTCTCAATTGTGTGTACTATTTCTGTAAAATGTTCTTTTTTTCAATAAGAAACTACATTATTAGTATTCCGATGTTTTGTTAAAGGTTTCCATTCAATAATAATATTCGATAGTTTGCTAACATTTGTTGCAAATGTAGACATTATCAAATAACTTATTGCAACGAGTAGTAATGTTTTGCCAACAGGAGTTGGAAACATGTCTACAAAATATACAAAGCACAATGTGCTTTCAAACATAATACATGTACAGATAATGGTAATATTAAAGCAACCAATGCAGGAAAAATATAAGGGGTAGGTAGCAACCTATACCGGCGGAGAAATTAGGGGTAAGGTTTGGCGACCAATGCGCGACTTTGCGTCTTACGTTCGAGCATAGAGCAAACACAAACAATCCTGTTCAAACACAACCGGTTTCCGATTGTGATCTCTAGGACGCTTGATTAATGAGATGTGGGGTGAATTAATGGCGGAAGATGCGGGTAATAATGATAATAATAATCATAATAGAGACGATGTGGAGATTGAAGAGGAAGATGTTCTCGAAATAATGCAATGTATTGAATCAACTGATGGAAAAAGATTTTACTCTATAGCCAAATGAATTTAATTATATACGATCTAGTCAACTTTTAAATTTACTATTTTGCAAAATTATTTACACGCACTATGACCGGTTCGTTATAACTTATGATATGCCAAACAAATTTATGTCGGATAATGATGGTAATAATTTCAAATTAAGATGGAGATAGAGAAAGATACAGTTGGAAGATATTCTTGAAATGATACATTACATGAAACAATTGGAGGTTTACATGTATATCAACTCCAATCAATAGATTTAATCGAATGATTATGTAAACCTTAAACAAGTAAGTTGCGAGCGAGTTGTTTCTGTATTTTTCGTTTTAATTATGGAAACGATTGGGGGTTTCCACCGGTTCTTCACTTTAGCACGCCATTTCCATACACGTTTGATACAAGGGTCATCGTAGAGAGTATAATCAAATGTTCTACGATATATCAGCATTATGGTACTTCACGACGCACACACAATTTGACATTAAATAATATTCAGCATGTTCGGATGATTTGTATGAATACACAAACCAAATAATATGTTAAGAGTTAAGAAAATAATCTTGTTTTCACATTGACAAAGAGGGTTTGTTATTAAGTTCATTTTGATTGATAATTTACTCACTTACCTGTAGTTTGCTCATTATCAAATGTAACAACAAAGTCAATACAAATGGGAAATGTTATGAGTAAGATTGTTTGGTATATAACTCATCAATAATATGAGCTGATGTATCAACTTGATCAATACAAGCTGACGAAGAATGACATTATTTTGTTGTTAACCGTTTGATAATGATTATAGCGTTAATGCGTGTTATCAGGTTATACAAGGTAGTAAAATACAGGTAGTACAGTTAGGTTAATACTAAAATGTTCTAACTTAGAAATGTATTTGTATAACTCATCGGCTAATCTGAGGGCAGACATGTAACATGTCACCCCAGGTAACTGATCAGGTTGTAGTTAATAGGTTAATATTATAAATTATTATGTAACTCACCGGCTAGTCTGAGGGCAGACATCCTCTGGAACTCGGGCTCCTGAAGCCACTTCCACATGCGTCTGAAGGTCTCGCGTCCGCTCTTGAGCTTGCTCCATGGCTTGGGGTTCCTTAGGAGATCGGAGAGGGTTCCCTGGGATCTGCAGAGGACCCTCTGCGCGAAGACTGCTTGCGGGATGCTGTAGCGCTTCAGTTCGCTGGTGACTCGTGCAGCCACTTCTTTAGTGTTCACTTCTTCACCTACTTGGCTTCCGTCGCCGCGCGATGAGACCCTGTCCCCGCCGCGCCCACCCGGCGTTGATATCGAGGGGGACGGTGCGTGGTGAGGGTGCGGGTGTCCGGCAAGACCGTTTATGACCATAGGGGTGGTCAGCCCCGGAGTCCTTTGCGCGTGGTGGTGGCTGAAGCCGCGCATGTGTTGCGTGTTGTGCGTGAACTGCTCGTACCCGTTCATGGACGCTCCGAAGCGGGGTTCGCTCGGGGAGCAGGTGCCGTGGTGGGGTGAGCCGTACCCACCCATCGTCTGGTGCCCGTAGCCGTTCAGCATCGAGTTGGCCGTCATCGACCCACCCATGCCGACGCCCATGTTCATCCCTCCGAGCTTGTCGTACTGATTCATGGCTAAGTTGGAGCTCTGCATCAGGGAGAATCCACCCCCGACGTTGGAGTCATGGCGTAGTTTGTCCGCGACGGTATTGATGGGTGGCAGCGACTGCAACGGGGTCAGCGTCGTGTAGCTCCCCGATGTCATGCTGTTGATGGTTGGTCCTCCCTGGAAGCTGTTCATCCCGAGAGCAGACCCCATGCCGTAGTCGGGTGCGCCGGTGGCGCCCCGAAAGTCGGGCTCGAGCATCCCGCCGAATCCGGTGAAGCTTCCCGGCCGGGAGTGGCGGCTGACGGCGAAATCCGTGGCTGCGAGGAAGTCGCCGGGGTTGAGGCCCGGCACGACGGATGAAGCGGTGGATGAGTTGATGGTCGAGTGGTGATGGCCGTGGTGGTCGGGCAGCGTGTGCAGTGCGGCGGCGGCTGTGCTATCACTGAGCACACTACTCGGCTCCAGACTGACTAACTCGCTGGATAGCATTGGTGCTTCTGTTCGGGTGTCTATTAGCGGAGAGTTACGCGTGCGCGCGAGCCTCGCTTACGACTCGAACGCGAGGGTAAAATATAAGGGGGAAGAGGGGGAAAGAGAGTGGCTGGCTAGCTCGATCGAGCAAAGGGAGCGAGCGAGCGAGGTTAAGGGAAAAAAGGCGAAGACGCGTTTATTACCAACGAACCAAGTTCACGGCCCTACGAGACGAAACGCGCGGACGTGCGCTATACAGTCTTCCACTATGACACACACTCTTATGGTGTGTGTGTGTGTGTCTGTTTGTGGGTGTGTGTTCATACACCTCCTCACTCGGCAATGCTTGGTAGCTAGCTAGCTAGCAGACGATGCAAGTTGTTGGATGACGAAGACGCCACCGCCTGGCGACACAAATTTATTCCAGTCCACCGCACGACAATTTTGTTTTTAATTTGTATCCTCGTTGGATCCAAGGCGAGCAAAGGAGCGAAGGTCGAAACTAGGCTACCAATTGCAAAAATATACCAGCACACTGCAGCGTTGAATCAAATTGTACCCCCTGCGATAACGCTTCGTCCTTGAACATCCCAATTCTTTTACAAAGTTGCTCTCCTTTTTTTCCCGGTTGCCAGAGACTGAGATAATAGCGGCGTTGCGTTGCCTAGGCTATGCCGGTGATAATAACCAAGTCGTTCGCGTTGTATGTTGTTATTCAGTCACTGTCTTGTTCCTTAGTGTTTTCTCACTAAAAAAAACACATCCGTGTCTCGATCTCTTCGCTGTCTCCCAAACGTTATGAGAACACATCAAGATGATTAATAATAAGATCGAGCGAAAACATGTATCTGGATTAAAACATGCAGGCTTGGGTGACGAATTGGTAGAAAAGGAGAGGGAATTGGGGAGAGAGTAACAAAAACAGATGATGATTAATATTACGTCTTGGTTGGAGACTGTAGCTGTATTAATCGAGGCGTGATGTTGAAGCGAGAGTGTGTCGGGCTGTCCTGCTAGGCCGCTGGTGTCCCGGTGATGATGTTTAGACAGCTGCAGGTCTTCTCTGTAGTGTAGGGCCACTGTAGCTAGCTGCTTCTGCTATATCATCTACTACCAAGCTATGACACCGTTAATGTCTCTTACTATAATAATGCGTCCGCTCCTCCGACTCAACAAATAATATAATGCGAGAGTAAGTGAGTGAGCGAACGAGCGAGGGAGTAGAGGGGGGAGAGATACACAAAAAAAGACAACGAGTATATGAGACAATGCTTTGTCGAAACCATATACTAGATATACACAGCTCTGCTCCTCTTTATTCTATAGCTGAGTACCCCCGGTTTTCTTTTCTTTCTCCTTTTTATTTCCCAAAGACTACTTAACAAACAAGGGCCAGAACCCCCAGCTACGTACATGACTGTACAGTGGAACTATCCGTAGGCCCAAAAGCGCGCCCATGCGGATAAGACCTTTTGTGTTTGTTTGCGCATGCGCGATGGAGGTAGCGAACTACCTGTTCAATGCGCTAACCTGACTGTATGTATGGGCTTCTATTATTCATGCACCGAGCGTTCTCATTTATGAAATGAGCACAGGGGGGTCTGCAAGTGTAATAACCCCAAACGACGTGAATTAAAAACTCTAAAAGGCCTGCCCGGTTATGCATGCATGTGTGTTACAAACGCTAATTAGTTTTAGTGGCGTAGTTATCCAAGAGGGGTACAAGAGGGGGGGGGGGGGGGGGGCATTCACCAACCCCCTTCTTCACTTGCTCGGTGAAATCCTACCCCCTCTAAACTGCCCAGCAGCCCATATGAAACATACGAAAATACCATAACTAATTCATAAACTTAGATCTTATAAGGGGTATAGTTTGCACCCCTTATGGGTATCACCCCCCTTTTTTGTTACCCCTCTTTGGGTTATCTATGCTTTCGCCTCTGATTACTTTAATAATAGTGTGTCTGGGGTGATGATATGATAGTGCACTAAATTAAATTTGAATGAACGTTTAAATTTCAAAATATATCTAACAGTGAGAACAAAAACAATATTGTGTTTAAAAGTTCATGGTAGGTGAGCGCGTACATGTATTGTGTTTATTAAACATAATTCTCCAGTCAATTGAACGACAAAATAAATCGTAATAGGTCTTTAAATTGGAGCATGATAATACAATATATATTTTAGATACAATCAAGCACGCCTTTACCACAAATTTCGCTCTCAATTGATGATAATCTAATTAATTTTGCGACAAAGTGAAGCAAATGGATCAAATCATTACAATTTCATACATCACAAGTCGTGCAATAATATTTTCACCACAAATATCATAAAGCTCTTTTCTTACCATTACTGTGATTATACAAATATTGGATTATCATCATTTTAGGTAAAGAAATACAAGTATCACATGTACCGCCAAATGTTTTATTTTTTATTTCATAGTAATATGGTAATTGTGGCTAACTATGGTATAGTCGAAGTATTAGAAGTAGCTATAGTAGTAAAATTAATAGTAAAATACAAAGTACAAGTTTGTTTCTGTGTATGACAAGTATAATATGTCTATATATTAGTTTGGCCTAGTTTGTGAGTTACTTTATTTGTTAAACCATTATACAAGTGATGCGTCTATGTGTATTTGTCAATATGTAATCTGTAAACGTAGCGTATGTGCTCGGGTTATGTTTATCTTCTTGGTCAGGGTGTGCAATTAGTTTGTGTTCATCTGTGTGCCAATATTTTAGTCGTAGCAGCATACGTATTCGTCTGTCTGGTTGTATTATTGTCTAACTGCCTGCCTCTCTGGCTGTCTGTGTGTCTGTCTGTATGTATGCATGTATGTTAGTCTGTATGTCTGTCTATATATATGTCTGTCTGTATGTTTGTATGTATGTTTGTCTGTCTGTATGTTTGTATGTATGTTAGTATATCTGCCTGTCTGTATGTTTGTATTTATGCATGCCTGTACGTTTGTCTGTCTGTCTGTCTGTCTATCGGTATGTTTGTTTGTATCATTTCACTCTCATTCATCCAAACACCATATGTCATCTAATTTATCCACTTCCCACGATGGTTGGTAACAAATTATAATCCCTTTTCCTAAAGTACATCCACTTCGAAGGTAACTAACTTGGTAGCGGTAGAAAAAAAAACCGGAGAAAAAAAAACATGCTTAATCCGGTGTGAGAAGTTTACTCTACGGAGAGCGACAGAATGTTGTCAAAATTCGTCCATTGTCAGTCCGAACGTAATCGGCTTCTAGGGCACATCGATCGATCGGTATTATCATGATGGTGAATCCCCGATCGATATAACTGGCTATCGGATCGATCGGCGGGAGAAAGTTCGCCGCGCGCGTTACTGTATAAGGTTTGTGTGTTCACGGATTAGTGGGTTTAACCTTCGATCTGTTTGAGAGTGGCTTCCGCAATAGACGGAGGTCGGGACAACGGGGGTAAAACGAGTTAAAATTAACACCAACTAGTATTTCTTGTTCATTTTCTAGACATTTGACGAAGCATATGTTTCGAATACTAACGAAAGCCATATTCATCGACAAATATTTTAATGAAAATCATAAAAGTGTTCATCATCTCATTAAATGCGATAGTTTTTAAAGAGACATTACAAGTTACGAATTTTGTTTGAAGCATTTTAGTCCAGTGTAACTGTGAACCGGTGATTATTGATCATGATCATGCTCGATAGTTAGTCAATGAGAAACCTGCCTTCGATTGAACAAGTTTAAATGTCTCATATCGAAATGTTTACGATGCTTTTGATACTGATAGCTCGCCTAGATTGATTTCAGATACAGTTATGTGTTACCTGACAGACACGTATGCGACACCTTTGAAAATCAGCATTTGCTGCAGGGCAATGCTACCTGTTTGATGATTTCAAATAAATTAATTGAAAAAACACATCAATTGCATTTTGTCGAATTTCACTTGCATGGCTTTCATTTAAGGATGGTCAAAATCATGATGTCAAAATCATGTATAGACTATTTATAGGATATGATTTGTCTTCAATGTTCTAGTCTTAGACGTATTTTCCGAAAAAAAAACTACTTGCATTTCGTTTTGTTTTTGCATTGCATCTCGAAGCCAGTTTTTTCTCTCTAAACATCACTTTTTAACTCTATTATGTCTATAGATTTTCTTCGATTCCTCCTGCTGTTTTAATACAAAAATTACCTTGTCAAAATTATCGTAATCATCGGTATCACCGTTGTTGTTATCATCACCATCATCATCATTACCTAATCATCATCATCATCATCATCATCATCGTCATCATCATTATTATAATTATCATCGTCATCATCGTCATCATCATAATCCCAATCAAATAATCATTACCATCATCTTCATCATCAGCATCATCATCATCATCATCATTATCATCATCATCATCATCATCATCATCATCATCATCATCATCATCATCATCATCATCATCATCATCATCAGCATCATCATCAGCATCATCATCATCATCATCATCATCATCATCATCATCATCATCATCATCGTCATCATCATTATCATCATCATCATCGTCATCATCATAATCCCAATCAAATAATCATTACCATCATCTTCAGCATCATCAGCATCATCAACATCTGATCATCATCATCATCATCATCATCATCATCATTAGCATCATCATCATCATCATCATCAGCATCATCATCATCATCATCATCATCATCGTCATCATCATTATCATCATCATCATCATCACCATAATAACCATTATCACCATTATCATTTCTATGAGTGTTTCGATCGTCTTTATTAATAATAGAGGTTAGCTTTATTTTGTTTGTTTTCCATCTCTTTTCCCTAATTGTTTTATCGTGTTTATTGTGTAATCTATTTCAGATGGATGACCAAAAATATGAATACTTATTGATCTCCACCGAACGAGATAACACAACGCACAGTTGATAATTTTAAAGCGATGATTCAATACTTCTTCATGTGTTCAGATTCTACATTCAGAACAGTTTACTTTGTACAATTATATTTTTTATCTAAAACGGAACACTTATCGATATTGCCAGATAAGTGTTATTATATCACCAATTATACATATTTAACGATTTCAAACATTTCAGATATCTTATTTTTTAATGATTTATTTCACTTCTACATCCACATCCAGTAATCATGTTTTAGATTATTAATCATAAGTAAACCGATCCCAAGTTTACGCAATTTACGCTCACCATATACTTCATCTAAATTTTGATTGAAACACTCCATCGAATTTAATCCGATAAATGTGCATGGTCGTGTACAGCGAGGCACATGTCGCATTTTATACCGAATTAAAGTAGATAAAAAAGAACTTGCCAAGTAATCAGCGATTTCACCCCCGAATTGAAAGGGAGAATTCAGAACTGGTGTGATTATTCGCTAAGCCTTTCCCTCTCCTTCAACTTGGCATTAGTAAAATCGCCTTTTGGAAAACTGTCACATCGTAAAAGGGGCACATCCTTTCACCCCAAACCAAGTCCTATTTTGTACCCTCCCGGGGACTAAAGACAAGTGAAAGAGGATTACCTTGGGTGCTTTATTGCCCCCCTGCCAAGCCTCTTAATGTACCACTTGTACTTGTCAGTTGTGAGTGTCTTTTCATTAAACGCGCTTCTTTAGAATTAGTGGACTTAAACTTCGATCTATTTGAGATCAGCTTCTGTGGAAGAAAGAAACACAACTTCAAAATCCAGTGAGACGCACTAATTAAGCATGAATTGTATTCCCATCCAATTTACTTTCAATTAACATTTTGTATATTTTGTAACCAAATTAATATCATAATCATGAACATATAATTGAGAAATGAACAGTTTGGGGAAATTGAATCATTATATTATAAGTATTGTCAAAGTGATTTGTCCTTAGGTGAATATAATGAATACATGTATGCGATCACACTTTATTCATGCTATCATAAGGTGGACTGGTTAAAGGGATAGTTGAGTTTTGGTAAAGAGAGTACAGTTTTGGTCAAACTTAATTTTAGTAACCAAAACCTGCACCATTACATTACAAACTAATAGTTATAACTCCACCATGCTCAAAAGAAATACAAAATTACAAATGACTAAGTAAAAAGTCTGTTATTCAAAAAGAACCGTTAAAACTCAAGAGGGTGCTCTCTAAACACTCATCGGTTTCAATCATTTTAAATAAAAATATTGTGCATGTGATGTTTTGTTGAAATAGTGATGAGATAGAGAGATAATCAACAACTATTCAAAAACCGCTTTTGTACATTTTTGAAAAGAGGAAGCATTTAAACAATTTGTTTAACGGGTGGTTACAAATTATCGAATAATTGTGGGGCCCCACAATTATTGCAAATGGTTATGTTTATTGATATTTCAGCCATTTCTGAACCGATTTTGATCAAATAAAGTTTATTCTGTCATTAAACAGTTAAAATTGTATGCTCTTTCGAATGTGACACTCAGTTTTTCATTATCTCACAACAACATTATTTTTGTGTAGTGCCCTCTATACCAAAACTCAACTATCCCTTTAATATTGGAGTTCGATAATGAATCGATATGAAACCTGCACTTGATTCATGTGATATGAATAGGTGACAAGTTTGCAAAGAATGTGATTGAACGCTAATATTGATTTATAACACCGTTATGTTGCACACTATTTGGAAACACAATCAAAGTTAACAAGAAACCCACGACAATGTTGTGATATGAATTAAGTCTGTTCAACCACCTCAACATATTTTTTTATTTAAGTTATCAATCGTTTTCTCGGACTCTTGCCTTCTTGATTGCGATCTGTTCCTACCCAATATTTTAAACTTTAAATCAGTATTCTCCTCCTATTCCCCCTTCCTCTCATACCACTCATCTCCTCATCCTCCTGCTCCTCCTCCTCCTCTTCCCCTCCCCCTTCTCCTCCTCCTGCTCATCCTGCGCCTCCTCCCCCTCCTCCTCCTCCTGCTCATCCTGCGCCTCCTCCCCCTCCTCCTCCTCCTCTTCACCCTCCCCCTCCTCCTCCTCCTGCTCATCCTGCGCCTCCTCCTCCTCCTCTTCCCCTCCTCCTCCTAATGGTCATCCTGCGCCTCCTCCCCCTCCTCCTCCTCCTCTTCCTCCTCCCCCTCCTCCCCCTCCTCCTCCTCCTGCTCATCCTGCGCCTCCTCCCCCTCCTCCTATTCCTCTTCCCCCTCCCCCTCCTCCTCCTCCTGCTCATCCTGCGCCTCCTCCCCCCCCCTCCTCCTCCTCTTCACCCTCCCCCTCCTCCTCCTCCTGCTCATCCTGCGCCTCCTCCTCCTCCTCTTCCCCTCCTCCTCCTCCTGCTCATCCTGCGCCTCCTCCCCCTCCTCCTCCTCCTGCTCATCCTGCACCTCCTCCCCCTCCTCCTCCTCCTCTTCCCCCTCCCCCTCCTCCTCCTCCTGCTCATCCTGCGCCTCCTCCCCCTCCTCCTCCTCCTCTTCACCCTCCCCCTCCTCCTCCTCCTGCTCATCCTGCGCCTCCTCCTCCTCCTCTTCCCCCTCCCCCTCCTCCCCCTCCTGCTCATCCTGCGCCTCCTCCTCCTCCTCCTCTTCCCCTCCTCCTCCTCCTCCTCCTGCTCATCCTGCGCCTCCTCCTCCTCTTCCCCCTCTTCCTCCCCTCCTCCTCCTCCTCCTCCTACTCCTCCTCGTTATCCCCCCTCCTCTATTTTATTTCACTTCCTTCCTCCTCTTCCCATACATCGTCTCCCCTCATCTATTTTTCCCTCCACCATCCACCCTTCTCCTCTCCTCCCCCTCTTACCGTTCTCGTCATATTGTCGACCATCTCCTCCTCTTCCTCCTCCTCACCCCCTCGCCTCATTCTCCCTTTCATCCTTCCCTCATTCAACTCTTCTTTCATTTCTCCTTACTCTACCCCTTATCTTCCTCCTCATCATTTTGATTATTGTGTCTGAGCCGAATCGGACCTTGTCGGATTGATATATTACTCTCGATTGGACAATTATAGTGTTCGTTAAACAAGCAAGTGACATATAGATAATTAAGAATAGTAAGTGCATTTCTGACTGGGTTTAGCTTTACATTAAATCATTATTTTCTCATTATATTAGTTTTCCTTTTTCATGATTTTTGTGGGAAGTATGTTAATGATATTGATTATTATAACTATCCATCGAGTTACAACAAAGTTTGTTTTTCTTTATGATGCAATACTTCCACTTGTTTTCATATTTAAAAAAGTGTTTGAATATGTTGCTACTCATTTCATTTGACATAGCTTATCCAAAGCTTAGGTAGCTTTAATCCGATATGTATTCGTGTACTACGGTGCACATGTTACTGAATTAAGGTTCATAAAACGAACTAGCCAAAGTAATCAGCGTTTTCACCCCTAAAATTGAAAAGGGATAATGCAGAACTGGTGTTATTATAGACTAAGCTTTCCCCCTTCAACTTGGGAAGAATTGCATGGATTATCTTCTCTGCAAGCGAAATCGCCTTTCACTGAAGCGCTTACATTTTAAAAGGAGCACATCCTTTCATTTGTTTCACATCCTAAGCTTAGCGTCGGAAGAGGATTATCTTTCGTGTACTATTGTTGCTCAATACCTCCCTACATACCCCCTACTGCAAACCCAATTGTATTTTGTTTTCGCCAAACGCGTTTCTTTTGGATTAGCGGGTTTAAACTTCGATCTATTTGAGATCAGATCAGCTCCTGTCATGTATGTCGTTACAATAAGGAAACCAAGCATGACGAGAGAATGAAGCATATAACTTTTAATTCATTTATTCGTTTCAAACTTTCAACGCGGGAAATTTAATTTCAGATCTGCAACATAAGTTTGAAAACTAAATTGGATATGATCGCAAATTCATAACCCTTTTATAATCATATGGTTATTGTGTAAACCAAAATCAACTATACAGACAACAAGAAAATATGAAGCGCTTAGGTCGAAAAGGCGCTAAATCCACTTTTAAAAATATTATTAAGAATTGAGCTTACGATATCAGTACGTTGATAAGCTACGTAGCTTTATAGAAATTCTCATTTTAGGAAAAATTGCACTATCAAAATCAAAATATGGAACGAAACATTTTCAGATTCTCGGATTTAAGCACTTGATGTAAAAATGCACGGCCTATTATTCATAATAATTATATTTATGTGAAGAATGCGTGGCGTATAACTGTGCACTGGTTCATATCGATATTCGATATTCGATCAATTGGCAGTCCTTTATCGTGCTACGTGATTGCATTATACACAATATCCACAATGACTGCCATTGCACGCCAACATCGATTTGAAATACCGTTATGTTGCACATGTTTTATACCAAATAAATTATATACTTCTAGCGAGGACGCATGTAATGTACATGTAGTTAAGTTTCGAATTGATCGATTAGTTCACTCAGGCCATGATTTGAATGTTGATACGATTTTACAGTTTTGTTCTGATTTTAAGTTTTAAATTGTTTACTTTCTACTTTGAAACATCTCTTGCTTGAAGAGTTTAGTTACTAGGTCTGTAAAGTTATAATTATATGCCCACATCCATTTCCTGACATCCATTTGCATTGAATAGTATACTCATGATAAGCACGGCGATTTGGGGGATTTAAGTTTGTATCGACTTGTATTATGAAATGTATTTAATCAATTTAAACTATACTCAGAAAAATACGTTCTGTATTTTGATATCTTGTGACATTGTAATAATTGCACGAATCATTTTGTATTCAAGTATGACCATTAAAAATGTTTAAAATTATGTTTCGTGCATATAAAATCGTATGTCATTAAACCCCGTAGTATTGTTTTTTTTTCAATTACATAATATACTTGTTAATTACATTATAGAAAAAATAATTTCAGGCACAATATAATCATGTTTAGTCGGATCCACATATTGCTTGTGTACGTCAGCGCACATGTTACTGGTAAGTTATATGACATTAAAGCAGATTACATGAAATAAAACTTGGACACTTGATAAGCGATTTCACCCCTAAATTAAAATAAGTAATTCAGGAATTGTGTTATTATGGTCTTAACCGTCCCTTTCAAACCATTATATGTCAGTAAGAGAGATCCCTTTTCAGAAAGGGTTGTAGAATTATATAGATGGGGGTACATCCTTTCACCCCTTCAATGTTTTCTCGTACCCTTTCGGGTCAAAATCGGATTATTATGGTTGCCAATTGTCCCCCCTCCTTAGCCCCCTATACGTACCCACTACAACCCTAATCCACTAATCCTGTCCCCCTACCGTACAACAGAAAGTGTCAGCGGTTTTGATGAGGCGAAAGGTAAAGAGTGAGACGGAGGGGGAGACTAGGGAGAGTAAGAGGGAGAATGAGAGAGGGGGGTTGTCAATTTGAAACGTCTTAGCATAGAACCCCCTTCTAATACTTCCTTTACACGTACCACTAGTGGTACATCTTACAACATAAAAGTGTCAGCGGTTTTGAAGAGGTGAAAGATAGAGATATAATTAAAGAAAGCGGGAATGGGGAAAGAGGGAGAAGGGGAGAGGGGGGTTGTCAAATCGAGACATTTACACCATTGGTTCTATTCTTTACAACAGAAAGTGTGAGCGGTTTTGAAGGGGTGACAGGTATAGAGATAGACAGAGAGAGGGGAAGGGGGAAAAGGGAGAGGGGGGGGGGGGGGGGGGGGGGTTGTAAAATTGAAACGCCTGAGCATCTAGAACCCCCCCCCCCCCCATCGTATTTACACGAACCATTCGATCTATACTTTACAACACGAAACGTGTCAGCGGTTTACAAGATGTGAAATATAGAGATAGAAAGAGAACGGGAAGGGGATAGAAGCAAAGGGAAGAGGGTGGGGGGGGGGGGGGGGTGTGGGAGAGGAGAAAGGGGGAGAGGGGTTTGTCAATTTGAAATGCCGGAGCGTAGAAGCCCCCTCTCTTAATTCCTTCACACCCATTGTTCCCTCTCCCTAGTCCCTTCCCTATTCATCACTTTTTAAACCCCCCTCTCCACTTCGACGCAAGGGTCCTTACAAACCTAAGATTGGGTCAGAATTAAGCCATCTTATATCCTTACGTTACATCTAAGCAGTCCTTTATTTGGACTGATAAAACGAATTAAGGTAACTTGTTGGGCAAATTCGCCCTTCTTTGCGCGACTAAAGACAATTTTCTGGTCGAGATTAAGAACAAATAGTTTGAAAATAAAGAAGCGGAACTGAACGTTTTATCTACATGCTCATATTACCTGAGTTTCAATGTTAATCTGATCTACTTACATGGATTAACATTGCATTTACGAGGCGGTAATTATTGTAATGCTACATAATTGTGAACGCTGTTAACGAATATTCTGTAATTGCATACCCATGCGTAGCTTCAACCTTGTCAACCTCTCTTCCGATAATACTATATCCAGTCTCTATATTCAGATACTTTCGTTGCAACCATATTAATCATCCTCCTATCTTGATTCTCATGTTTAACCCCCGTTTACCTTCTCTATTTTCTTACTGTATTCCTCATTAATGAATTTCAATTAGGAACTCTCCTGTGACAATATTTGTCTAGCAAACATTAATGAAGTTGATAAGCATAACGATATTGCTGATGAAAAAGATAATGACGGTGACGATGAGTATGGTGATGGTGATGAATATGATGATGATGATGATGATGATGATGATGATGATGATGGTGATGATGATGATGATGATGATGATGGTGATGATGATGATGATTATGATGATGACGAGGACGATGATGATGATGATAATGATGACTATATGATGATGATGATAATGATGACTATAATCTGATGATGATAATGATGACTATATGATGATGATGATAATGGTGATTAAGTTGATGATAATGATAATAACGATGGTGATGATGCTAATTATGACGGTGATGATAGTGATGATAGTGATGATAATGATGATTGTATTACAATTCATGGCAAATATAATGATGATGTTGATTATGGTGATGATAAATGTGATGAGGACGATTATGATGATCATAGTCATAACAATGCGGGTGTTGGCAATATTATTATGTTCATGGTAAAAAGTAAGTTGACAGCAGTAAACATGGTAAACGAACAAGTCGTTTTTTTTCATGATGATGACTGCAGCGACAATAGGCTGCAGATTATTAATAATTATGTTGTCATAGTTAATGTTATTGGGGTGATAATCCAGATTAAGACTGAAAGTGCTCCCCGCGACACAACATTCCACCGGGTAGCCACGGGCAAGCCAGGCGAGCGGGGCAGGCGTTGAGCTAAGCCAAGATATGGCTGAGTGTTCACGCTTCTACCAACCAACTTCAACATTTTCATGTAGCTTTTTAACCATTTAATTTCCAAGCCTAAAGAGGACAATGTATTTTTGCACACAAAACGCGCAAATTATAAAAGAAGAGGGTTAAATCGTACACGTGTACACACCACTTTTCATGCGTTTTACCCTTCAGCTCTACCTCCAGGAATTATTCAGAAAATAGTTCGCAACCCAATTTTTTCCAAAGCTATACTAGAACAAAAACCCCTGAAATACAGAATGTGGGCGATGAACAATTCCTTGTGAATAATGGTATCCAACGTGTTAAATGAAAAAGTTGATCGAGAGAAGAAAAAAAATGAGAAAATGGTAATGATAACACAATTCAGACGGCGCAAAATTGCCAATCACCGTTTACGGTCACACGTTTACAGTTTACCAACCTCAAGTGTTGCCCGTGGGACTAAGGCGAAAAAACACTGTTTTTATTTGGTCAGAAAATAAAAAGTTGATTGTCTGCAAATAGGGTCAAGCACCGATTATAATTTAATCGATTATAATTGAATCGTCCACGTCGTAAGCGTCATTTTCCACACCGTGTGACATGCAGATAACTTTTAATCATGCCGTGTTATGTTGAATAGGTGCATCATGATTTTAGACACACAAAGTGTTACCATAGGTTTTCCCGCTCAAATTCGCGATTTTCTCATTCAAATTGATAATAGGAGCAAACGAATTCGCGCGATTTGCGATCGCCGTGTCAAATCAGTTTTCGAATTCGTAAATAGTCATTCAAAATAGTCGTTCATTAATGGTCATTCAAATTGGCAGGTAGTTTACGCTGGCGCCTCTTCGGTCATTCGAATTCGTGAAAGGACATGACGCGTCAATTTGTATGCATGCACGAAGTTGACATTTGGCTGCACATTCGCGAATTCGAGTGCCCATAAATGAACTCCTGTGTCTATTCACGAAAGCTTATGCGTATGCATGTATTCGCTTGCACTTATTCGGAATTTGAAAGACCGATACCAACGATTACGCGGCAATGCGTGAATTTGAATGACCCTTAATGAATACGATTTAAAAAAGTGTCAAATTGAGCGGGAAAACCTATACTAGCTAACCCATTATCATTGATACACATTTCAAACGATCCCAGAATTTGTCAATTAAATCATACACATCTCAATAAGAAGGGATATTGTGAAAACCAAATCTGGTTTCATATTTCTATACGTAAGAAGAAAACAACTATTACAGATGAACATGAGTTTGGTCAATTAAGGCAACGTTATACTAGATCATTTTTAATAGCGGTGCAATCGCAAACGGAGCAAGTGCCGTATACTGTATATAGTGAAAGCCGCAAAACCTTATACAGTCAAACCTGTCTTAGCGTCCATCTGTCTATAACTGTACAACCGACCTGTCTATGAATACTATAGTGGCCACCACAAGAGTGATCCTCTGAAGAGAACCTTTCAATCGAGGTCACCTGTCTACAATGACCAATTTTCTTCTTCCCCAGAGGTGGTTATTATTCACAGGTTTAATTGAATTACTACTAGTATATATACAAACAAAAATAAGTTGTTAAAATGCACCGTTTTTTTTAAATAGCTTCACACATACTGTATAATAAAGCATTTTAATTAAACGTATTTATTTTGGGGAAACATCATTACTCATCAGATGTTGTATAACAATGAGTGTATACGGTTGGCGTATTATACCATTTCAGACGGATGAGCAATGAATCAACAATGTTAATAATAACAAAAAACAAGAATAACAAATGCAACAACATCGGCTCACAACATCAGTAATAGAACAAAAAACAAGAACAACACATGGAACACAATCGGATCACAATAGCCATAATAGCAAAAACACGAACAACAAATTAATTAAATCGGATCAAGTATATTTACTGAATTCCTTCTCAGTGTGTCACGTTTATTTTGAACAGATTCTCCACTGGAACTGGTACAAAATATGTATTAAGTCTATGGAGAAATACAACATACTGGATGGAAAGAGTTAAATCAAACAAAACTATATTTTTGTCAGTCCGTATCGGGTTGATTTCCTTGTCAGATGACGTCATTTGAAATTCACAGTTAGTCAAACGACCATGGGTCTGACATTACGTCTTGGCTACATTTATGTGCGATGATTAATCTATTACCTGCACAAACATGTTACGGTGGGTTGTAATATATTTACTGCAAAATGGTAAAGCTTCCCCAATATATGAATTCATTTATGATTTACATGATATCAATAAATATATGATCCATAAATGGTAAAACAAACATAACGTTTGTACCATGCAATAATCAGAAATGCATTAAAATTAGAATGCAAACTTGAGCATGACATTTACAGGATTTGTTTTAAACACAACAGTTCTCTGACCAATTTGTTATTAATGTTTATATCTTTAAAATACATATTGCAATTTAAAATAATTGTTATATCTTTGAAATATACTCTGGTTAAATAAAAAAAAATCAACTAAAAGAACATTTTGTTTTTCATTGAAGTGTCATGTGCCATTTATAAGCAAACACTTAGACGTTCCCCTCCAGGCGTTTCTAGCCATTCTGAATTGAATTGAACGCCAATTAACTATATTGCCTGAAGAAAAACGCCTGGATTCGTTCCGTGATAAAATTCCCGCCTACGACTCGACGGACAACTCGTCTTCAGTATATGCTATTGAGTTGTTATAGATGATATATACGGACAGTTGGAAGTTCCATTACCAAAAAAGTAGTATTTTCGTTGACACTTTCAAAAAGTGACGAATGTTGGTATAAAAATGAATGTATTATTTTGTGATATGATATTATGTGTGTACATTTGACGGTAAATGGATGTTATATGGCTGAGAAATGAGCGAGAATGCAAAGTGATATTCGCTATCTCATTGCACTGACTTTGTACATCAATCGTAAATATTTTGTTAACGAAAGGGGAACAATGTTCCATTATTTTATTGGTAATAGAGAGAACCAATAGCGTTCTATAAGTAAATGATTCGGACAATGTTACTAGATCCCTTCAATATTTTGTTTGATTGTAATATAGGTTTTCCCGCTCAATTTCGCGATTGTGTCAATCCAATTGATAATAGGAGCAAACGAATTCGCGCGATTTGCGATCGCCGTGTCAAAGCAGCAGTCGAATTCGTAAAATAGTCGTTCAAAATCACGTAGGAGCAAGTGAATTTGCACAAAGAGCATACCTTATCATCAATAGTCATTCAAAATGGCATGTAGTGCACGCTGGCGCTACTGCACATTCGCGAATTCGATTGCCCATAAATGAACTTTTGTGTCTATTCACGAAAGCTAATTATGCGTATGCATGAATTCGTCTGCACTTATTCGGAATTTGGAAGACCGATACCAATGATTACGCGGTAATGCGTGAATTTGAATGACCCTTAATGATTTCGATTGAAAAGAGTGTAAAATTGAGCGGGAAAACCTATACTTTGGTAGAATAATGGTCCTTGATCATTCAGTTGAATTTCACTTAATATCTTCTATTCCATACTTTAAATGGCATCAAGCGTGGGGATGCTACACAGCGGGTCACCATTTTGAACTGGGCTAGTTTGCGCGCACCGCATGACACTGAGCTAACGTGCATCACGCACCGTGCGCAACGTGTACTTAAGATGGCGCCGCGCATCTGATTTGACGAAGCTGAACTACCTTTAAATTGTATTTTTCTTTTTTGTTTTCTTTTCTTGTATTTCTTGGGATAATTAATCTGTTATTTTTAAAGGTGCACCTGTAAAGTGTCTAACTCCTCAAAAATTACTTTGAGCTTCCACATTTCTCTTCTAGTTTCTACCGTGTTGTTTGGCTTATGGTAAGAGAAGAAAAAGATAGGGTTAGATTTTTTTCAAATGCCCCTTTAGTATGACGATATATATCATTGATAATCATTCAGCTCAAGAGCGTTTATAAACGGTCATAAACGTCATAGACGTCATACTGTAATTAGTTGTAAAAGCTGACGCAAATTTTTGCTTTTTTAACCAGGAAAGCAGTGTTCTTTTTCAATACAACTTTCACACACCCTTTGGACATATCTTACAATGATTTTGGTATGGGATTGAAGTCTCAAATTTAATTTTGGGCAACACTTTACAGGTGCACCTTTAATACCAATCACTCGCCAAAAGATACTATTTTTTATTTCGACATTTCATTTCTTTTGTTCGTTTTAACTATGGAATTTAATGTCCTAACAGACAATTTACAATACGAATTATATAATAGGCCAATACACAGTGATATGTCAAATAAAGCATACCGTCCTTCGCCTTTTTGTTCAAAGCAATTAAACAAAAAGAACAAGAAGCATTCAGGATAATGATAAATTAGAAAATGAGCATAGTCCATATCTGAATCACTTTTACATCGCCCCTTAAGTCATACCTATGAAATTAAAGAAAAAAAACAATGAGACAGAATAGAAAGAAGATGCATTGGAAACAGATAGGAATTTTCTTTTTTTCGCTTCCTATACCTGCATTAACTCATCTCCGCGCCACCCTCCAACTCATTTTCCCGCCTTTTCACTCGGGCCAAATTTTCGCGCCTTTTTTCTACATGCTGCAGGACTCCTTTTTTTTCTTTTCTTTTTCATTTTTTTTTTTTGCCTCGCGCCAAAATTTGAGGAAGTGTTTCTCTCCGCGCCTAATTTTCCAAATGGAGTCTCGGGTGCGAGGTGTAGCAAAGTGTGATAAATTTAATTTCATTTGTTCGCCAAATTTGCTACTTTTATTTCCTTCCCCCGTCGCTTGGGGGCAAGCTAGTTTGGTAATACTGTACAGTATATAGTGGTGGTATAGTGTATAGTGCATTGTGGCTTCTCGGCCGCTCTTCGAGCTGCTGCATCATACTGCCATGACTGTAGTGTAGCTAAGTTGGGAGAGAGCATCGGAACAGGGGGTGGGTGGGGGGGGGGGGGGGGAGGGTGGGCAGTAGTGTATACGTAGAATTGTAACCATTTAGTTGCCAACAGTAATGATATTTACCTTTAAAACGAAAAATGTGCTATTTTTACTTCTCCCCCGTCAATCGGGTGCAAGCTATAGTTTAGTAATACTGTATTATATATAGTGGTGGTATTATCTCGGCGGCTCTACGTGATGCATCACCAGGGGAACCTGGGGCACAGCAAATATATATGTGTGTGTGCATGTGTTTGTGAGGGGGGGGGGGGGTGCCCTCTGTCCCTACGTAGCTACGCCTTTTTGGGGAGGGGGAGAGGAGCAATTTATAAACCAACCCAAACCTAGGCCCAGATCCTCTTTCACCGGGGTAAAACTTATTTTAATACTGTACTAAAAAGAAATATTATCAATTATATTTTGTAAACACAAATAATTAAAAAGAAAAGTAAAATGGGCTACGACGGGAATCGACCTGAGACCTTCTTCTCAGTGACGTAGCGTGGTCGGACTGATTTGGTGGTGGGGGGGGGGGGGGGGGCACGCACAATTATTGCGGCAATCCTTATGTATTTCTTTGTTTTTTAAAGAATGTCCCCTTATGTTTTTTGTTACTGTTTTTCAAGATAATTTGTGGGCACAGCCCCCCCCCCCCCTGTATATTAGAATGGACCTTGTTGTTACTCAGATGAATATGGTTCATGCAGAAAAAACAAGGTAAAACCTATATGGAGGTTACCTGTCTAAAGTGGCCGCTATTCTTATTCCCCTTGGGTGGTCACTTTACACAGATTTGATAATGTACAATGTTAACCTGTCTAAATTGGTCACCTGTCTACAATGTTCCCTATTCTTGTTTCCTTTTATTGGTCACTTTACACAAGATTGACTCCATACAAATACAATGCCACGAAAGGTGTCCATATAGTCACCTGTCTACAATCGCCATTCTTCTTGTTTCCCTTGGGTGGTCACTTTACACAGGTTTACCTGTCTTAGTGGCCACCCTTCTACAGGTGTTCACTATGCACATGTATGGCTGTATAATGCTATGGAACCTGTATAATCTGTACATAGGTGGTCACTATGCACATACGTATAGTAGTGTTATCGAACCTGTCTAGTCACATGTCTACAGTCTGTTGCCACTACGTGTTTCCCTTGGGTGGTCGCTATATACACAGGTTCGACTGTATATAACGTCGCACTCCGGAGACTAATTGATATACCTTACGCCCGCCATAGTTGATGATTGCATTTATACGCGGTTAACCACTATAAGACTTTACGTTGATACATATTTCAGCTAAAATTATCGATTATATTTTGCTGCCGGCAGGTTCCCGCTAGGTGCTCGAGCGCATTTTTATCGATAATTTCCATCTGTTCGATGCTGCTTGGGGTCCATATGTCATGTATAATGTATTAATCATAATTATGTGATATTATGTAACAGTTACAATGAATTATGTTTTACGAATTCATACAAGGTCGTAAACTTACTTAAACCTTTCTCAGTCTCATTATACTCAACGGTAGCAATGGCCGGAGGTTTGTACAAACCCCGGTTCAAACCGCGGTTTACATCTATGGAATGCCAATTGTAAACTGATGGAGAGAGAATGTGTACCATCAACATTGTTAACAAGTAAGGAATTTACATTATCTCTCCATCAGTTTACAATTGGCATTCCATAGATGTAAACCGCGGTTTGAACCGGGGTTTGTACAAACCTCCTTTGTGAATACGGGCCATTATGTTTTGTTTGTCCGTATAACAATCAACATCAGAACGATACAGGAAGATTCAAATACGCAAACGAAAGAATAATACAATTCATATATACATTTGCAAGAATATTTCAGATAAAAACAGAGTACACGTGATAAAATAATGAACTTGATTAAGGCTGGATAACTCATATGCATTTTATGAGCGGGTAACTATCATAATTATTTAGCATACTCACAATGATTGCAATAATGATGTACATTATCAAACATTAAAAGTATGATAGTTATGATATAACTGCTTACATTCCTTTGCGACTTCTTAAATAATAGTGTTCTTCCTGAATACAAAACACAACAACAACCCCAGTCATCTATATTAAATTTCTGCATACAAAAAATAATACAACCAACTACTAAGTATCAGAAACACTCTCTCTCAAATCTCAATATAATATACCATGACTACCGCGCATTTTAGAAGAGAGAAAAAAAGAGAGTGCGCATTTCACACGATTCCCATCCCTTTCTCTTTCTCAAATAATGTATAAAACAAAAAAGAAGAAGAAGAAGAAGATGGTGATGAAAAAAAGGTGCGCTTCTTAATTCAACCACTCAAAATATACCCTTCTCTTCCCCCTCACTACACCCGTCACTACACGGGGCTTTTATCCACCATTAGCGCGCATTTAAAACGCGGGGACGGGAGTATCATACTCGAGTGGCCCGTGAAGGGTCTACAGATGTCGGTAAATCTGGCCGCGCCTACGCCGAGAGTTCCGGCTGGAAGTTTACCGCTGTCCCCGCCCGAGACCCCCATTTGCATGCGGCGGAACGGGGCAGATATCGCACGTTACCCGATGCTTTTAGCATGTTTAGTCCACCGTGTACGGTACGGTACTCAAACTTGGCGTAGCTAAACAAATAAAATAAAAAGGGGGGGGGGGGGGTTAGGGGCGCTAGG
The DNA here is from genome assembly GCA_037951105.1 of Echinarachnius parma. NCBI lineage: Eukaryota > Metazoa > Echinodermata > Echinoidea > Clypeasteroida > Echinarachniidae > Echinarachnius > Echinarachnius parma. The sequence continues at coordinate 227,612 of JBAMJV010000797.1, forward strand.
AGCGCAGTTCCCCCTCCCCCAGCAGGGGTTAATGCCTTTATGATTTTATCACTGGCCCCTCCCCCGAGGAAACAAACGTACACTTTTACATATAACGTTATTTCGGTGGGGAGATGGTATAGAGAGGGGGGGGGGGGGGGGGGGGGGGGGGCTGTTCCCCTAATTTCTTTATTTGCCCCCCCCCCCCCCCCCCCCCCCCCCCCCACACAAACATTTTTGCCTCATAAGGGGTAAAACGTGGCTACGCTACTGAGTAGTTAAAATGCGATTCAAAATACCAAAGCTGAAGTTGGTTTGAGGTTAGTGAAGTTGGTTAATACGATTAATATACTCGAGTTAATTTTGATAATATTCATTCTGTATAATATGAATGCCGATTCTTGTTATTTGTTTACTCGTTTAGTCCCCGTTGCTTTTTGATAGTTCTTAATTTTCTAAAATTTTACTTAGAATGCTAATGAAATAACTTGAAACATTGCTACAATATTTTAGTCAGAAACTACTGACATACAATATAAGGCGATCTAAAGAAGATAGCAACATGTTAAAATAAAACCTTCCACTGTGCTCTGAAAATGTACTCGTCCCTTCCTGCCAATATCATTTCGCAAGATTACACGCAAGCATGCATCCTTCATTTCGCAAGATTAAACGTAAATACAATCCATACAAATGCATTATTTACTTAGTTTCTTTTAAAAGTACACATAACGTACACACGCAAGATTAAACGTAAATACATACAAATGCATTATTTAATTTAATAGTTTCTTTTAAATGTACACATACCGTATACACAAAAACAGACCGCATACAAAAAACGGACATCCATGGAAATGATGATGCGCTCATTTTAAAAAGTGTGATCATTTAAAGATGTCTGTATTTTAAAATAAGGTTGCTTCGTAGAGGTGTTTAAAGGGTGTGTGTGTGTGTGTGTGTGTGTGTGTGAGGGGGAGAGGCCTGGGGTGGGGTGGGGGGTGAGACTCTTTTTGGGAACACCCCGTAATAATGAATGCAACGTAATTGCCCCATAGGTGAAAACATTAACAATACAAAAATTTCCCTGTCCAATTTTTTAAACGCTACCTTTTCCCTTTATTGGGACATTATTTAAATTTATGTTATTTAAATCATCAAATATTTGAATGGAAGTTAATCACTTAAAACCAAAAAGAGTAAACAAAACAAAAACAATGTAGGGAAAATGTCTGCCGCAAGCGCCCCTCGTGCGCAGGTTTTTCCACTCTGCGCGCCCGCCAGCCAATTAGCATAGACAAGTGATGCGAAGAGCGCTGTGCAAGGGGATCAGTGCGGGCAGGTGACGTTCCGAACGGTATGCGTTGGCGCCCCGATAGTTGTTTCAGAACCTTCCTTAAGTGGTCATACATTTTTTCTACTTTTCTCCCCCTCTTTTATCTTGAATTTCCTTGTTTTTGTTTTGTTTACATTTATCTTCGTTTCTTCTGTATATCTACTATACCTTTTCTTCTTTTTCCTTATTTGGCAAAGTTCCTTAAGTTCCTTAAGTGGTCACAGATTTCTCTTCTCTTCCCTCTCTTTTCTTTTGAATTTTAGGGTCTTTCTATATTTATTTTCGTTTCTTCGGTATACCTACCTTTTCTTCTTCTTGTTTTATTTAGCGTATTAAGTTTCTATCCATCTCCCTTTTTTGTTTTCGTTTTATTCGAATGAAGTAACTTTCTTCCATCTTCGGTCTCTTAGGTGGTGTTTCGTGTCCTTTCAGATTTCGCCCCCTTTCGTTTTTGTTTAATTTAAAGACTTTTGATACTCAACGAAAGCTATTCTGTTACACATAAAGACACAGGTAACGGAAATACAAGTTAAACCAAATAGAAGGTTGAAAGAGAAGGTTAAGGGATAGATAAGGGAAAACGGAATTGAAAATAATATGAGAAATAAAAAGTGTGGCATGCAAACTGTTTCAGCGTATGTGACATCAAAAACGGAATTCATGGCGCTCAGAAAGTTTTATCAGATTCTTTTTCTAAGTGGTCGAATTCGCTATTCAATTTTTCGTGAGTTTTTTTTCTCTTGACTTCTTTCCTGTATTATTTATATTCTTTAAAAACAGCGTCATAATTACCAATTCCTTCTAAAGTCTCCAGTGTGGTATCATAGTGATTTTTTGATAGCTTCGTAGTTTTATCTTCAAAAAGGTTATTTAGGTTTTGTTTTTATTATAAAGTGATCACACCCCAATCGCCACCCCCTCTTCTTCTATCTGAATATTTCCTGAAAGGGATGGTGTTGGATGGTTTTGAATCACCAAGAGCTGGAGGGGGGGGGGGGGGGGGGGGGGTACTTCCTCATCGCCACCCCCTTAGCTACGCCTTCGGGACGTAATTGCCTGTGTGCGCGCTCACTTCAGGGCAACAAAAATGTTATTTTTCAAAATTGTTGCTCTGTTACAATGATTACCTATGTCTGGGTGTAACACCAGATGACATTCTAAGCAATCAAACTAATTTCCTGACATCAATCCGCCTCTTTACCATAATTTGCGAATTATATCTCTAAAAGTTTTCATTTTGTTTCATATTTAGTTAAAAGGACGAAGACCAGGCGTAACTTAAACACCCTTTTTTTCCCGCTGTAATTACTTTCCGTTATTTTATTCCCCAAAAAACAGGCATTAGTTTCGCGTAATTGTATAGATAGAATTGAAACCGAGCAATTTCATCTTCACACACAACGACAAAAAAAAAAATGAAATCAAAATATGAAATAGAAGAAATACTGGACACAAATTACCGATAATATCCGAGTGAAATGTATAAGAGAAATGTGTTGCCAAAATTTTGATATCAATTCGGCCTAATCATTAGCCGCATTTCCCCGGAGGCGGAATTTGCACGCTATGCGCGGACAAATTTCGTTAAAAGGTGTACTGGCTCACAGAGTTTAGTATAAAAAAAAACCACACACACACACAACGTGGACATTTTATTAAAGGAATACTTATGTCTAAAACTTGTCATCCGTCTCAATAGACCCAGACTGTGTACAAAGATAAGAAACAAAAAAACCTTATAGCCGAATATGTTCTCTTTGCTTGTATATAACGGTTACCCTTTTAGTAGTATTTCAATCAATTTACACAATATGTATATGAACCGTCAAACATGTTAGATGAAAATGGCAAAATATGAAATAATTCGTCATCTATGTGAAATGTGTGCCAGACGTCTAATAAATGGCAAGAATGTTAATATTTTGCCAATAAACGTAAGTGCCTTTTATAAATCTGGATTTTATCTTCTTCATGATTTACAGTATAGTGAACAAAGTACACTCTATTTGATTGAGAATAGAAATTCAAAAACACAGTGTACCTTTAAGCTCTCGCTAGACTGTAAGGTAATAAGACTGTGGCATGGAGAAACAAAATAATCAGAAATGCGTTCGTCGCAAATGTGGTATCGATATCCCCCAGAGATCGAGGTATCGATGGTATCGAAGGCGTGTGTTTGTTCTTGTACTCAATTTCGGGCAATTTCCCGCCAAAATGAGCCGCATTCTTTTTCATTTCCCAACGCACATATATTTATTTCAATGTATTTAATGTGATAATAACCACAAGTCGCAACTTATTGTGATGCATTTTGTTTTCCTTTTTTTTTTAATTTGAGAAAAGTATTTATTGTTTGCAAAGATTTCAAGCAATTTCCCGACAAAGTGAGCCGCGATCATTTCATTTCCCAATACACATATATTTATTTCAATGTTTTATTTGTTAGCTTTAATGTGATAATGACCACAAGTCGCAATTTATCGTTATTTTGTTTTTATTTCTCTTTTTATTTTAGCCAATTATTAAATGTTTGCAAAGATTTCAGGCAATTTCCCGCCAAAGTGAGCCGCGATGATTTCATTTCCCAATACACATATATTTATTTCAATGTGTTATTTGTGTTCTATTATGTGATAATAACCACAAGTAGTTGCCAACTTATCGTTACGTTTTTTGTTTTCTCTTTTATTTAATTTTAGCACATTATTTATTGTTTGCAAATATTTTAGACAATTTCCCGCCAAATGAGCGTTTAATTTCCCAATACACACATACAGTATATTTATTTCAATGTGTTATTTGTTATCTTTAATGCGATAATAACCACAAGTCGCAACTAGTTGTTATGATTTTGTTGACTCTTTCATTTGAGCAAATTATTATTATTGTTTTCAAAGACTTCAGGCAATTCCCGTGAAGATGTGCCTAGTTAATTTAATTTCCCAATACACATTTTTTCAATGTGGTTTTTGTTATCTTTAATGCGATAATAACCACGAATCGCAAGCTATTGTTATGTATTTATCATTATAATGAACCTAGAAGTTATATCCATCAAGAACGTTGTGAATAACTGAATGTGTACAAATAACAATACAGAATATGGGGAATAACTATGTGTTGAACAAAATGCAGAACTTGAAAATTATCATGATTATATATTTAGGGCATGAAAGTATTAAACCGAGTTGCGCACACAACAGTACTGATTAATCACGCTTACTCCCGTAACTAGTATCACACTATAACAATTCAACTAATGTGAATACTCACACAATCAACTCACGGTAATTGAAGAGTTAAATTCTGTGGTGAGGACAAATCGATAACCGTTTCGTCAAGAAAACGAGTGACGGACCGATGACGACAATGAAACCGAAAACCGGAGCGCCGAATATGCTGAGTAAATATTGCCCTTGTCTCAAACGATATCGGGTAAGATTGGGGTGAGGTGCAGTACTGGTCGCTCCTTATCATCTCACTTTACCCCCGATCTAAAATGTAACAAATCGAATTAATCTTGTACTAGGGTTAGCGACATTTCTTCATTTCAATTTTTGTTATCAATTTTAAGTTTGATTTCTTAGAAATATTATACAGACTTACATAACGAACTTCAAAAGCCTATACGTTGTTTCCCTGTACCTTATCATAGTACGCAACGCGAAAGCAAATTGTGGTGAATACGTACCTTCGCAGTTCTTTTTTTGTTTCGCATTGCATGCTGGGTAAATCTAGTACGATCGAATCGCCGAACTTGTAGCAGCCGCCGTTTTGTGTTTAATGTCAATGGACCCTTTACTTCCTGGCATGACACCCAAATCTAAATGAAGATATTTATTCATGAATATTAACTCTATGACACCGTCATTGCCTAACATATATCGAGAACAATATACATTTCTAAATTATTCAAGGAATACGATCGTTTGTTTAAAATTCAAGGATAAAACTCGAGTTTGATTGACAAAAATGACTCTCCTTTCTCCTTGCATGCATGCCTGCCGTACATTGCATGCACACGTATGCAACGCTATATTGTAATGGGCCCACTGGTTTCGTGTTTCGTATAACTGCAGAACGAAATCAAGAATTCATTTCAGACAAACTTGATATGATTTCCCCTATAGTATGGAATATCTAAAATACATTTCAATGCTTTTCCATACAAAGACAATTCTTACCCTTCATTTGAGACTGAGTTTGTTGCAGTTTCCCGAGCGAAACATATAGCACAGCTACATATACGCGCAATGCAGATAGCATGCAATGCAGTGCGCCCCGCGGGCTTGCATAGCACAGGAGCCGTGTGATTATAAGTGGCATTCGAGTTTCGAAATATGTTCATCAAAATTCAGTTTGTTGCATTACAATGTGACAGAAACGATCGAATTTGTTGGAAATGTTAGACAGATGTTGTTCTCTTTGCATAATTAGCACTGAAAGTGTCATGAAATTAATATTCATGCATACATATCTTCATTTAGTTTCGGGTGTCATGCCAGGAAGTAAAGGGTCCGTTGACATTATACACAAAACGGCGGCTGCTACAAGTTCGGCGATTCGATCGTACTAGATTTACCCTGCATGCAATGCGATAAAAAAGAACTGCGAAGGCACGTATTCGCTCTAATAAGTACTAACATGTTTATTTTAAATATAATTATATTCTTATGACGGATGGGTGATTGCATATAACTTATATTTTTCATGGAGAGTTATTGTCACATTATCACAAAATAATAGTAAATGGCTTTGAAGGACACAATTGACTAGAATGCCGTGACATCAATCTGGTTTTGATATCGGGACCTCGTGATTAGAAGTCTAGCGTCTATCCTTTTCTGTCATAACACCTCCACAATAGTGTTTTTTTTTGTGTGCACCATATACATGGCCGGCTACTACATGTAAACACAAGGCCTCTCCACATGCAAGGTGCACGGCGATACATAATACCCCGCAAACCACCGTGATCAATTAATCCATAGTGCCTCGCGAATCAGCGATTTCATTCCATCGATGTTCGTTAAGTGTGATTTGAAGACCTGCTCGTTCAGATTCTATTACTGACATAATATCTCATACTGTTTAGCGTGTAAATATGTTTGACGTTTTGGTGTGAGTTTCTCAATGTCACCCATGTTTTATTATAATAATAATTAGTGATGATGATGACAATGATGATGATGATGATGATGATGATGATGATGATGATGATGATGATGATGATGATGATGATGATGATGGTGATGGTGATGTTGATGATGATGATGATAATGATGATGATAATGATGATGATGATGATGATGATGATGATTATACTGCTGCTGCTGATGATGTTGATGGTGATGGTGATTATGCTGCCGCCGCTGATTATGCTGATTATGATGATGATGATGCTGCTGATGATGATGATAATAACGACGATGATGACGACAATGAAGATATTATAATAATGTTGATGATGGTTATAATACGAATACAAATAGTTATACAAAATACCATAACAGTAGTTACACTAATAACAACAATTAAATACTAATACATTATACGATCATGATAATGTATTATGATTAATATTATTTCAATTATTTAAACTCTGGATACGTTTGGCCGTTAGATTAAGAAAATATTAATGTATGCCTGAGCCAGGCTGGAATATATAGACGTACATGTATGTGTTATGAGTGGACTAGGGCAACAGTGGGCGGTGAAATCTGCGTGCTGAGATGAATGGTTCGATTAATCTATAATTCCCACGCGTCTCCGTGCAGTCTTCATCGATGTTCAATAAGCACGATTACCAACTCGTACACCGTGATTTCCTGTACACCTTGATGCATTTAAAGCTGCACTGCGCACTTTGCTATCAATGACGTCATCTTCGACTTCGAACGAAATGTAGTTCGGTGTCGTAAATCAAGAAATGTAGTGCCATCTTGCGAACGTCTTGCTCACGGTGCGAAATACGCACTGGCTCATTGCTATGTAATGCGCACAAACTAGACTAGTTACGCTGTTCGTACATGTCCGGAAAGGTTCGGGTAATGTTCGGATATGTTCGGAATTTGTCGGCATACTTTCGTATATGTTCAAACGCGCGGTGCCATCTTGCAAACGCATTGCGCATGTTACATAATACACACTGGCTCAGTTCTAGTTATGTAGTGCTCACAAACTAGCCTAGTTACGATGTTTGGCTAGGTTTGGACAGGTTTTACATCTTTACGAATCTTTACGCAAACTTTAACTCATTGACGTTGAAAACTGACCGTGACTAAGAAAACAGTTGGGCGTTGAAATCTGCATGCTGAGATGAGTGGTTCGATTAATCTATAATTCCCACGCGTCTCCGTGCAGTCTTCATCGATGTTCAATAAGCACGATTACAACTCGTACATCGTGATTTCCTGAACACCTTAACGCCCTTAAAGCTGCACTGCGCACTTTGATATCAATGATGTCATCTTCGAACTTCGAACGAAAGGTAGTTCGGAATAAAGACCCGCGGACGTCTTGCTTACGGTGCGAAATACGCACTGGCCCATTGCTATGTAATGCGCACAAACTAGATTACTGGAGTTACGATGTTCGTACATGTCCGGATAGGTTCGGGTAATGTTCGGATATGTTCGGAATATATCCGCATACTTTCGTATATGTTCGGATATGTTCGTACATGTTCGGATATGTTCGTACATGTTCGGATATGTTCGGACGTGTTCGGATATGTTCTACATCCCCACGCATGACATTCTTAAACTGATTGATGCAGAAACCGAATAGGGAAAACAAAGTAGGCGTGTTGAGATCAGTGGTTCGATTAATCTATAATTGCCACGCGTCTCCGTGCAGTCTTCATCGATGTTCAATAAGGACGATTACCAACTCGTACACCGTGATTTCCTGTACACCTTGACGCCCTTAAAGCTGCACTGCGCAGTTTGGTACCAATGCCATCTTCGAGTCCGAGCTTAAATGTAGTTCGGACTCGTAAATCAAACGCGCGGTGCCATCTTACAAACGCATTGCGCATGTTACGTAATACACACTAGGCGGTGTCAGACAGAGCAAAAAATACTAGTATCTTTTAAATCTAGATAATTCTAACTGGATTATTTGCTGTCTTGACACCAATAATCCAGCGAAAAATCCCGCAAATAATCCCGCGAAAAATCCTGCAACGAACCAAGTTTATTTCAAATAATACTAGTATTTTTTGCGGGATTTTTCTGTCTGACACCGATGTTGAAATAATCCCGCGAAAAATCCCGTAATTATACTTGAGATTAGCAACAATTATGATGTTGTACCCGTAAAAGTACATGCTCTATGGCTAATTTAGTTGCTATCTTCAATCATTCATATCTCCTATTGTTACGTCACGGCGTATCGCGCGCCGATTGTGTCGGCGCATTGCGCATGCGCAATGGATTATAAAAATACTAGTATAATTCGCCTGTCTAACACCTACGTAAGTGAATTATCTAGATTAAAATAATACTAGTATATTTAAGATGGATCGGGATTTTTCTGTCTGACACCGCCTATTGGCTCAGTTTTAGTTATGTAGTGCTCACAAACTAGCCTAGTTACGATGTTTGGCTAGGTTTGGACAGGTTTTACATATTTACGAATGGCAAACTTTAACTCATCGACGTTGAAAACTGACCGTGACTAAGAAAACAGTTGGGCGTTGAAATCTGCGTGCTGAGATGAGTGGTTCGATTAATCTATAATCCCCACGTGTCTCCGTGCAGTCTTCATCGATGTTCAATAAGCACGATTACCAACTCGTACACCGTGATTTCCTGTACACCTTGACGCCCTTAAAGCTGCACTGTTCTTTTTGAGATAGAATAAAATCATATTCACGAATTCAAAATATGTATTTAAGTATATTTTAATATACATTCATTGGTATATTTACTAATGTTCATTTTATGTCATTAATCTAACTTGTCACGTTAAACTGTTTTTAAATGTGCATTGATTTATCATTTATTAATAAATAACTGTAATACGTTAATGTGCCCTTAATTTGCTGCACTTTTTGCACTAAATTGTGCCATCTGTATGATCTTGAGTTCGATTAAAATGCATCGATATTCAATAAGTTCGTTAACTCTCACATACAAGTAGTAGAACGTTAGCAAATCTATTCTCACTATTTTCTGTGAAAATTTAAACCTAGGCTTGTAACAACCTACAATTCAATTAGTATGTTTACGTCTTCTGAAGACGAAGGTTATGTATAAAGTAGGGAAAGATACCAAAGCAACTCAGAGGAAGAAAAAATACAAATACTTAAACGTTTTTGTAACAGTTATATACTATTGTGTATTGTTTTGGTTTTGGTCATAATGATAAGGATATGAAATTAAGATATTATTGAACAATAAGTCTACATCTACAGAAGATTTCATAATAGACTACAAAAACAAAAACATACGTGAGAGAAGACGTGTTTACAAAATTGAGCAGAAAATGTAGGGATTTTTTTCTCAAAATCTATCAGTTTATACTTTTATGGGCAGAACTATAGAAATGGATAATCAGGCCGCCTTGTTCAATTAATGTAGCCCGCTAACGATTTAAAATGACTCATCTTAGTTTTAACAGGACGAAATATACAAGTTTGTTAGTGATAATACCAAAGGTAGACATAGAATTACGATTTCTAAAACCTCAACTATTTCAGTGCGTAACTAATATTAATGTGTCCCGTACAATTGCAGGCGACACCACGCCCGGATTTCACCTTTAATACCGACTTCGACCGACCCCCGTGATCGATAGCGCTCTTTCCTCCGTGTTAGGGATATGGCACGAGGAGCTATCGATTAATCCATAGCGAAGAAAGTGGTCGTCTTAATGGATCGATAGCAAAATATGTACGGTGAGAAAATAAATCGAAATGGACTCGAGATTTTTATGAATGAATGTGTGTAAGTGATAGGACCTTTTCTAAATGAGCTTGGTTAAAACCTTTGTATAATTTTCCCGTTGTTTATAAGCGAAGATAACCTGAATTATACCGACATTTACAGGGAAATCGTCATGATAGTGGATGTTTTATTAGATCGATAGCAAAATTTGTAACGTGAGGAAATAAATCGGGGCTGACTAGAGATGTTTTTTTATGAATGAATTCGTGTAAGTGGTCTGATCTTTCCTTAATGCGTTTGGTGATGTAACCCTTTTGAATATTTAAGGATTGCTTATAAAAGAAAATAATCTAAAATGCATTAGTGTACATTACGGTAGTTAAGATTGTGGTTGTCTTAATAGATCGCTTGCAAAGTATGTAATGTCAGAAAATTTGAGTTGAATATAATTTTTGGTAACGGAGAGACAAGAAGTTTGCATCTTCATTTTCCATATGTTTAACTCTTCAAATAGTATTGATATTTGTAGTAAGTTAAAATTTCAGTTGGTTTATTCGAAAGTAATACAAAAAACATGCAATATGTAGGTCAGTCAACTACAATGTCAACATTTGAAGTTCTATACAAAATACAAATAGTATAGGTATAGTAGGAACCTAAAAGAAAACTTGGATGAATTTTGGCTTTTCCTCAATACAACAAAGCCAAGTTGAATAGGAGACACAAACCAAAATTAACTTATCTTCTATCGTTATGTCTGTAGGCAATCGCTCTTTCAGTAATTACATTTTTGTTAAATTCCCCCACTGCATAAAAGCTTAAATAGAGTCCCAAACAAACAAACTCATTGCTATGCCACCAGCAAGTTTTTACTCGGCAGTAGCCTTTTAAGGTATTTTCTTATTAAGTTAATACTCTTTCAATTTCGCCAACATGGGCTCGTCATTTTTGGAGGAGTGTTAGCATTAAAGCAAACAAACGAATCACCATCGTATTATTTCAAGACAGTTTTATTGAAGCACTGTGAGCAACAGTTCTGATAATTTCATTTTCCTCAAATGCCCGCCCTCCATTATTCTGTAACAAAAAAAGGAAGAATGAGACGAGCTGAGCGCCCAAACACGAATTCTTCTTATAACCTTCCCAAGAGGCGAATAGAAATATATATAAAAAAAACCTGCCTATAATTACTTTATTCGATACAAATGTATCAAATAAATACACTTAACGCCCCGAAAACAAATTGACCCTATATCAGGTTACTTTGTTTGAATTATAAATAAATTTGAAATGCTATTACCCCCGCGCCGGTGATGAAAGCCCGCGAGAGTGCGAGATTCGCGGATGCGCAAATTAGTTGAATTACGTTTCGTCTTCTAGCGTAGCGTTTTGCCAGTTTTTATTCTCCATTCCTACTTTCATCGAAATTGGTTGAATCTTGCATTTCATCCTCTATCCTCTTCGACCCCGTCTCTCACCTTTCCCCTCTTCCTGTTCGTCCTCTTATTATTTTCTTCTTTATTAGTATAATCATAATTATTTGAGACGTTTTCTCTTTTCTTCTTACGTTTTGTTTAACAGTTTTGTTATCTTATTCATTCCCATAATTTCCTTCTTTATTCCTCCTACTCATATGCATCCGCCTCATTCCCCTCCTCCTCTGCTTCTTCTTTCTAATTCTCTTATCCCTTCTCCTTCTTCTTAACCTCCTTCTCCTCCTCCTCCTCGTCCTTCCCAACCCTGCTTTTCGTCATTTCCTCATCCTTTTCCTTCTCCTCCCCCCCCCCCCCCCCTCCTCCCCCTCCTCCTTCTCTTCCTCCTCTTCTCCTCCTCCATTTCCACATTTTCTACTCTTTCTCTCTTCCTCTCTTGGCTTATATCGTCCGTTCTCTCCTATTCTTACTCCTCCTACATCTAGACCTCCTCCTCTTCCTCCTCCTGATGTTAACTCATCCGCCGCCTCCTTATTCCATCTTCCATCCTAACATTCTTGTAACGCAAGATATACCCGGGGACCGAAAGCCTAGATCGTATTTACGCAAGTCATCACGATGTGAATATAATATAAATAAATAATATTTGTTTTAAGAAAGGGAACTTTACCCAGAAGGAGGTGTGTGAAAATTGAACTAATAACAAATAAGTAAGGACAATTTGTTTGGGTTTGGGTGGCGGTTTTATGTAAATCATTAAGGGCTTGCTTTTTGCTTGTCACGTCGACATAGACGACTGGAACTAGATGACGTCATACAGGCGACTTGGGCATGCGTCTGGTGGTCTCTCGTTGTCTGCCCATACCTGAGCACACTCGTATATCCACGATTTGGCCTTCGTTCGAAAACTTGTACATCGTCTACACAATGACGTAATCAGAGTATACCAACATGTTGGGTTGGCAACATGTATGTGTGTGTTCTATGTGTTTGTGTTTGTGTGCATAATGTGCGTGCGAATGTGTGGTTATGTTTGAGAATGTTTTAATTGATATTAGTTTGATCCTGCACGTGACATCACTACAGTATTATAATATAATTACACACAAATGACACTGTGGCGACTATGCCCTGTTGAAACACTTGACAAATATTACTGAACAAATGAACGCTTCCAACATCCACACGGGGAATCCCACCATGTAGACCTATATACAGAGTGTCTAAAAAATGATGACAATCGGGGAAAACATAATGGTATGTAATACAAAAAACTAAACATTGAGGTTAATAGAGTACAGAAGTCATGACGTCATAAAAACACTTTTTTAGAATTTTCAAATTTGGACTTCATTTTCAGAAAGAGCATAACAAATACTGTCCAATACCAAAAATCCTCTCAGCCCATCTCGTCCATTTCCTCCTATTCCTACTCCTCCTACACTTCCTCCTCTTCCTCCTCCTCTCCTCCTCCTCCTGATTATAACTCTTCCGCCGACTCCTTCTTCCATCTTCCTAACATTCTCATTTCATTTTCAAAAGACACCACATGTAACGCAAGATATACCCGGGGACCGAAAGCCTAGATCGTATTTACGCAAGTCATCGCGATGTGAATTTGATATCGATAAATAATATTTGTTTTAATAAAGGGAACTCTATACAGAAGGAGGTGTGTGAACAATCGAACTGATGAAATAAAGAAGTAAAGAAGTGAGGACAGTTTTTGCAGTTGGGTGGTCACCGTGGCGGTTTTATGTCAATCATTAAAGGGGCCCTGCAACCCAAATGCATGTTGACCTCTGTTCATGGGGTATCCCCCTCCCATGGGGAAGATTTTGCATTTATATACTTGAAATGGTGCAATCTGGTGCATAAAAACATAAACCATATGCCACATTATGTATGATCCAACAACATAGCTTATATCCCAAAATGAGTCCCGAGGGAGTGAAGTGATCGAGGGTAGCTGGGGCAGAGCCAGAGGGGGAGGGTTTGGGAGGGGGGTATCCCCCTCCCATGGGGAAGAATTTGCATATAATACTTGAAATAGTGCAATTTGGTGCACGTCACACAAACAGCCAGAGAAATAACAGCCTATGTATGCCTCAACATGGTTTCCGAGCAGGCCGCTCATGTGAGACCCAGTTAATTATGACAGCCGAAGATCTGGCACGTTCACTGGACCAAAAAGACCAGGTTGATGCGATTGCTCTGGATTTTTCGAAAGCTTTCGACCGTGTCCCCCATGAGCGCCTCTTACTCAAACTCAGACACTACGGCATCCGAGGCGAACTACAGCAATGGATCAGATCATTCCTCACAGACCGATCCCAGCGGGTGGTTGTAGATGGACAAGCATCTGACACGATCCATGTGTCATCTGGTGTTCCCCAAGGAACGGTACTGGGCCCCCTATTGTTCATCACATTTATAAATGACATCTCCCATGGTATCACGTCCAAGCTAAGGCTGTTTGCAGATGACTGTCTCATATACAATCCTATTCATGACATCTCGGACCACCATGCGCTTCAGCGGGACCTTGACCGCCTTCATCAATGGTCTCTTACCTGGCAGATGAAATTCAACACAGAGAAATGTCATCTTCTACGGTTCTCACTCCGCCGAAACAACATTGAAGGCAATTACCTACTGGGCAATACTCAACTTACAGCAGTTCAAAACTACAAATACCTGGGTCTTACTTTTTCTCACAACCTATCCTGGCAAAAACACATTGATGGAATTGCATCGAAATCTAACCAAATGCTCGGGCTTATCAATAGGAATCTACGACGCTCTTCCCAGAAGATCCGACAACAAGCCTTCTTCTCCCTGGTTAGACCTCGCTTGGAATATTGTGCAACAGTCTGGAATCCATCTACAAAGAAGAGCATCTCAAAGATTGAAGCTGTACAGAGGCGAGCAGCAAGATTCGTTCTTCAACAATACCGCCATTCTGAGAGTGTGTCTGCTATGATTCAACAACTTCAATGGACTACACTGGAAAGACGCAGACACATCTCCTGCCTTAGCCTCCTCTACAAAATTCAGAATGGCATGGTAGCAATTACACCTGACCAACTCCTCACACCAATGGCCCCAAGCATCACCAGACAATACCACCCAAATAAGCTCAAGCATATACATACTCGAACTCAGCTTTACCAGAACTCCTACTTCCCACAAACTGTAACAGCATGGAATGCGCTCCCCAATAATATCTTGGCTTCTACATCACTAGGAGCCTTTGCGGGAGCAGTTGCCTCAATCGGCAATTAATGGGACACCTCACCGGTTCCCCTCGACTCTACGTCCTGACTGATGGACCCTGTCGAGTACCCAAGTAGAAGTAGAAGTATGTATGTGTGTGTTTTATGTGTTTGGGTTTGTGTGTGTGCCTGTGTGCATAATGTGCGTGCGAATGTGTGGTTATGTTTGAGAATGTTTTAATTGATATTAGTTTGATCCTGCACGTTACATCAATACATGCAGTAGTATATATAATTATACACAAATGACACTCGACAAATATTACTGAACAAATGAACGCTTCCAACATCCACACGGGGATTCTCACCATGTAGACCTATACAGCGTGTCTCAAAACTGATGACAATCGGGGAAACATAATGGTATGTAATACAAAAACAAAACATTAAGGTTAATTGAGGTTTTATACTCAAGGTGAAGAGCTGTGCTTTATGATGGATTCACATCATTTTCGTTGAAAATTGGTAATGAAAGATTGGATATTTACTGTACACATTGTCAATTCATGAGAAAGTGAGGTTATCGACACAAAGCAAAGTACAACACTTAATAATAATGATTGTAACAATACACTGCTTAAACTGCGCATAATATATAGTTGCATAATCTATATACGCTAAATGTATTTACTTTTTATGCAGAATTACATTACATAGCTGATGGACAAAGGATTGCTCAATTGAATTGAATATGATAAGGACAATCAAGGGAATTTAAACAACAGTATCATGATCCTTTTCAATGAGGCAACATTTTTGAGACACACTGTACATAGGACTGCTGTGGGCATGGTGGGGATTCCCCAACCACGATTCCCGTGCACAAGCTCTCACCATACGCCATACCTTCACACCGCGATTCCATGCAGAGATATACAGATTATATACCATCGACAAATAATGTACATAGTGGCATCATGTTGTCCGTGTCTGAGGCAAAAAAAAACCCACATACCAGAACGGATATTTTATTCGTGAACAATGAATAGGCTCCATTCTATTCAATATTTGACAAAGCAATGCGTCATTATAATTATTAACTTGACAGTGTGAGACGTAGTAAGAAATAGCCGATTCTACATGGTGTTTACTTAGAGCGGTATACCGAGTGTCGAGCGGAATACAGTTCCAGACGCTTCCCAGTTGTAAACTTCGACAATATGAACTACAGATTGATATTTTTAAGTTGAGCGAGCTGGAAACTATACGCCATTTTAAGAGACTCGACCTCCATGATCGTCATCCGAGCATACAGACTTTTATATCAATGCGCTACCACCAGTCTCTGAATTAGTCGCATGCAGAACAACAAACAAGCTAATAAGTTATAATTGGTTAGTTAGTTATGTATGACTGATGTCGTGTTTCTCAATGTGAACGCGTGATAATCATATTCTAGCCTATACCATCACGACTCCATGCTGGCCGCCATCTTTAAAGGTAAGCATCAGTGAACTGGGTGAACGTACACGCACGTATCACTTAAACAACTAGTGTCTTCTAACACAAACATTCAACCGTACGAGTAATAATAAGATTTTATAAAGTCTTGAAGGAACCAGTTCTTCCTTCTTATATTTGAACCAGTTAATACTTTGTCAATCGTTCATCACATTCTCGTAAAAAGTCTATCAGATTTAGACAAAACAATGGCTGACATCGTGACTCTCAATGTCGGAGGTGTTATCTTCAGCACAACACGTGCTACTCTGATCCACTATCCCGAATCCATGCTGGCCGCCATGTTTAGTGAAAGACATCACGTGACCAAGGACGACCAGGGCCGGTACTTCATCGACGGAGACGGCTCGCTGTTCAGGTACGTGCTCAACTTCCTTCGCCGAGCCGAGCTCGCCTTGCCAGATGACTTCAAGGAGTATGACATGCTGATGAAAGAGGCCGCGTTCTACCAGCTCCAGCCACTGGTTGATGCCATTGATAAAGCGAGACAGGAGCGCAGACGACGCAAGATCGAAATTTTGGAATTGAGACAATTATGCAAGTATATGTATTATATGCTTCGAGGTGAAAAACGTACAATTGACATGATAGAAGAACGTCTTACTGGGGGTCAGTATATGCAGCAGCATCCTGTGTCGTCTGGAAGTGGCTTAACACAGACGAATACGATAGAACGAATTTTTGATCGAAGAACAGAATTCACTGTAATACCAACAGTCGCATCACTTCACAACATAATATCAGATCTTGGATTCACTTTAAAAAGTTCAATCCCTAGTAACTACGGGCAAAACGACAATTACAATGAATCGATGCTGTATGAACGTTCATAATTAGGTTTACTTTTCAAGTCGAGAGACTAGGGATGAAACATTGAAGCAATCGATTTGTTTATTCGCACTATATAATCGAGTATCTTCGCTAAAATGTGTGATTGGTGTTCCAAAACTAGATTGACGCTATGGATCGTTGATAGGTGATATATTTATTTGCGTGATACTCAAAAATTTGCGTGATACTCAAATGTAATTCAACATTTGTAAGCATTTAATTGCCCGACTTGGCAACCAAATGTTATAAACTTGCCCCCGCCTTGTTTTACCGTGTACAACCTTTGGAAGTGCCATGGCATATTTGTTCGGGTCTTAATTCGTCTTCCAATGCGAGGGTCATATGTTCAATTCACAACCACGGCACGTGTGTCCTTGATCAATGCATTTTGAACCAAGCTAGCGCCATGGGTACCTGGAAAGGTGAGACACAAAGTATAGCCTTACTAGCCTGATGCTCCTGACGCTCCCCAGGGAGTTACAGCTCTATCATAGCAAATGCTGTATTAAAGGGACTGTTGCGAGGTCATTGGCTTATATGAAAGAAAATGTCATTTAATAGCTTGCCTGAACAATTTAGGCCTTGAAATCTCTTTTTCGTGAAGTTATAGACCTAAACATAATAAAAACCGACGGCGCGTCGTTTATATTCCATGTTGGGGGTTTCACCCATGCACAGTTTTGCTCACAATAGCAGCCGGCGCTTTCCGGGGCTGTGTGTGACCCCTACATGATCCGCGCACAGATTGTGATCGAACAACGGCGTTAGCGAATACTAAACAAAATAACTAAGACTCGCTGAAACTTACTACATGTTATTGTATATATCTTATTTTCGAGACCTTTTACGTGGCATACCTTTTGAAATATCGGCTTCACAATACTTTTACAAGAATGAATACAATATTGTTGCAATATGCTAAATCACTTAAACACATTTATTGGCCGATATATAGTTCGATGAATGGATGATTTTTACACATTCGTTTATCATTCGTAGAATCCAAATTACAGGGTTGTTCGATCTGATTTTTTGTTTGTGTTACATTCATCCCCTCCGTCTACTGTAAACTGTTCAGACGATTTGTAAAAGGCGGACACTCCCTTTAAGCGAAATATAAATTGTGTATATCGTTAAGTGGTCGCCAGACTCTTTTTGACATGATTATGCTCTTTTTGTCATAAAATGGAAGAAACGTATGGACACTTGTTCTTTTCTTGTGAAAAGGTAAGAATGATTTGGGTAGATTGTGCTAATGAGTTTGATTTAAAAGAATTAAGAAATATAGATTGGAAAGAGGTTCGTGTGGGAATGAAGGTTATGAATATGAATGTAGGGGAAGACCAATTATTAAATCACGTTATATTGTTGATAAAAAATATGATATTTGTTAATAGTAGAACGAAGGATTATCCTCCAACTATTAGAGATATTAAAGATACATTAATGGAAAATAAAGAAGAAGAAATACAGGTAGCTGAACAGAGAGGGACGTTGCGAATCTACTTTAGAAACCACACTTCCTGCTTAGGTTACGAGACTGAGACACCAAGTTCTTGGATTTTTTTATCTAGCGCCTCCCATCCATTTTATCTTTTAATTTTCTTACCTTTTTGTTTCTAACCTTATTTTCTGTCTCGAAGGTTTTCTTTCAAACACCATAATGATCATTATTTAGTTTTCGTTTATTGTATGGAAAGGGAAACCGTATAACTAAGATAGTACTAGACGTTAGCATTTATATAGATATATATATATATATATATATATATATGGTGCAAAGAATAATCATAAATGATTGAGAAGGAAGAATAATAGGCGTAGCTTAATAAGCATTGTACAGGCGGCTTGCATTGTTCTTAACTCCCTCCCCATGAATTAATTGAGTACAAAGGGCCGAGGGATTGGCTTGCCAATGACCTGAATTTGGATCTGTCTTCAATCACACGGTCCCCGTGGCTTAGTGGTTAAGGCGTCAGCGTTCCAAGCTGGAGACCCGGGTTCGAGTCCTGGCGGAGACCAATTTTTCGACCAGTGCCTTTTTTCATTTGGAGGATTAAAGGGAGGAACAATGCTTATTAAGCTACGCCTATAATTCTTCCTTCTCAATCATTTATGATTATTCTTTGCATTATTTAAATATTGGAAGAAACCAAAGCTGTATGTATTAGTTCACCTTTCGCTTATATATATATGTTCTAACTAATACTTGAATCACTCCTTTGTGATCCAGCTGAAGTACAGGCGGCTTGCATTGTTCGTAACTCCCTCCCCATGAATTAATTGAGTACAAAGGGCCGAGAGATTGGCTTGCCAATGACCTGAATTTGGATCTGTCTTCAATCACACGGTCCCCGTGGCTTAGTGGTTAAGGCGTCAGCGTTCCAAGCTGGAGACCCGGGTTCGAGTCCTGGCGGAGACCAATTTTTTTGACCAGTGCCTTTTTTCATTTGGAGGATTAAAGGGAGGAACAATGCTTATTAAGCTACGCCTATTATTCTTCCTTCTCAATCATTTATGATTATTCTTTGCATTATTTAAATATTGGAAGAAACCAAAGCTGTATGTATTAGTTCACCTTTCGCTTATATATATATATATGGTCATGTGTCATGAGGTCGCCTCCTTTTGCGTTACATGCCGATTTGGGCTTCTGCGGGACAATGTTTCAGTTGAGAGCAAATATTTTCTGAAGAACTCCCCCTATCCTATCAAAAGTATACATTTTCTGAAAGGAAATTTCACAAGGAATCCAAATATGCACTCAGAAATAACACTAGGTGTATACTTATTTTGTTATAAAATCAAAATGTGAAATTTTGTTTCCAGTTACAGAGGTCAATATTTTCCATGATAATTTTTCCTGAGGTAGCTCTAGACAACTAATGATAATGTTTTCATGCAGAGCACACTTAGACCTTTACAGCAATATAATATTGTATGGGGTTCATGATTATTTTGTGTGAGATATTTTCACTCATACTTTATGAAAAAAATGAAAAAAATAATCAATAATTTTCACTATGTAAAAGTCACTAAAGGATTATAATATAGTGGGCAGGCCTAATTGTATTGAGAAATGATACAGTTTGATAAATAAGCTTTAATATGATACCAAATTAGTAGTTTTACACCAAGTCTTAGTGAAGAAATTAACGTTTTTAAAAAAAATGCACAAAACGTTTCAGTCCAGATTGTGCCCCCAGCTCCTCATAGAGTTTGTACAGGTAACCCCCAATTTTCTGTGTTTGTGTTGATTTAGTTTAAAAACAAACAAGCAGATACACTTTTCAATGATCAAACATTATAGTTCAATGTTTAAGCTTTCATTTGATACCTACATTGTAACTATACATCTAGTTTTGACAAAGTTATTAACGTTTTAAAAAAAATTGCACTTCGAGAGGCATTTTCCCATAGACTTTGTACACGGGCGCCGCTTCCTGCGGCGCCGCTTCCTGCGCCACCCTCTGGCTCCAACATTTAAATAGCTGTACCTCCACTTTGGAAGGAGGTATACATTTAAAACTTTGCAGAAAGCTAGCACTCTCATAGCTCTTTAAAATGATACCAAATTTGTTTAAAAAGGTTTTCTGGTTTTGAAAATAATAAAGAAAATGGTAGTAAAAAAAACCAAAATGTAACGGCGCCACCCTATTTGGAGGTGAGTTCATGACGCATGACCATATATGGTGTATACATTTTTTGTAATACTTTTTTTTTAGAATTGTGTATGAATACATTGATTATGATTTTGAGTGGTCTATACTTAAAAAAAAAAAAAATTTTTCTCTTTAATCATAACCTGAGAGAAAAGGAAACACTACTAGAAAAATCGGTCATTGCATTTAAATGATATTCTCTCAAATGTAACATATTGGGTTTTTATGAAATTATGAAAGATGATTCATCAAAATAATGTAGAAAACAAATTTACAGAAGTTATGAATTGTAGATATGATCAGGACTGTATCTTTATGTACTATTTCATTGTATCTATATGTGGATTGCAAAACTTCAATTGTGATTTACCATAAGGCTATGTTGTAAAAATTATGATTTGTATTTCAAATGATTTACTTTATAAATTTGTTGTTTGAGAGAAAAATCAAACATTACTGCAAAACAAAAGACTCCACAACATAACATTCGATCTCGGGTTTAGAGTAAAGAGTTGGAACCCCAACGGAAGTGAACCAATGTGGCTGTTTGAACGCTTGTAATTAGGCAAAGCGAGTATTCGCTGGCATACGGGCACATTTTGGCTATGGGCTGCAGGATTGTTTAATAAATATTTGCCCATATAACCATCCCCGATTTTACCTTACAAGTAAAATAAACAAAAAAGTATTCGAATATTACTCTATGTTTAAAGGGGTATAGTTAGTTTGTTGACACGGGCAAAAAGTGATGAATGATAAAATGTGTATTGTTGTGGTTTAATATGTCCTCTGAGCAATGTGTGCAAAACTCACGTTAAATGGATATAATATTGCCAAGAAATGAGCGAAAATATAACGTGATATTCGCTAACTCATTGCACTGACTTTGTACACAGTTATAACATAACTTTCCAGTGGATTAAACAAAATCCGAACACTTCAATCATAAATATCTTTAAATTCGAGAAACCGTAATCTGTTACATGTTTCTATTGGTAATATGAATACAACAAGGTATGAGAGAACCACTACATTTCTAAGTGAGATTTGTAGATATTGACAATGTTACTAGATCCCTATTATAGTGATTAACTGAACCATCGATTATTATTGAAAATAAGATGTAAAATGTATATTTATGTATAGTTTGTCAGAATTTTAACCAAAGTTTGTTTGAGTTGTACTCGATTATACTGTATGAAATTGTATAGATAAATTAATTTGAGTCAAGTAGCCATCCATTCAAGGCTTGTAGTTTCTTGGAATATATATAGTGGTAAAGTGTGATGTCACTAATGATGTCATAAATATTCAAATATGGACTTCAATTTTCAGAGAGAGCATAACATAACGTCATGGCTTCTGTACTCTATACATGATTATAGCTTCGTTGAAATATAA
Source organism: Echinarachnius parma (assembly GCA_037951105.1). NCBI lineage: Eukaryota > Metazoa > Echinodermata > Echinoidea > Clypeasteroida > Echinarachniidae > Echinarachnius > Echinarachnius parma. The sequence goes on from JBAMJV010000797.1 coordinate 249,881, forward strand.
TTTTTAAAATGCAATATTTTCCCACATCTACTGGTTTTCTGAAAGTAATCTTGCCACCAAAAAATAAATACAAATAATGTTGCAAATTATTGCGTTTCTGAAAGATGGGAATACGTACATTTCTGCTCTCTATTGTACCCAGAAGTATGCATACAGGGATCTGTCTCCTACCACTCCCCCTCTTTCTATTCGCCTCCTATCCTCCTCTTTCTCCTCCCGTTTTTCCCTCCTCCTCCTACTCCTCCTCTCTCATTCTTCCTCCTCTTCTTAGCTCATCTCCTCCACTTCCTCCCTCCTCCTCCTCCTCCTTCTCCTCCTGCTCCTCCTCCTCATCTTCCTTCTCCTCCTCAGCTTCCTCCTCCTTCTTCTCCTCCTCCTCATCCTCATCCTCCTCCTCCCCCTCCTCCTCCTCCTCCTCATCATCTTCCTTCTCCTCCTCCTCATCTTCCTTCTCCTCAGCATCCTCTTCCTTCTACTCCCCTCCTCGCCTCCTCCTCATCTTCATTCTCCTCCTCCTAAGCTTCCTCCTTCTCCTCCTCCTCCTTCTCCTCCACCCCACCTTCTCCCATCCTCATCATATTCTCCTATATCACTCTTCTTCCTCCTCCTACTCTAACGCCTCCTCCTAACATTAGCCCCTTTTAACAAGACACCGCAAGTAATGCAAGAGTTTGAAGAGCTACCCGGGGACCGAAAGCTTATATCGTATTGACACAACTCATCACGAAATGAATATGATATAGATAAATAATACTTGTTTTTAGAAAGGGAACTTTATCCAGAAGGAGGGGGCGGGGGGGGGGGGGGGGCAGTAATAGTTGGGAAGGAAAACAAATTGGAAAAGATGTATATAATATAGAAGGAATGACAATATTTTGCAGTTAGTTGGTGGTTGTTTTATGTCAATCATTATTACGGTGGGGGAAAGCATACATTTGCCGCCACAAAAATGAACCAAATTTGATCTTACTTGTCTTACAGTATCTTCCATTTAACTCAGCTGTTAATTTCTTGTTAATAAGTTTGCTTGGTGTCAGGAATATACCTAATAATGATATCAACTCTGATCATGATAATGATGATGATAATATTCGTCAAAATAATAGACATGCATTATTATAATAGTCACATTGATATTGAAAATATCAAACTATACTACATGTACTAATATTATAAATAAAAGTGTTAATATCCACTGTAAATAAGTTGCACTATTATTTAAGTAATTGCTATGATTGTTTATTTTGCTCTCTCAATTCCTCTAGTCTTATGCTATAAGTCCTTTATGGTATAAGTCAAATTTGACTTTTTATAGCCTCCCACATTTTCACAATGTACATGTAGTGTACCTCTTTGTTTGTATTTTTATCATGTTTATCCTTTGTAAATAATGACACTTATATAATTATGTTGATGATGTGGAAAATAAAGTTCAATTCAACTCAAGTCTCTCTTTCCTACTGTTTTTCTGCATCCATTATGATTATTCAAATTGTTCCACAATCTTTCTCTCTCTATCTCTCCAGCTATCACGTTTGACTTTTATCAATACGGGGAGGGATATTGTGTTTGTAAATACGAATATTATGTATTATATTCGTATTATTTTACAAGCACAATACAAAATGTTATCAAATATTGATATCCACTAAATCGCCATATATTATTATTATTACATTATTCACAATTGTTTTCAATTACCATTTTGAAATATGTCTCATATTGGCTAATAATTATTATACCCGCCCGAATTTCTTTTTGAGATTTGAATTATCATATAGGGCAGGTATGCGATTGCCTTTAAAAGGCGTTGATCAAATAATAAAATCAACCGCACTTAATTTTCACCGTCAGTCATGCGCCTTGCAAACGCCCGTACCCATCCCGCTAGCTAAAGCCAGCACTCCGCTATGCTATGCTCTACTAGAATGCCCTGATTATGATAGAGGGTATAACTTCGCGAGATCGCGCGCCAGGGTTCGCGGGGAGGCTTGCGTATAGGGTTACGCTCGTCAGTTTTTAAAACCAAATTAGCACGCGACTGTTTTCCAGGCCGTGTGAGCGATAATCGATAAAAACTGAAAGACATTTTTGTTGATTTCTTCTCATGTTTCTTTCTTTCTTTCTCTACCTCTCTTCTCTTCTTCCCCTCGTCTGTCTCAGTTTCATTCTTTTTGGAATGTTTTTGGTTGAGCATTTTACTAGAGTGAACAGGAATTTTGAGGGGGACAGGTGGGGGTGGGAGGGGGCACACAATATTTTCCGGAATGTGTGAGATAATTTTCTTTTGCTTGTTTTGATTGGCATGACAGGGCCTCAGCCTCCCGAGATGAAAGTATAATCCACTAACATTCTCCTCGAATATTTCCTTAGAGAGAGAACATGCTGGGCACCCCCCCCCCCCCCCCCCCCCCTCACCCTACCGGAAAAGAATACCATGTGCCACACTGTGAACACTTTGTGGGTCACACTGTGAACACTATGTGGGTCACACTGTGAACACGTGTTGTGAAGCGCACTGTGAACACACTGTCAGCACATTGTGATATAACTAGCGCTCACAACGTGAAAGTGAGCTCAAAGTGTGATCACAGTGTGATCGCAGAATTTTCCTCAGTGTGATGTGTGTTGACACTATATTAAATCACTCCGATTTTACATGGCCTATACGTTGTGTTTTACACTACGGGCCACCCACACCATGGCACAATGCGAACCAAACTGTGAGCACACTGTGGTTATTATATGTGTTCACAATGTGTACAATAGTGTGATCACACTGTGTATAAAAGTGTGATGTGTGTTGGCACTCTTAAACCACTCCAAACATTAACATAGTCTACCCAGTGTGTTTCACACTGTGATACATTGTGATCTTTACGGCAAGGATGTCACTCGGAGAGTTAAAGGGATATATTCACTGTGTTGACATTATTTTAACAATAATCTACACGTCATTGTGAACTGAAGAAGGTTTGATAAAATTTGTATTTCTGTGATCCGAAATGGCAGTTGAGTGATGCGTGAAAATTCCATGGTAAATTAATGTCTGTCATATGACCGAGTAATGAGTGAAAATACCAAATTATAGTTGCTATCTCATTGCGCTAACTTTGTACGAAGTTTAAATTATCCAACGGAGAATTTAAAATCAGAGCACTTCAATCATGAATAATATAGTTTTAACGAATTCAAAGAGAAAATCGAAAAACTAAAAACGTGGCCCATGCTAGCTTTTATTGGTGATACGAATACAACGAGGTATGTAATAACTGCTATAGAGTGCTAAGTAATTTTTGTGGATATTGACAATGTTACTAGATCCCTTTAATATGGAGGAAATCTTCTTGGTGAAGGGGTTTTGTACGCCGCTTCCGCGCGTAATGGGCCTGTGTGGGTTGGAGCGGAAATGCGTATGTGCGTACCCCGGCCATGAGGGGATATTGAGCGTGATATCTAGTACATGACCTAGCGCTTGTTGGAACAAAAAGACGGGCATTTCCCCGTCTCTATTAATTTTATGTTTAACTTAAGACTTTTTGAGAGAAGAATAGACAATACAAACAAGACAAAAACATTAATATGAATGGTTGAATTTGTTAAGAAGCCACTAATTATAATAGCTTGTTCGAAAAGAAAAGACATGTCCTCGTCTCTTTGTTTAACTTGACTAGCTTTAGAAGATAAGAAAATTCACATGATTTTTGAATTTGTTAAGAACGGCAAGACATATCGTTTGCTCGAACAAAAAGACCCACATTGAGTTCTCTGTCTTTGTGTTTGATAATGGATAACAAGGAAAGCAGAAACGTTCGTTCACAAGATGCATAATTTCTTCCCTTTTCTTGTTGGTATTTAACTTATATAAAGAATTAAAGGGAGCAAAAATAGATTAACAACGTGGCGTTTTTTCTTCTTTTGTCTTTAACTAAATCAATAAAAGGGCAGATATTCTGGAAATTGTTAAAATGCCGACAACGCGGTGAAAAGACGAATGAAATTTTTAAGTTTTAAGCATGATCGATTCTGCATGATCCTCAGAATAGGTACAATAACTGAAGAATCAAGAAAAAATGGGGGTTTCACTTTTGTTTAAATACATAAAACTAAATAAAGAAATACTGACAATCAATGATGTTGAAACATATTAAAGGCGAACTAAAACGGTGCATTTATAAATGCTTTATACAAAAGTAATAAAACAAAAACAAAAACAATTAAAACATATTTTGTTAAATTTCACCTAAAAAGGTTATGGGGGAAAGAAAAACCTCCACCCTTCTTTCTCCCTCCTTTGCCCTCTCCTCTCCCCCCTCTCTCTACCCTCCTCCCCAATTCTTTCACACTCCTTCCCTATCTCTCCTTTTTACCTTCATACCCCCAATCTGTCTATCACACGTCTTTACCTCTATTTGCACTCGTATCATGATTACCCAGTAATGTAGGCGCTCGGATCGAGACCAGACACTGCTCGCCCCGTCCCGGGAGAGTTCCGGCGCAAATGCGATGCGAGCTCTTGTTGGTTTACTGTCACCATTCGCGGCCGGTGATGCTCTCATATTTTGAGTGTGAGTGTGTGTGTGTGTGTGTGCATGTGTGTTTTTTTGTTTGCTCGTCAGGATCATATGAAATATGGTATGCTTTGGCCCCCTAAATATGGCACTTATATTAAATTCATAAGCCTTCTTAAGTACTATAGCAAGTGCATTGACTTGGTTGTATTTGTTTTTTCATCTAAGACGCATTAAGCATTTTATATAAGTGGCTGAAAGTAGACTAAGAATTGTGCTTATTAATCTGTTATTATCTTATTGATTAAGCAATAGTCACATTAAGTACGGTAATGTTGTATTGTACACATTTGATACCCAATCTGCATTTTAAAGGAAAAGTTCAGTGTATAATCTGTTGTTTTCTTTAAAATCTTACTTTTTGATGATTTGCTCAATTGAATCACATACTGAGCAAATTGGTCAACAAAGATTATTCTTATACTTATTATTCTTATAAATATAAAACCATTTTTTTTTTTACATCAGTCATACATCATTAGTCATTTTCATTTTGCACTGAAATTGCATTGTATAAGCACGGTTCTCGTTTTGGTTTGTGTTTTGTTTGAAATGTGTGTGATAAATTATGACACTGTTACAACACTCCATTATGACATGACTCTAACAGTGTGTTCACATTGTGAAACACAGTGTTCTACAATGGTCCACACTTTGAAACACAGTGTTCACAATAATGGTCCACACTGTGAAACACAGTGTTCACAATATGGTCCACACTGTGAAACACATTGTTCACAATATGGTCCACACTGTGAAACACAGTGTTCACAATATGGTCCTCACTGTGAAACTCATTATATACAATATGCTCCACACTGTGAAACACATTGTTCACAATATGGTCCACACTGTGAAACACAGTGTTCACAAAATGGTCCACACTGTGAAACACAGTGTTCTACAATGATCCACACTGTGAAACACAGTGTTCTACAATGATCCACACTCTGAAACACAGTGTTCACAATATGGTCCACACTGTGAAACACAGTGTTCTACAATGGTCCACACTGTGAAACACAGTGTTCACAATATGGTCCACACTGTGAAACACAGTGTTCACAATATGGTCCACACTGTGAAACACAGTGTTCTACAATGGTCCACACTGTGAAACACAGTGTTCACAATATGGTCCACACTGTCAAACACAGTGAACTCAAACCATGGTCAAAACTGTGAAGCACAGTGTGTCCACAATATGGTCCACACTGTGAAACACATTGTTTACAATATGGTCCATACTGTGAAACACAGTGTTCACAATATGGTCCACACTGTAAAACACAGTGTTCACAATATGGTCCACACTGTGAAACACATTATATACAATATGTGACCTCACACCACAAAACAACCAATAAGTCGGGAAAAATGAGTGTGCTTATTTTTACAGGACAGTAAAGTAGAAGTCAATACCTTTAAAATGGTATATAATTTGTCATATTTGGACTAAGCGAACCCTCTCAAAATGAGCAGCCAAGATTTGGAACATGGCTGAATCAGTTTTAAAGTTAGGGAGAAAACGGGCCGTTTCAAAGATCAGCGTCCATTCAAGCACTGTAATCTGATCATATTTATTTGATTAAAAATCATATTTAAACATGATTTATGACGCTCAAAATTTCACAAAAGGTGCATTATGATACCCTCATTCAGGAAATACCAATTCCTAAATTTCATATTTTAATTTTGTTTTGGCTATCTAGTACATGACCTAGCGCTTGTTGGAACAATTACAGACAAACTACCACAGCGACATAACGGTCGTTTTGTGGTGTAAGGTCAAATATGGTCCACACTGTGAAACACGGTGTTCATAATATGGTCCACACTGTGAAACACAGTGTTCTACAATGGTCCACACTGTGAAACACATTATATACAATATGGTCCACACTGTGAAACACAGTGTTCACAATATGGTCCACACTGTGAAACACAGTATATACAATATGGTCCACACTGTGAAACACAGTGTTCTACAATGGTCCACACTGTGAAACACATTATATACAATATGGTCCACACTGTGAAACACAGTGTTCACAATATGGTCCACACTGTGAAACACATTATATACAATATGGTCCACACTGTGAAACACAGTATATACAATATGGTCCACACTGTGAAACACAGTGTTCACAATATGGTCCACACTGTGAAACACATTATATACAATATGGTCCACACTGTGAAACACAGTATATACAATATGGTCCACACTGTGAAACACAGTGTTCACAATATGGTCCACACTGTGAAACACAGTGTTCACAATATGGTCCACACTGTGAAACACAGTATATACAATATGGTCCACACTGTGAAACACAGTGTTCACAATATGGTCCACACTGTGAAACACATTATATACAATATGGTCCACACTGTGAAACACAGTATATACAATATGGTCCACACTGTGAAACACATTTTTCACAATATGGTCCACACTGTGAAACACAGTGTTCTACAATGGTCCACACTGTGAAACATAGTGTTCACAATATGGTCCTCAGTGTGAAACACAGTGTGTTCACAATATGCTCCACACTGTGAAACCCAGTGTGTTCACAATGTCATATAGTGTGTTCAACTTTTAGTCCACACTGTGTGTTCACACTTTAGTCCACACAGTGTGTTCACACTGTGGTCCGCATTGTGAAACACAGTGTGTTTAAACTGTGACTCACTGTGTCTTTTAAAAGTACTGCGCACCCCCCCCCCCCCCCCCCCCCCTTCATGGTATGGGGTGACGGGTTTATACTGGCTTCACTAAAATGCCTGACACTCGTGTCTCGTTTCTCCGTTGCGCGAAGCTGCAAAGTGGCGGTAATTCGCTAATGGCTTTTTGACACGTGCGTTTAGTTGCACCCATTAAACGTTGCATTCCAATACGATGTGCTCGCGGTGCACACTATCCCATCAGGTGATACAAATATATACAAACACAACAACATTTTGTATCATATAATAAAATAACACGATTTTGTATAACCGTCATTCTCTTGAATAAGGCTTATAAAAATATAACTATTTTCAAAAACCAAAGGCCACAATGTCAGCAAAATGTTGGTATCGTCCTGTTTAAAAAAAAAAGGATTTTGTATGTTGAATTTTGAATCGTGTTTCAAGCCAGTTGTTTTCAAGTGGAGATGTAATGCCAAAAAACATAAATTACAAACAAATGCAACATCATGCATATTATGGACTAAAGTTCTGTTACTTTATGACAATACTCGTTCTATACCTAATATAAGGGTAGCCTACCCAAGAAAAACTAATACAATTATTATCTTGTATCAATATGAAAATATATTTCTGGATACGTATATTTTCTAAAATTCACCCCTTTCACATAATTACAATGAAAGAATGATTTTCTTGGTATTTTCCCCCTTTAACTTGCTAAACTTATCCTGTTAACCCATTCCTCTTTAATAACACGTATTTTTCTTGCAACTCGGTATCATTATGATTAAAGATCACCAAGCGTGGGGATGCTACACAGCGGGTCGCCATTATGAATTATACCGTACTGTAGTTTAGTTTGGGCGCAGTGCATAACACTGCGCCAGTGTGCATTCCGCACCGCGCGCACTGCGTAACACTGAGCCAGTGTGCATTCCGCACCGCGCGCACTGCGTAACACTGAGCCAGTGTGCATTCCGCACCGCGCGCAAGGCGTTCGCAAGATGGCACCGCGCGTCTGCTTTACGTATCCGAACTAATAAATAGATCGTATTTGTATAGTGATAGATCGTATTTGTAAAGTAATAGATCGTATTTGTATAGTGCCTAATGCAGAACAGCCTCTAAGTGCTTCTTATTATCCCTGGTCATTTCAGTTCAGACCCGCACAATTATCTTGTACGCATTCTCAACTCCCCGGGGAGCATACTAGCCGCGGGCAACCCGCATAGGTGCACCAAACTAATTTTCACCAGACCAGGTACCCATTTATACACCTGGGTAGAGAGCAGCAATGAGGATTCAATGCCTTGCTGAAGAATAAACGGAGTGGGCAGGGTCCGAACTCGGGATCGCACGATTCGAAAGCAGGCACTCTACCAATCTTGCCACACCACTTCCACAACTACCTTTAACTTGGTATTCTAGGGCTTAACATGTAATGGCGGAAGGTTTTAATATTAATTTTATGTATAATATTTTGATCACACCAGAAAATTTGTACAAATGACACATAAAAGAAAGTAATGAATGTCCGTTTTGTTCCTAACTTGGTTCATTGTTTCACATGTTTTTTTGTATTGTGTAATAATGATTCCGTTTTGGAGATATTTAGAAAATTTTATAAAACAATATTTGTATGTAATAGTTTTGTTATAGATCCAAACATTATTATTATAGGATATGATTTTAAGAAAACAAATTTAGTGGACTTGTCCTTAAATTATGCTTTACTTTCAATCTATCGATTAATAATTACTTTTGAAAATGGAAGAAGAATTACAGATAATGATTTTATTCATACTTTCGTTTAATTATGGAAAAAAGATATCAAACTGAAAAAAATAAACAAACAGCGATTATTTGTAGATCTGCATGAATGGAATCGGTTTATTAGTAAATTGTGAATAACATGATTCTTGTTTCTTTTTGTAATTGTATTATTTTGTGAAGCATTTTGAAATAAAGACGACCCGATGTGGTTCCCCCCCCCCCCCAAAAAAAAAGAACTCGGTATTGTAAGGCTTAATGGCGGAAGGTGCTTGCCTCTCAGACCCTCCAGATGTTAGAGCGGGTCCATTTGCCCATGAAAACTAGCACGCTAGTTTCCATAGCAACATCGATCGCCTATAACCGATCGATAAGCATGCCTGAACCAACCTCTTTTATACTGCGCTTTTTCTTATTTTGTTGTAAGTCTTTTTAGTCTACAAGTCTTTCATAACCTTCCCATTGCTATTTCTTCAAAGTTTGCACGTTGATATTTCTTCTATACTTTTCCATTCACACCAATTTCTTGGCAATTTTACCTTCACTTTTGTGACCTCCGTTAACATGGCTGAAATTTTACTTTGAATTCCTTTCATAGCTTTATCTATGTTGTCTTTTATACCTACCTATCGGTATCGATGCATGCACATAGTTAATTCTCGTCTATATTTCGTTCACTTATGTTTAGCGTCCGTTCAAATTTTACTTCCTTTAATGCCTTTAACAGCATCTTTATATTTTATTCACCGCGATGTTGTTTTCTCATTCAAAGTGGTTGTTTTGTGCATTTCTATTTAATTTTTCTTGTTGGGTTTTATATCCGTTTTTCAGTGACTTGCTTTTGAAATATCACCGCTTATTTCAGGTCCATATTCTACTTTGAATTATTTACTCCGAAAGCACCATTTATATTCTATCTGACTAGAACATGCTTCCTTTCATTTAAATGTCGTGTTATCTGGTTATCATCCTTTGAACTAATTACTTTACTAAACTAGCTCTTTCCCCCCCCCCCCCCCCCACCATATCGTGACCAAGCCTTCCCCATAACAATACACGATATTATATTGTCCATGCAAATGCCTGACATTATGGTCAATCAGATCTCACATTTTACCAGAACACACTGTGCATTTCTATGTGATCACATTGTGGATCTCTGTGTAATCACACTGTGAATCTCTCAGTGATCACACTCTGTATATCTCTGTGATCACACTGTTGGTCAACTTGGTCTCTATATGTTCACACTATGTATCTCTCTGTGATCACACTGTTGGTCTCTATATATTCACACTGTGTATCTCTCTGTGATTACACTGTGGATCGATGTGTGATCACACCGTAGATCTCTTTGTGATCACACTCTGTATATCTCTGTGGTCACACTGTTGGTATCTATATGTTCACAAAGTGTATATCAGTGTATAGTATACACTGTGGATCGATGTATGATCACATTGTGGATCTCTCTCTGATCACACTAGATGTGGATTAAACTATGATCCCACTGTTGATTTATATATTATTATCGCACTGTGAATATCTCTGTGATCACACTGTTTTGGTTCATCTCTAAATTTGAGCTCTAAATGATCACTTGAGCTCTTAGTGAGCTTAAAGTGATCACTCCTTGGATCTCAATGTGATCACACTTTGGATCCCTCTATGATCACACTGTGGATCTCTCTGTTATCACACTGTGGATCTCTCTGTAATCACACAGTGGATATCTGTGTAATCACACTGTGAATCTCTGTGTGATCACACTGTGGATCTCTATTTAATCACACTGTGGAACTCTGTGTGATCACACTGTGCATCTCTATGTAATCACACTGTGGATCTCTGTGTGATCACACTGTGAATCTCTGTTTGATCACAATGTTTATGTCTGTGTGATCACACTGTGGATATCTCTGTGATCACACTGTGTATCTCTGTGTGATCACACTGTGGATATCTCTGTGATCACACTGTGTATCTCTCCTGATCACACTGTGAATCCCTCTGTGACCACACTGTGTATATCTCTTGGTAATCACGCTGTGAATGTTTGTATAATTATATCTAAGATTGCAGTCATGGCCCGGTGCCATTCTGCTATCGTGTTTGTGATTACACCGCGATTATCAAATCTAAGATTGTATTGTGATTACCGTCTGGTTCTCCCTGTGCGAGACTCACACATATTTGTTTACATCACACGGTAGAATAAAAACCACTCTGCAATTAACTCCCTACTAGCTTACATGAATTGTGTAGGATAACACTTTGTCTTGCAATTATAGGCCTGCAAACTGAACAGAATACAACGTAAGAAAGAGGAGTCACGCAAATTAAACAGCGCATCTATTAAATGCGTGTGCACTAATAGCACACTTTGCGCGATGGAAACCTTTCTGATCAGATTCTGTGTAAATGAATGAGCTTTTAACCCCATTAGCGGCGTAACGCAGCGTGCACCCAGCCACGTTCGACCGGGGTGGGTTCCCGTAACTCGATGCCCGGGTATGCGGCGATGCGCCCGTCCTTTCTAAGAAAGGTGTGTGATTGTTACGATTAACCAACTCGGTCACAAGGCGCCATTTACAGTGTCATCTCGGTATTTAACTCGTGCGTGTGTCTCACGATGCGGTAGTGTGAGGAGTAGTTGTTATTTAGATAGCACTTAGTGTGTCATTCATTGCCACTACACCCCTATACTCTCATACTCCTACAACTGACTAATGCAGAAACGGCTGAAGAAAAAACCCCGTTACATTGTGGATGGAGATGGGATAGAGAAAGAAAGAAGGGCATACGACTGGAGAGGAAGAGCTTCAAGAGGATAGTGATAGTGATTATGACGATGATGACGACGATGATGATGATGATGATGATGATGATGATGATGATGAAGATGATGGTGGTGGTGGTGGTGATGATGATGGTGGTGGTGAGGTTGATGATAATGCTGGTGGTGGTGAGGTTGATGATGGTGGAGATAATGAAGAAGATGATGATGATGATGATGATGATGATGATGATGATGATGATGATGATGATGATGATGATGATGATGATAAATGATGATGATGATGATGATGATGATGATGGTGATGATGATGATGATAAATAATGATGATGGAGATTATAATGATGATGTTGATGATAGAGATGGTGCTACCGCTGCCAATTATAAAGCTAATTTCATTTGCAATAGTGATGAAGAGAATAATGCTCATTGCAATGTTTCTGATAACGATTATAAAGATAATGATTTATTGCAAGGTCATGAAACATGTAATAATCAAACTAAAGAATATGGTTTAACAAGGATGCATATCGACCACAAAATAATTAATCACATTCTACACAAAGTAGCGCTGTTTTGAAATGTCTTAAAGCTAACGCAGGGAAAACCCCGGGCATATAATCGTTGAGAAAAGTGGACTTATATAAATTAAAGAAAAACAACAGGAAAATAATTACATGTAATTATGAGAGCAGAAACAATGAGATAACGCAGCAAGTAGAGAACATTTGACACGATGTAGTGAGATTTCTGTCGGATATACATGTATTTGTAATTCAATTTGCATCCATTATCGCTGATTAGAACGTGCGATTAGGTGAGCATTATCGCTACATGCATGCACGCAGCCTACGGTCCTGTAACATCTCAATGTCGGATGATCCGATTTGTACCGCTCCTGTATACTAGCTTACCTACACCTATCACGCCTATTGCCTACGATAATATTGCATGTATGTGACTGAACCAGCGTGGTCGGTAATGTGTTAAACTTTTCACAGGTTTGTTTAATTATATATATATAATTTTTTTTTTTTTACAGCGGATCACGATTCTTCTTCTGCGACAAGATGGTGAAATGACTCTATTCGATCAGAACACTGCCGTGTTATATCCGTTGATTAAAAACAACATTCACTTTGCTTACTTCAAAATGACTGTATTACTAACATGGCTGACTTTTACATTGCCAATGTTTTTGTTGTTTATATTGTTGATGATGATGATGATGATGATGATGATGATGATGATGATGATGATGATGATGATGATAATGATGCTGATGATAATGATGATGATGATCATGGGCGTAGATACTTACGTAATACCTCAGGGGGGATGAATGAATAGATCACCCCCTGATGAATAGGTATGGCAGATAATGACAGATCTACGCCCATGATGATGATGATGATGATGATGATGGTGGTGGTGGTGGTGGTGAAGATGGTGATGCTGCTTGCTGCTGCTGATGATGATAATATTGAAGTTTATGATGACGACGGTGATTATGTAGTTGATGTGATGTTGTTGATGATGACGATTGTGACGATGATGAGGGGGAGGAGGCAGAGGAGGACGATGAAAGGAGGGAGATACACAGAAATTATTAATAGAATTATGAAAGATCTTAAATCTAATATTGGCGACTATACGTAGATAAAGATAGGCCCATCCACCGATTAATTTTTGTATTTCAAAATAAAATCGTTGTTATGATAACATTCTAGATGCGAAGCAATACGTTCTCATGTTTATTTTGTCGTCAGATTACAAATCATTACAAATCTAAGAAAAACAATTGTATTAGATACGTCGTTTCGAACATGGTCAGTCCAACGCACGGGCCGTGTCATGTTTACTCTTTTGATATTATATGAAGCAATCGCTATATCTGCCATCAGCTCCAACACAAATATTACTCTTTTCAATTAAAGTTACAGATATGGGAATTACTATCAAAATTCGCATCATTCCAGATTCGAAATGTGATTTAATTTCCTGACTTAATTATGTTTGCGACGAGGCTCCAAATGAGTTAAATAATCATTGAACAAGAATATTCCCACTTGATGAAGTGAACCAAAATATTAGTTTTAATATATTTATAAATCATTTGTTGACTTTAAGTTCTTAAATCTAAACCAGATAAACCATTATAATAAATATAGACATATGATAGTAACATTATTTACGAAGTAGTAACATTGTCTTGATGTTCTTTCACAAATATGCATGATTGTTTTTGTTTTTTTACAACTATCCCCATCTAGATACAATTCAGAAAGAGAGGTGTGACTATAATTATCATAATAATTATGATAATATTGGAGTCACACCTATACACAATTTAACCATCCGAATTTCATGAGGTTATTTGCGTTGAAAAGGAAAATAAATGCAGTAAAGGGGGTGAATACAGTCGCCACAGTCAACGTTAAATAAAATGGTAAATATTATTTTATTTCCACCATGACGTGCGGTGAGAGAATGCACCTTTTACACAAATCCAACGTGAAATTATGCAGCAATTACGGAACGTAGCCTCACAAATCGAATCTTATTAACCCACGGTGAATTGGCTAAAATACACGCGGGAGTGAAACAGACAAGAGACAAGTCAGAGTGTGATTTTATTCTGACATTTTTCGTCTCTTATCATTTCTGCTTGCTTCTCTTTCACTGACTTAGTTCTTCATTTTCTTATTCATTATCATCACCTCCTTTTTCTTCTATTTCTTCTTCTTATCATCTCAGTGAATTGGCTAAAATACACGCATGAGAGAATCAGACAAGAGAAAAGTCAAAGTCAAAGTGTGATTTTATTCGGACATTTTTCGTCCTTTTATCCTTTCTACTTGCTTCCCTTTCAATGCCTGTGTTCTTCATTTTCTTATTCATTATCATCACCTCCTTTTTCTTCTATTTCTTGTTCTTATCATCACAGTGAATTGGCTAAAATACACGCATGAGAGAATCAGACAAGAGAAAAGTCAAAGTCAAAGTGTGATTTTATTCTGACATTTTTCGTCTATTATCCTTTCTTCTTGCTTCCCTTTCAATGCCTGTGTTCTTTAATTTCTTTTTCATTATCATCACCTTCTTTTTCTTCTATTATTTTCTTGTTCTTCTCATCTCGGTGAATTGGGTAAAATACAAGCGGGAGAGAATCAGACGGGAAAAGTCAAAGAGTGATTTTATTCTGACATTTGTCGTCTCTTATCCCTTCTTCTTGCTTCTCTTTCATTGACTGATTGTTCGTTTTTCTGTTTTCATCATCTTCATATTCACCTTCATTTTCTTCTATTTTTCGTTCTTCTCATTCATCGTTTCCCTTCAGTAAGTATCCCTTAATCTCGGTGAATTGGCTAAAATACACGCGGGAGAGAATCAGACAAGAGAAAAGACAGAGTGTGATTTTATTCTTCCATTTTCCGTCTCTTATCCTCATTTCTTCTTGCTTTTCTTTCACTGACTGATTGTTCGTTTTTTTTGTTTTCATCATCTTCATATTCACCTTCATTTTCTTCTATTTCTCGTTCTTCTTATTCGTCTTTCCCCTTCAGTATCCCCTTAATCTCGGTGAATTGGCTAAAATACACGGAGGAGAGACTCAGACGAGAGAAAAGTCGATTTTAATTCTTCCATTTTCGTCGCTTATCCTCCTTATATACCTTCACCCTCCTCTTTCTCTACCTGAGGGTTTTTTCTTGATTTTCTTTTTTTTTAATTATCTTCACCTTCACCTTCTTTTTGTGATATGTCATGTTGTTCTAATTCTTATTCTCCTTTTCATTATTCTTCCTTCAATTTTTGTCTTCATTATTTTCATCATCCCTCCCCCTTTCCATTCATTTCTAAACGTTTTCTACTGCTTCGATTACCTGTTTTCAGTATTCTTATTAAATGTTATGAAATTCTTGGTATTTTCCAATTTTATTTCTTCGTGTTTTACTAAATCTATTTCAAACCAAGCTAACGTTTTTTTTTCTCCAAAAAGTGGGAGAAAGTTACCCATAAGGAGGGTGATCCTACATGCGCCAAACTCCTCCCCCCGATATGGGCCGGGGGGGGGGGGGGGGGTTATTAGTAGGATGGACAGTAAAAGTTGCCATAGGGAAAAAGCCCACCCCTCCTAGAAGTTGTGATTTCTAACCCTATACCCTAACATACTTACCATTGCTTACTAACCCTTTATATTCACTTTTAGATTTTGTGTGCCGGGCATCCTACTTAGACACGTGTTCACTTTTCTAGAGTGACTTGGCCCCACGTGCATGGGGGCCCATCCCCTTTCCTCGAGTATCCGATTATCGTAATATGATATATGTTTTATTCTGCAAAACTATATTATGTCCGTAATATGATATAATTATATTGCTGTCCCAAATTCTTGCATGTCTTGAACTGACGCCGAGTTTGATTAAAACAAAAAATACCTTTATTAGAATTCAGTTTCATCATGGTATTTCGTGAACAATATCAAAACCAATTCTGTGCAGTATAACTATGGCATGAGCACCCCCCCCCCCCAATTTTTCTATCAACTTTCACATTCCAGAGCTATCTTTGTATCAAATAAATTGGTTTTTATTCATAGTATTTTGTAAACACATCTGATTTATCTTACAAACTTTAAATAGGTTGATCTGTTGAGAACATTTTCGCCGTAAACACGTGATAATTTGTTTTTCATATTAAAATCCCACGCGGTGCGGTGCGGTACGCATTTTCGGAAAAAAAAAAAATAATAACTATAAGCGCGGTAGGTACTGGGTAGCTATCCTGACGGCCTTGGACGCAGTATGGTTATCGATTTTGGGGAAATTGGCGGAGCGTGCGGGGTTGCTGCGCCGAAGGTTACGGGTAACAAGCGGAGCGGGGAGACCTACCTAATTTCTGCCGCTTATTTGAACCCGAACAGCGTGGGCCCAGTCGCGATTCGACCATGCTCGAATTTGGACTAGCTTTGAAGTCGGATATGAAATTCTATTTTTGCAATATTATTGTCCGGATGATCGACATGTCGAGACATCAAGTGATGGTTGAACAGAGATGGGAGTGAGAAATGATGAGGTTGGTTTTGATGCTGTTGATGTTGGTAGTGATGATGGTGAGGATGAGGATGATGAGGATAATGATGATGATGATGATGAGGAGGAGGAGGAGGAGGAGGAGGAGGAGGAGGAGGAGGAGGAGGAGGAGGAGGAGGAGAAGGACAAACGGCGTGGTGATGATGAAGATAATGATGTGGTTGTTGATGATGATGATGATGATGATGATGATGATGATGATGATGATGATGATGATGATGATGATGATGATGATGGTGATGGTGATGATTATGATGATGATGATGACAGTGATAATGGTGGTGTTGGTGGTCGTGATGGTGATGATGATGATGATGATGATGATGATGCTGATAGTGATGATGATGATGATTATGATAGTGATGATGATGCTCATGATGAGGAAGATGAGGAGGAAGAAGATTAGGAAGATGAGGATGATGATAAGGATGGTGATTATGATACATATGTCGTGTTCCGTACATAGATATGATAGGTATCCACTCATTGAAAGATGGACTCAGCCGGGATTCGAACCCGGGTCTTTGGTGTGCATTAAAGCACATCAATGTCTTATACCACTAGACCACCGAGTCTTATGCACTCATATAAGTGGAAACCCAACCTTTAGTATCAAGGTATTTGGAAATGTTAGTTGTGTTGAAGTTGTATTTTTTATAATTTTACCAATGTTGTATACATATAATATATCAAATGTAATGTCAATAATTTGTATTATGGAGTCTTTATGTATTATGATTATATTAATTATAATATTAACTAAAAACGAACATTTTAAGATAACAATATTCTTATAATTTTGTACTAAAATACAAATCAGGGATATTTGCTTCATTATAATATAATTGTGTTTGTACGTTTTCGGGGATTTTTATACGCTTACAATGTGTTACGAAATCAACTTTGTGTTTAGTACAATTATTTATATATATATACCATCCAGAATTTTAGGAAATGTATAATACATGAAACAATTACGCCAATCGAAGCCAATATTAATAGAATCTTAATGTCTCGCTTCAAGTAGATAGGTAAACACTCATAATGGCAAAATTGATTTCTCATAGGAAAGTAATCGCCTTGCACATTGCACAGCCCGTCTTATTTGCAAGAACTGTTTGTTTTTCACACACGTGTCTATATGTGTTTTTTTCACACGGCACCGCGCCCTTTCAATTTCTTGACTTTCTTTTTCTTCCTTCTCTTGTTCTTTTTTCTTCTTGTTCTTGTTCTTGTTCTTCTTGTTCTTGTTCTTCTTGTTCTTCTTCTTCTTCTTCTTCTTCTTCGTCTTCGTCTTCGTCTTCGTCTTCGTCTTCTTCTGCTTCTGCTTCTGCTTCTGCTTCTGCTTCTTCTTCTTCTACTTTTACCTTTTCTTCATATTTTCTATCATTATGAATACTAAAATTGGCCTTCTCTTTTCTCCTTCCTTCCTATTTTTTTTATCATTTTAAAAGAACCCGTTCCCAAAATACAATGTACTAGTAATATTTATGAACGTGTAGTTATTTTTAATGCAATATTGGGATATTTATGCATTTCTTTATTTTATGTTTTGGTTCTCAAAGGGGTTAAGTTGGAGGGGGGGGGGAGGGGGGGGGGGTGGGGGCAAGTACTATCCACAGGGAAGCACTTATCCCCTCATCGCCCTTAGCTACGACAATGTTGTCTCATTTGGTATGTACTTTTGGTTGTAATTTGACGAGGGAACATGAACCGGGCAAATGAACGAACGAACGAACAAGAGACGGTGGGAAACTGCCAGCGGAGCGCCGCAGACTGTTTGCGCCTGTTGATGCGGCGGCGTAGTGGCCTTTCAATCATGTCATGATGTTCGGCGGGCTGGTCAACACTAGTCAGAAAAAGACATGATAGTATTTCTTGGGGGAAGAGTATACTTAGTCATCACTCAGCCCCTTTTTGTTCTCTTTCCAGATTTAGCACCCTTCTACTACTACTACTTCTACAACAACTACACTACTACTACTACTACTACTACTACTACTACTCCTACTACTACTACTACTACTACTACTTCTACAACAACTCCTACTACTACTACTACTACTACTACTACTACTACTACTACTACTACTACTACTACTACTACTACTACTACTACTACTACTACTACTGTCTACTACTACTACTACTACTACTACTACTACTACTACTACTACTACTACTACTACTACTACTACTACTATATTACTATTATTATTATTTTCAATAATACTAATATTAAATGTTTTTACTACTAACTACTACCACCACCACTGCTATACATTTTTATAACGATAACAAATAAGATTATTGGAGGAAAACTTAAAATAATAAAAACAAACATCATTTTAATTAACAATCACGTTTTGATTGAGAACGAATTTGAAACAAAAAAAAAACAGAAAGAGGTGGGAACGATCGAGCGGATTATCATCCGTTATACCAAGTTTAACCAAACATTGCACAGGCCGTCTCAAACATTGCTCAAATTCGCATTAAATACATATTATCATACATCACAGACGAAACCTCGTGTGTATGACAGGCGTTGATGGATGGGTGAGCGCCGTGCTTCGCGCGTGAGAAAAATCGGTGAAAGGGGGGATTTTTGAGAGTCTGGATTAGGAGGGGCAGAGATTGATAGAAAGATGAAGATATAATTATAGTAAAAGAGAGAAAATTGAGTGCGCCGAAATAATTATAACATAACTTAACCCCTTTGAGGACCAAATCATAAAATAAAGAAATGCATAAATAACACAATATTGCATTCAAAAATAACTAAAAATGCATAAATATTACAAGTCTATTGTATTTTGGGAACGGGTTCTTTTAAAATGATTTTTAAAAATAGGAAGGTAGGATAAAAGAGAAGACCACACACGCATAAGAGGAGTTTGGAGGAATAAAGAAATAGGCATTTTGCTTTAAACTTTAATGAAAGAATCACTTTATTTGTATTTTAAATATTGCATAATAATAATAACGAATCAAATCTTTTTTTTGGTATACATTATACAATATAAAATGTAACATAGCTATATATAAGACACAAGAACTCGTGTGTCTGACAGGCGTTGATGGATGGGTGAACGTGCTTAGAAGAAAACCATAAAGAAAATCGGTGAAAGGTGTGTTTTTGGGCAGGGGGGGGGGGGGGGGGGGTTGGGTTAGAGAAAGTAAAGAGAAAGATGTGATAAGAAGAGAACAGTTTAATATACAGATACATTATATGGACAAATAGAGTGAGGCGAAGTTGAAAAGATGAAAAAGTGATGGGATTTTTTAAATTTTTGTTTAGAATAACTTGTTTGCATACTTTGTTATTGCATAATAATAACGTTGATATTAATAATAATTACTATTAATCTATACACTATCAAATATAACACAATTTTGTTCATTATAAACATTACGAAGATTTATTTTTTTGTAAATACAAACAAAACAAGTCATGTTGAAATTTGGACGAAATCGCATTAACTCCGCTTAATTTGCAATATAAAAACAACGGTCAGGTCCAAAATAAACTAAAGTATGTAATCGTTTAGCTAAATTAGTATCAGGGCTTCGAACGTATTCCATGCCGTGACTAACGGTCTAGATAACTGCTACGTTCGGTGTAAACAATACGGCGCGGACGGGTGCACAATCTGTAAATTCAAACTACATGGAATTAGAATCTGTATACAGTAACAGTATACAGTATCCCACCACTCGTTGCACGGTCGGGCTCTAATGCGCAACGCTGCGAGTTCATCCTGTCGATAAGAAATACAATTACTTCATTACATATTGATGGACATCGATCGCCCGCCATATTAATCCCCCGTACCCGCCGGGCTAGCAGGGTATTACTAACGCACCTGGTAACGTACAAGCGAAATCGAAAACTTTTCTTTCGTACGCAGGCTGCTCCGGGGCTTCAATATTCGGTGGAAAACCTCTTCGAATGCATTTTTTTTTGTCGGTGCTTTGTTTTTTCGTTTTTTTTCATCCCCTTCTTATCTATTTGTTTGTTACCCGCTTTGTATCTCATTCTTTTCTGTTTGTTACCCTTCTTATCTATTCGTTTCAGTATCAAGTTATCAACCTTCCTTTTCTTCTCTTGTATATTTTTGTTGCCCGATTCTTAAATTCTTCACTTTTTGTTATCGTGTTTTATCCTCCCTTACGGACTTTTATATTCATATTTTCTTCTTGTTATCAGACAATTCTTCTTATTTAATATTTATTTGTGTCCTTGTTATATAATCTTCTTTTCGTCCTGTTGCTTTATCCTGCGTATCCTGTTTATGATTTTGTTTTTATTACATTTATTACGCATAATTCTTCGGGGTGGTATTACACGCATTACGATACTCGAGCTGCGTTGCATCTGAATCTTAATCCGCATTTCTACGGTTACCTTGTTTGTGATCATTTATTGTATAAACATAGGCTTTCATAAGTCTTGGAATACTATTCAATCGTAAACATGCTTACTAATTCATGCTTTTCTCGTTTCTTTGCACAAATATTTACAAGTAATATTATACATTTTTAAACGTGATGAAACATTTATTATGCATAGCAAACTACAATAAGCCAATATATCAGTTGTATCTATCATTATTACATTTATTGTAATGTAATAAATGGTAGATTTAATTTTTTCTTAAATACTGAAAAAGGATATGTCTTAGATAAAGCTTAGATCGTTAAAAACAAATATAATTTGTATAAAATATTAACATTCGCTTTGCGGCAATTTCTTTAGCAATATTGTATTGATAAAAAATCCCCATTACTATTATTTTTTTAACAAATTTGAACTGAAATTGAATCGTGTACATTTATACCTCAAACATACATTAACAATATTAAGCGATTTCTTATAACAGCCTTTCTTAAAGAATATATCTCCTCGTTATTCATAAAATTCCTGAACATAATTTCTCTATAAACATAAAATGTCATTGGGGCACGATTCTATGAAGAAAAATATATATGAAATAATCGATGAAAGTTTGTGCATTTGACGTCAGTGAAACCATATGGTCTGGAAGAGTGTGTATAATTCTACAACAATATTACATTGCATTATCATTAACATACTCAATGAGCTTACCCAGTGAAAATTAATTAGTCAGAATTAATTACGCATATTACTTTTATTATAGGATTTCTCGGTCAATTTCGTAAGTTGGCCATACAAATTCATTTTGTGAGCATTCAATTTCGCCGATTTTGTCACCGCAGCTGTATTTTGCAGTTCAAATTCGTTTTTTAGCATTCGAATTCATATAACAATCATTCGAAAACATTTTGTTTGCATTCGATTTAGAACGTGTTTCTATTTCGTAAAATTGTCATTCAATTTAAAGCGAGAAAATTTGTGATTACGTAATACCACCTTCCGTGAAATCCGTTGGCGAAATTTAATGCAAATAGCGTGTTTTTTAAAATTGAATGCTAAAAATGGTAAATCACTTGACCGAAGAGCTAAATCGTATGAACAAAATGCAAGTTTGAATGACCATTGCAAGCCTTCAGCTCAATTTCGCGAAATTGAATGAAACGCTTATCAAAACGAATGAGAAGCTTACGAAATTGGCTAAGAAAACCTATATTAAATTACATACACATAGTTATGCATTACATAATTTGATAGAGGGCAAAACAAATATGCAACAACTAGACGAGAAAGTTGCTCTTTTACTTGAATACCATTAGGGTATACACGCACCATCACATACACATGCACATACCCACGAACATACACACATATTAACATTGTACACACTTACACACAGACACGCTAAAACAAACAACTATGCCAATATTAATACAATTTTACAGTCGAAGTAATTAGTGATCACTTAAAGGGATCTAGTAACTTTGTTGACATGTGCAAAAAGTGATGAGTGGTTGAAACAATGTACATTGTTGTTATCTGATATGTCCACTGGGTGTTGTGTGAAAATTTCAAGATAAGTGGACGTTATAATATGGCCGAGTAATGAGCAAAAATGCAAAGTGACATTCACTAACTCATTGCACTCACTTTGTACACAGTTTTGACGATCCCGTGGATAATTTAACATCTGAACACTTCAATCGTAAATATCTTTTTTTAACGGGAGGGAAATTTGAAAAACCGAAACCTGTCCCATGGTTTTATTGTTAATACGAATACAACAAGGTATGAGGAAACCGCTAGAATTCCAATTGGATTTTGAGGATTTGGACAATGCTACTAAGTCCCTTTAAGGGGAACAAGAACAGTTGTCACTGTATAGTCAGATGACCTCTATGCATGTTCCATAACATTATTTTGAAATGCAGGGGAACTCTTTTGATGACCACTAATAGGCAGGTTTGTTGTTATAGACAGGTCGCCTCTAAGATAAATCAAATCGCCTCTAAAATAAATCAAATAAAAATCAAATCAAATCAAATCAAGATAGGATTGGCTGTACTTTAAGCTGCCAAGCAATATCTACACATATCGCCGAACATGGGTACATGTATTCTCATACATCCAGGTAAGAAACATAATACCAATGCATTCATACACCCTTCACTATTGAACATCATACACGTTTATACATAACTTTCAAGAATGGCAAACAAAATCTCATAACATTGAACACAAACATAATAATATACAGCATATATTACTGAACGAAATAAAAAAAAAAGATAAATTCAATACCCATTTAACAAAAAAAAAGGAGTAAATTCCATACCAAATAAATCATAATAATATTAAACAAAATACAACATGCGTTCCTTCTACCTAGGCACGCGACCATACATACAAGTGGCGATTTCAACACCTTCAAAGTTATTATTTGATAAAATAATAGTCAAAACAACGGTGCACTGCTTTCGTTATCTAAACGTCCATTGTCTATAAAAAAAAAACGGGTATACGGGGTACATGGGGCATGAGTACAATACAACAAATATAGAAAAATAACACATACACTTGCACAATCAGATATACTTCACACCCCTAGCCATCTGCGGTAGTTAGTAAAGTATACCTAGAACAATACCGGTGAGAAATATAACACATCCTCGGCAGCATGTGTTAGGCGTCCAAACTTGGTATGATTTAAAAAAAAAAGGGATTTCCATGATTATTAAATCATTTTTTTATACACTATTGTTTGCAACGGATAAATGTAAAATAAAATTGTGGCAATGTTATAAAATATAAAAAATAATGATGATGTTGATAATAGCGATAGTATCAATAGTTATAAGAATAACCACAACTACAACAACACAAACATCACCAACAACAATAACAATAATGATAATAATGAGGATAATGATAATGATAATGATTGTTATTATCATAATTATAATAATAATAATAATACTTATAATAATCATACGACTTATAATCATAATATAAACAACAATAACACAAACAAGGTTTATTTATTATAACTATATTATTCTAGGCATACAAAGACACATCATTATTTTGTATAATATGATTGGTTATTATTTTAAACAGTATCATACTACTTCTTTTCTGTTCATTTAGCATGACAGGTATGACTGGCCTAAACATATATATCTTCATATATTAGGGCGGAGACAAACGGTTACATAATATGACATCATGACTCTTCTATAATGTAATGCATGGTACACCAATTCCCGTAGGTAACGGTCTAATTCCCGTCCCGCCGGGAATTCCCGTCGTTGCGGTATAGCACACAGGTGCTTTAATTTATGACTAAACCATTAACCCTTATTCACACAGATTGTGTATCCCCAAAGAGATAATTTAGTAGTAAGTTGACACCAGGTTCTCGTAGATAACAGGTTGAACCCTGACCCGTCGGGACTTTCTGCCATTGTGGTTGTCTGCGTCCATTCCCGCGGGACAAGTCCCGTCCCGCCGGTATTTTTCGTCGTTAGGTTAAACAGTGCCAATTCACGTGGGCAGGTCATACACACACTTTGACACAAGTGATATTGTGGCTGCATGGTCGCCTCTCCAGGTGATTCAGTATACCAATATTATCCAGTGGTGGTCTTTTTTTATACGGGAACGCTCTGTCGTATTCAGTTTGACGATTCCCGCGGGAAAATCTAGTGCGTTAAGAATTTTGAATAGTATCTTGTTTTTTGTTATCCTCTCTCGTCATTGTGTGTAAATTGAGACTCGCGCTACAATCATTATGATGGTGAGCATATTATTACACAATCACGGTATCCTTAGTTCGTTACACATGGTGGCCCTCGTTGTATGAAAAGTTGCAAATTAGCGCTGTATCTCGTTCCCGCGGGAATATATTTTTAGACGTGTTTTCCCGAATATGTATTCCATTGCTCCGCTCCAATTGAATGAAACGATTCATTATCCACAATACATGGCGGTACTGATATCATATTGCTCTCCACTGGCATATCATCTATTTTGCTTGTATTTCGCACAAGAAAAACACAAATTAACACGAAATTTCTCGACAAATTTAGAGTGAAATATTGTTTCCCAGGACGACAATTCCGAGACATGTTCCCAAATCCCCAGCTTACTCCAGAAATGAACCATCTCTGGGCCCGAACGCTGAAACATACTGGCAAAAATCGTTTTTCTACTTTGGTTTTTATACACTTCTCTTAGATATAGATCGAGAATATCTGATTTAGCTGGCGAGAACACCTTTGCATGTAACGATTTTAAAGAAAAATCGAATAAAATCCATACTTGTTCCCCCTCAGTTTAGTCGTGAAAACCCCGACGCGCTTATATTTTTCTCTTACCCATTTCTTTTTTCTCTTCATCGCATTCGCCATCCCCCCAAAAAAAATCGAATGTAAAAAAAAAAAAGTTCGCTTCACATAAAGAGGTAGAAAAATCGAAACCGCGCATTCCCGTAAAAGTCGATTTCCCTTATCCGTCCTCTCCCCGCCTCTCTCCTTCTCTCTCCACCTCTCCCATCCTCTCTCCACCTCTTCCCTCCTCCCTCCGTCTCTTCCTCCCACCCTCTTTAACTTTCCTTCAAAAAAAATGTCTCTCAAATTTCACATAATTTCGCATCATCCCTCGTTAATTTTGTGGAATACTTTCGATCCAAGGCCCGTCTCCCGTCTGTCAACTGAAATACAATGACTCACCATATTATATATACCTTTCCTTTCATTATTATGCCTAAAAGTGTAACAGTATTGGTGTTTATAATGTTTTGTAATGATGTATAAATTTGAGCATATCTATAATAATAATATAATGGTATTTTTATTCAACAAAATGTCACATTCACAGCTACAAGCTGAATTGTAGTGTCATTTGCAACAATGAACTCACGAGGTATAAAGAAACCTTAATATATTATATACAATAATTAAATAATCTGTATGATATTCTATCTCGTTTACTTTTGTTGTATGTTCTGCATGGTCAAACTATAACATAGCAAAGCAGACAATATGAAACGATAACGACTTAAAATAACGAAAATGTTCTGTTGCAATGATCGATGCGATTAATTTAATCATATGAATGACTATTTTGTAAAGATTCATTTTGCTTTGCAATAATCCACCAGTTTGACCATTTTGTCAACTTTCGATGTCCACTGACAGTGCCTCTGCTAAAAACCTTTACTTTCATAAAATATGCTTTGTATCCGAATAACCATATTTTATAAGTGCATGCAATGAAGAATGATTCCCTTTTGTAATGGTCGATAGCATTTGCCCAAATTTGGAGATCTAAAATGTTGTTCACTATCACGGTTCAAACTACAACAATGCGGAAACTATGAAAATACATAATGTTACTGTTACTTTCATAAATATGATTCAAAATTCGAATAAATGTTAATATAATATACGCTTACATGTGTTCTAATAAAGCATATTTTCGTTTTGTAATGATCCATTAGTTAGACCATATCTAATCTTTTTTTCATTATTTTGTTTTTAAATCCTGATTCGAACTTAAACAACATGGAAAATCCGTAATGATGTTTCAACGTCCTTAAAATAATGATGTGTGCGCAACAACTTTGTAAACCATTTAAGCTTAACTAAGATTAAGTAATACAACGTCCACAATGATCTTTTGTTCTAAAAACTTGGATTTTCCTTATTTCCTTTTTCACAGTATGCCATTACTCTCATATTCTTGTAAAGCTGTGAATTCGAATGCACAGTGAATTAGGGAGATAAAACGTGCCGAAAATGGGCACAAAATCACGCACGAAAACCACGAGAAACGAAGAAAAAACACAAACGTACTCACTGACTTATATATTAGAAGAGTACTATGGAAATAAGAAAGAGGTACACTTGATGTTTGAATGTATTTAATTCAATTCAAGATTAATCCATCAATCATACACAGTATATATAAATTTAAACTAAAATTACACATTAATCATGTTAAATGAATAATATGTAAACACAATAATTATGAATGATTCGGACCCAAAGTAGGCAAAAGCTTGTTAACAGGGCCCGTTTCATACATGTGTCATAATTAAATATAACAAGATGGATGGAGAGAGGGGGGGGGGGGGGGGGGGGGGCGGCGGGGGTAACAAATTAGTGATTTTAATATTTGACGAACGATGGGGAAGTGGCAATAAAAGAAGCGAAAATGGGTACATTAAAACTGTAATTTTTAAGAAAATGGAATAAATTTGAATATTAAAAAAAAAGGACAAGCAGAATAAGGTGACATGTACAGTTCAAATAATTAAAAATTAAACAAATTTTAAAAATAAATACAGCAAAATAGGATGGAGAGTACGAGAAGAAATATTGCAATAAGAATACTTTGACGGGATAAAGGGAAATGAAACTAAAAGAGGCTAAATAGCTAGGGTCCATTATAAATGTGTTTGTTAAGAAATAGAGAAAATATTAATAAAATATTTGGAGGAAAATGAAGAGCAGAAATAAAGTGATATGTATGATAATAATAATATAAAATGTACATGTCTTAAACGTAAATACATCAAGATAGAGTGTAGAATATTTATGTAGAAATTTGCAATAAGATTTTTTTGACGGGAGACGAAGAAAAAAAACCTTTGATACAGACATCCTTGTCTCTCGATCGATCGCCTCGTCTTCTTGAAAGACGGGGATCGATTACATGACAATGAAGAGAGAGACATCTAATCGAAATGTGCGGTGCATATAATAAAACCAAGGTGAGCCAGGAATATATTATAGGCAGGTATGTTTAAAGAATACAAATATATATAAGAAGACATAATCATAATAATGTACGACATTATGCACACGAAGAGGCAGAGCGAATTATTATGTAAATGGAACCCCACCCACTAAAAACACAGCTTTGCAAATTTACCGTTTGTCTCGTGAAGTAGATATTTTCGTTACAATTCGTAATACATTTTGTCTGAAACTAAAGATAAAGAATGTCACGTGCGAGACTAAATTGTTAATGTAGTATAGATATATATCTCATCCGCGATTAAATGTCACCTTCCACAAAAATATCATTGTGACCATTATATCTATGACAATTACATAAACATTCTTGCAGATAACTTCATTAACATGATACAATAATTTTCCCACTATTCATGCATGTTCGGTTATTGATTATCATTTCAAGAAGAAAAATAGAGAAAAGATGGTCGTTGTAAATACATGAAAATAACTAAATATATTGGTCGGTGACTTCAAAAATATTATGTACATATTTTGCACTATATTTATATGTGGACTTATCATCCACATTTCAGTTATTGACGTACACGAGAAAGTCAATTCTGCTTTTCATTTCACCGCTTCATGAATTCGACGTTACAGTATTATTAATTTTCCCACACTATAAGTACATGCATTACGATCTTTTTGGTGCGCTATACATGTATACATAGTATACTAACTTTCCCCTTATTTGTAATAAATTATCCCATACATATCTATCACCTATCTGTCCATGAATCCCACATACATGATTATATTCTTTGTCACATGCTTACTTTCTCACCCAGTACAGTACAATTACTTTCCCGCCATATTTTCATTTTGGCGCGCTATTGTTAGATGCATTCCCAAACCACCTGCCGAGGTGCTCTGGGCGCGATGGAATGCCACCAACCGAACGTAACGAATTTCCTGTGCGCTGATTAAAGTCACCCTATTCCGACAGACTGAAAAAAGGAGTCATAACAAGGAAAAGATAGAGAAAGGACTAGAGAGATTGATAAAATGTAGAAAGTTACAGCAAACTGAAAACAGTTTGAATACATTAAATGTTGGTATTGAGAATGGGATTAAGGGGTTGAATGAAAATGTAAAAAATTTGTTGAAGACATTTTAAAGGGATAGTTGAGTTCTGGTAAAGAGAGTACAGTTTTGGTAAAACTGAACTTTAGTAACCAAAACCTGCACCAATACATTACAAACTAATAGTAATAACTCCAACATGCTCGAAAGGAATACAAAATTACAAATGACTAAGTAAACAGCCTGTTATCATTCAAAAAGAGCCGTTAAAACTCAATAGGGCGCTCTCTAAACAGACATCGGTTTCAACCATTTTAAATGAATTATTGTGCATGTGATGTTTTGTTGTAATAGTGATTAGATAGAGAGATATTCAACAACTATTTAAAAACCTCTTTTGTAATTTTTTGAAAAGGGGAAGCATTAAAAAAAAAATTAACGGCTGGTTCCAAATTATTACAAATGGTTATGTTTATGGATATTTCAGCCATTTCTGAACCGATTTTGATCAAATAAAGTTTATTCTGTCATTAAAATTGTATGCTCTTTCGAAATTGTCACTCAGTTTTACATTATCTCACAAACAAATTATTTTGTGTAGCGCCCTGTATACCAAAACTCAACTATCCCTTTAACATAATTTCTCCATTGTTGAAATTGTATGACGGACATCCACTATAAAGCTCTTGGGATTTATTATAGCTACCCTATTCAGAGAAAGACAACCTAAGTTTGAAATATGCGCGTGTGTTAGTGTGTGCGCGTGTATTTCTGTGTTAGTGGTTGTATATGTATTTTGTATGTATGTATGTATGTATGTATGTATGTATGTGTGTGTGTATGTATGTATGTATTTACAGTATGTATACATGTATGTATGTATGTATGTATGTTTGTGTGTGTGTTCGTGCGTGCGTATGTGTGTGTTTATCCGTCCGTGTGTTAATGAGAGCAAGGTAGATATCATACAGACCAAATAATATCTACCTATGCGATTAAATGTAATTATAACTTGTACTTACCATCAGAATACTTAATTATATTATTTTGTATATGATTATCATGGTTTGCATGATGTAATATCATACAATATAATAATTATATTGCACATGAACGATTGTACATTATGACATTGAACTGAATTATATTGAATACAGCCCCGTCAACCAAACATAACGCACTTCCTGTGCGCTAATAAGAGCCACCTTTTCTATAGAAAGTGGCTACATGTACATACTTATGTATGTCCGCTGAGGTAATGATAAAGAGAGCACATATAAGACATATTTTCGACAGAATACAAGAAATGAAGAAAATAAAGAAGGAGAGAGATATCGGTGAGGGGGGGGGGGGGGGGGAATGAGTGGGTGAGGAAGAGAATGAGAGATCGTTATAATGATCTAGAGTAGATAGTAAAACAGTGATACTGCGCAAGTATGAGTTATTGAAACAGAATAAGGTCCACTCTTCGATGCGATGCAAGATAACGTTTAAAAAAAACAGCCAAAATATAAAACTGTTAATCCGACGAGAAAATAGCATTCGGATTAGATGAACTAGTGAGAAATGTGTCTTATGAATGGAGCAAATTATAAATATTTCTATCAGTGTATAGTCTAAATATATTGATAAAGTTCTTAGCTAAGAGCATCTTAGAGCTTATGCCTTGTTACGATGTTCACCAATAGAAGAAAACATAATTAATCTATTATATGTTTAACTATCTGCCCATAATATGATCGCACTTTGTCAATGTTACTGAAAATGTGTTCCCTATATTATGTTTTTCCATTGTTTCTTTATCATTTATATGTTATCTGTCTTTCTGTTATCATGTTTACGAGACGTCTCTTATAAGACATTATATATGTCAATTGCTACTAGTTTGAGCAAATTTACAAAAACCTATTCAACTTCTCTGGCAGTGTTTGGCTGAAACAAGTTACCCCAGCTGGTGAAATAAAACTCACACAAACTTATCAACCAAAGGGCATTACTCTCTCTTTCTCATGTCTAGCTCGTTTCCCTCAAAATAATATTTCCTTGACTTGTTGGACTCTGCTGCAGAGGATGTATTATTAAATCTTCAAACATTATATGAAGAGCAAAGTTCCACAAGGCCCTTAATCCACTACATACAACTTGAGTTAACAACATCAGTATATCGATAAGCGACGTAGCTAGCTAGAAATCAACATTTTATGACAAATTACATAATCATAAGGAAAAAAGGAATCGTTTCATTTTCATATTCCCATATGCATGTGTATACGAGGTTGGTCAAATAATCTTGCCTTTCTCCAAAGTTGAAAAAGTGGATTTATCGCCTTTTTGGATTAGCTTATAATCTTCCTTGACTTGTTGGACTCTCTGTTGCTTTGGAGATATGAATTATTATATCTACAAACATATCATGAATTGGATGAGGGCGCAAATCCAATCAAATAATCATAAATCAATACGAGTTGCAAACAGCCCCAAGCGAGTGTTTATAAAATAATCTTTCACACACGCGTGCACGCCTGAGTGGTGGAGCTAGAATCGGCCCAGTACCGAGGTCTGAAGGGAGTGAGGTAAGGGTCATCATTCCTACCCAAAAAGAACGCAGTGTGTACCACAGTGTGTTCACATTGTGTTTCACTGTTTGGATCACAGTTTAAACCCACTGTGTGATGAACCATGTTTTTAATTTGTAATAAATGTCGACATGGGAAACAATGTGACCCACTCTGAACATACTATAGACACACTGTGAATACACTGTGGACACACTATGATATACCCTATACGTACACAGTGTGTACACAGTGTGATCAGACTGTTTATCACATTGTGCGCTCATACTGTGCAACACATTGTTCGGACCATATGAAATGGGAGAATTTTCACAGTGCTCACACTGTGGACATAAAACGGATACACTGTGGACTCTCTGTAAGCACATTGTAAAATAACCTGTGTTCACAGTGTGCAAAGTTAGTTTACTCACACTGTGTATCACACAAGTGCTCACAGTGGGCCTTACTGTGTGTTGACAGTTGTTTCACAGTGTGAAGATTTTGACACTGTTCAAACGCTCAAATTTAGTATGGTCCACACAGTGCTTTCACATTATGGTTACGCTGTGACACATTGTGTTTCATCCGGTATCACCCTAGCCCCCCCCCCCCCCCCCCCCCCCCACACATATTAGACATACACATGTTATCTCCACATGGTAGCATTCGAGTGGGTATGGATTCCGAAAAGGGGGTGGGGCAGGGACTGTTGCCCATAGCCCCACCCTTATGACTACGCCGTTGTTGCATGCGATAGGTCTAGCATATTATGTGTATGTTCTAGAACGCCACCCGAAATCAAATTACGTCGTACCGACTTATTACAACCGCGATCATGATGATTGCTCTAACTTAAGAAAAACACGAAAGAAACGCAATGATGCGGGCAAAATTAGTATGGTAGAACTTATTGGAGGGATATGTAAAATATAACAAGTTATATCATAATTAATAAATGCCGAATTTTAAACAAACAAATTATACATACTAGGATGGAGTCATTATGTAATACACTCGAATATTGAAACTGATAATTGAGTGAAACTAACAATAACAGTAGATAATATAAAGTGAAACTAAAGAAATATCATATAAAATCGGGCACATAGAGATTGTCAATGAATGTACAAAAGTGAATAAAGAGTCAGTGAGATAGAGAGATGTGGAGGGGTTTGTGAAAAAGAGTGAACAAGATGAAGGATATTTAAGACAGAGCAAGAAAGAGATCAAACAAGAAAGGAAACTCCTATGAAGAAAAAAATAGAGAATAACACGGCAGGAGAATGGATATCATAAAGAGAACGGAAATATAAAAAGACAGAGGGGGAGAGAGAGAGAGGAGGGAAAACCTGCTGAGGTCGAGATAAAACAGAAAAAGAGAAAGTATCAAATCATGCGCACAATATCGTCTTAAGTCGAGAAGCAACCAACAATATTGCCCATAATTATTAGATTTTCCCTTGTTCGCTAATATTACATATCGGTGATACGGGCTCACAAACCCATCA
This sequence comes from Echinarachnius parma, assembly GCA_037951105.1. NCBI lineage: Eukaryota > Metazoa > Echinodermata > Echinoidea > Clypeasteroida > Echinarachniidae > Echinarachnius > Echinarachnius parma. The sequence continues at coordinate 283,100 of JBAMJV010000797.1, forward strand.
TTATTAAATGCCCCGAATATGTGGTGATGCAGTATGGTTTTTTATTTTGCGCGCCAAAAAAATCGATAGAAAGCGCGCCAAAAAGACGGGTCATACCAATGAACCGCTACAATATTGCTCAGACCCTAGAATTTGATATAGCCGGCTTATGTGTTTTATTATTCGGCAAAGGCATTACTTCAACTTTTGGTCCTTTTATTTTTACTTTCCCTTTTCCCCTTTTCTTTCCTCTTTCCTATTTTATCTTCTCTTTCCCTTTTTCTGTGTGTATTTCTTTCATCGTATGTGATCTTATTTCTCGTATTGTATTCTTCAGTCCGTTCATAAATTAGGCGCGCGGACCCATCTTGCCAACGTATTGCGCACGGTGCGGGATACAATCTGGCTCAGTGTTATATAGCTGCAGTGCGCACAAACTAGCCTAGTTCAAAATGGCGACCCCCGGTGTGTAGCATCCCCACGACTGACAGCCTTTAAATGCAAGAATTGTGGTTATTTCATCTTTGGCGTATTGGCCTAATACGCAAATTAAACACACATGTATGTTGTGCATCAACATTCCGCTCAAATTATTATAATGTAACGTGGAAAATGCTTTCGAAGCATTTCTGCAAATTGACTGCATCTTCTGGACGTTGCATAGTTTTAAAGGTGGTTCGGATTCATACATTAGGCGGACGGAGCCACCTTGCGCACGTATTACGTACGGTACGTAATACACAATGACATGTGTAAATATACAGGGCACACAAACTAACCTAGTTCAAGATGGCGACCCCCGGTTTGTAGCAACCCCACGAATGACAGTCTTTAAATGCAATGATCGTTGTTATTTCATCTTTGGCGTATATGGTTAGTTGAAACACCAATTCTCTAGTGGTTGGGTTTTAATTTGCTTAGGTCCTATCGTGTGTCCCTGAGTCCGAAAGCTGGGAAAACAGGGAGAGTGTCTTGTGAAATGCGTGGAGATGACGCTATCTATAATGTAGGAAGGTGCATATAAACTGCAACGAATTCAGAATTGAAGATCTTAGTTCAAAAAGGCGCTAAATCCACTTTCCATTAAAACTGAGTTAACGATAAAAGTACATTGATAAGCTACGTAGCTATCTAGACATCCCAATTTTATGACAAATTAGACAATCGAAATCAAAATATGGAACGTTCCAGTTTCATATTCCTATAGGCATGTGTAACAAGTTGGATAAAGAAACCTGTTTTTTCTCCAAAGTTCAGAAAGTGGATTTAGCGCCATTTGGAATTAAGCTCTTCAAATATAGAGCAGTAAAATGATATGGTTGTGAAAACATAGCGAATGTATTGCGAAATGTGTGGATATGACGCCAGGACATGGGACGTTGCATCTTAAATGCAAATTAAAAAAAATGATAAAGTAGTAACATGTCATGGCTTGGAAATTAGTATCTTCCCTTTCCTGCTTTTTATAATGTATACCACATTTCTTTAATGTAAAAAAGAAGCTCGATAGATAATTACAAATAACAATGAAAAATAGACGCAGTGCACTCAGGGAGTGCATACCTCCGCCAACACTCGAATTTTGAAGTTTGCCTGACCTTAACCTTGCCCTTTGACATTTAATGGGTTCTATTCTAGATGAACATGAAGCTTCTACGAAAAATTGGTTGAGATATCTGTGAAATTGAGCGCAGGAGACTGGTGACGATCAAACAAACAAACAAACAAACGGGACCGAAAACATAACCTCCTCCAACTTCGTCGGCGGAGGTAACAAATGAAACGATGATCAGAAAGAAAAAAGAAAACAATTGGCAGAAGGATTGGCAGAAAGACAATGTAAATGAAGAGGGTAAGGGTGAACTTAAAAAACGGGGCAAATAATATGAGTGTAAACACGCCAGGCAGACAATGCAGAGTGGAGAATGTTTATTTATCTTGCATGTCTCGTTCACATTCGGATTCAAGAGATTCGAGGAAGTGGCGTCATGAGACCCACATAATCCAGATGCAACTTCACATACGAGGCAAATAAATAGAAAATAATTATTTTCATCCAAGAAGAGAAGATGACGAAATAAATGCAAAATTATACAGTATCAGCTTGTGTTACATTTTTTCCTAAATTCAAGGATGAAAAAATTAGAGCACTTGTTGTTTATATTTTTAATTTTAAACGCCAACATATTAGAAGATTTTTTTCTCTTTACAACTGATACTGGTATTATGTTCTATTTAAATCAATTAAAATGTTCAAATGGGGGGGGGGGGGGGGGGGGGGGGTCGAAGAGTGTGTGGATGGTCTACCATACAGAATGGCCTTTACAGTCATCTCACCCTCAGTTAAGCCTATTTATCGGATAAAATAGTAGAACAAAAGTCATATAATTAAAATATGGAATAATAAAAGTCATCAAATGAAGACAGAGAATGCTAAAAGTCATCGAATAAAGTCATAAACTAATGTCATATTATAATATAATAAATGCAATAATAAAAACCATATCATGTATACTAGAACAATTCTTAGGACAGTTTACTGGTTGAGTAACTACGGGGGAGGGGGGGGGGGGGGCAAGTGGGGGGGAGGGTGGGGGCACGTAGTTCCCCAGTGAATTGACCAACACAATAATTCACCCTGCCAGTCTTGCCCCCCCGCCCCCCTTTGACTCATTCCGACTAGGTTACGCCACTGTCATACCAATGAAGTCTCATAATACAATCATGCGCAGAAGAATTACAATCACAAGAACTAGATTTACCAAGTTGCTTATCTAACCAATATATTTGGGTTATCACTATATAGGGCGTATAGTGCAGGTGGGGGGGGGGGGGGTTTATAGGGGACACCCTCCACCCCGAATCTGGAATCCATAGTCTCGGTCTCGCTGTCCCCAAATCTTTCCCCGAAATACGCACATACGTAAATGAATGCTGAAATAAATAATTCAATTATTAGATAAGTAATTAATAAATAACTAAGTTAAACAAATAAACATAAAAATGATGTATGAATTAAATAAATAAATGAATACAAAACATACAAACAATACATGATTAATCAAATTATTGATTGGTTAACAAGTGAACCAAATTAATAGCTACATAATCATAATTCACGATGAGGACCGACTGTTAAGCCCGCAACCTCCTTCCTTAAGGTAAATCCTAGTCCCCCCTCCCCCTCCCCCTCCCTCCCCCCTCTTCAACTCAACCCCTTGTCCCTTCGTGATGTAACTCCCTCTACGCCTTGGTTATCACATATATAGTATTCAGTGCGCATATTAAATGCCGACCGGTCGGCGCCAGATAGCAAGTTAATATAACAAGAATTGTGTGTCATATTCATCGGGGGTCTTGCTCACAGAAACTAAATAAACCTCAAGATCAAGGCAATGTTGGTCTAATAACGTGACATACTCGATTGGTGATTGGTTGAAATGCAACGCATGCTTCAACGGATCAAGTTCAACATTTTGGGATGGTTTGGGTGCAGAGCAGTTATTCATCGCACGCCGAACAAATTCAAGGGGTATGTAACACTTAACATAATTAACCTTCAATCGAGATAACACTTTTTCAAATATATAGTCATTGATGATTGGTTAACAGACAAGTCATGGTCATTCCGATTAAGTTCCACTTTTTGTGTGGAAAGAGGGCTAAAATAATTTGATATCACACTTATACGCGACTTCCAGGGTATGTTGCAGTGCACTGGAAAAGTAAATCAATCTTCATCAATCATAAGTGTCCACATATTCAATGCTGATTGGTTTAGAGGCAAATCATGGTCACTCCGATCAAGATCAGTGTTGTTTGTGCAACAGGGGCCCTGAGGCGAAGTTAGTTATTGCAGGTCATGTGACTGTTCAACATTCTGGGTAAACTGGTTGCATGAATTGAAATTTCTTGCTAAGAGGCCAGGACTGGTATATTTGAAGTTCAACTTGACTTGCAATATATAGTATTGACCGGTGAAATATGTAACATATCACGTGATGCCCTACATTATATATTACATAGGCCTACGTGAAAATCAAATCAATATTGCGTCCTTTCTTCATGTGTCATGTTGTCTGTAATGAATGAAAAGGACAGATTCAATGAAAGTTGTGACTTTATTTTGAATATCGAAATTCATGAATTGTAACATCTTGATAAGGGACCAAGGATTTGGATTTTACTTGCAATATGTATATTGTCCGGTGCCATATAACATACACGATATCCTACATGTATAATATACTTCTTACGTGAAAATCAAATCAATATCATGTCCTTTTATGTTATGGAAAAAAGAAGAAAGATTCAAGCTGAAAGTTGTGACTTTAATTTTTAATATTGAAATACTTGAATTGCAACTTCTTGATATAAGCGACCAAATATTTAGATTTTACTTGCAATATTTCATATTGTCCGGTGCCATTATAACATACATGATGCCCTACATGCATAATACACTTCCTACGTGAAAATCAAATCAATAACGTTTCCTTTTATGTTGGGGAAAAATAAGAAAAACTGAAAGTTGTGATTTTAATTTTGAATATTGAAACGCATGAATTGTAACGTCTTGAAATGGGCCAAGGAGATTTGGATATTTAATATTTAATATTGACAGCTGACAAATAATGATAAACTTCATTAAATGAAAATATGGTTGATTTCGCGCAATTTTATGCGTTGCATGATACATGCAAAATAAACATTACAAAGTTGAAAAAGGAATATCGTAATGATTTTATCGTAACTTCTTGATAAGGGGCCAGGGGAATTTGAACTTCAATATTGACTGAGGCCATATAACATACGCGGTGCCCTACATACGTGAAAATCAAATACTTATTAATGCTTCTTTTCATGTTGCATATATGATAAATGGGAAAGAAGAAAGATTGTGACTATAGAAAGTTGTGACTTTAATTTTGAATATTGATATGTATAGTATGTTTTCTTGATATGGGGCCAGGGACAGTTGAATTTTACTTGTATTATTAAACATTGACTGGTAACATATTAAATATTAGCATACGTGAGACCGTCGTGTACGTGAACCAAGTCAATCGAACGTCCTTTCATCAGTTCATGTTTTGCATGATGAGTGAAAAAGAAATATTACAATATGATATTTGTAGCTCTCTTCTCAATGCCCATGGACCGCTAAGAAGGAACGCTCCAAGTGGAGATGGTGCACACATTTTTAAAAACAGTGGAGATGGTGCACACATTTTTAAAAACATATTATTATTATTATTATTATTATTAGTAGTAGTAGTAGTAGTAGTAGTAGTAGTAGTAGTAGTAGTAGTAGTAGTAGTATAATTACTATTATTAATGTAATTATCATAAGTTATTTGGCATTTCATTCAAATACAAATATAAAATAGACATAGTTATTTCATACCGAGTCAAACTAAATAGTGCGAAGAATAAATAACAAGTACAACAGCAACATCAAGGTAATCTCGTAATATTTCAGATATTGAGTGAGCACAACTAGGCCCCCAAAGATAGTACGTGAACCAAATCAATCGAACGTCCTTTCGTGTTTTGCATGATAAATGGAAAATCACATTTCAAATAGTATGACATTTTTAATTTTAATACAAACAAATGCACGTATTGCAAATTCTTCATAAGGGGCCGGTGGTATCTGAGTGTTGCAATGTTGGTAATATAACATTGACCAGTGTCATATGATATACACGGGGCCCCATATAGTACGTGGACCAAATCAATATTGCATCCTTTCATAGTATGCGTGATGAATGCAGATTATTCAGATGTGATTTTTGTTTTTCATTTAATAGAGTTGGGCGTTGGAAATTAAATTGCAAAGGTTATTTTGATATTAAAGGTAATGTTGAGTATTGGTATTTCCCGAAGTGCCCCCCGATATTTCTTTGTGAGATAATGAAAAACTGACTGTCAAATTCGAAAGAACATACAATTTTAATGACAGAACAAACTTTATTTGATCAAATTCGGTTCAGAAACGGCTGAAATATCCATAAATAAATTTTTATTCAAAATGTTCTTCACCGGCAATCGCCGGGCGATAATTAGACTTTTTAGAAAAATTAAAAAAATGCTCGACGACTACTTTGAAAAAAAATCAGAATAGGTTTTTAAAAAGTCGTTGGTGATATCTCTATTGAATCATTATTTTAACAAACATTAAATGCACAATTTTGTATGAAAAAAGGCCATAAACCAATGATTTTTTTAAATAGCGCCCTCTTGAGTTGTAACGGCTCTTTTTGAATGATAACAGGGGTTTTACTTAGTCGTTTGTAACTGTGTATACTTTTCGAGCATGGTGAAGTTATAACTATTACTTTGTACCGTAATGGTGCCGGTTTTGGTTACTAAAGTTAAGTTTGACCAATACTCAACTATCCCTTTAAGAACTTGATGGTTTTATTGCAATATGATTATGGAGGGGCAGCGAACTGAATAAAATAATAATGATTTGTTTTCTTTCCTTTGAGCTGGCGTAGAAATTTAATTTGGAAAATTCCAAACTTGATACAACTTTTATTCTGGTCTTATGAGTATTGTTCCAAAGGTTTCATCGCAACAATATTAGGTATGGATGTACAACTTCGTGTTTGGAAGTGTTATTCTCGTAAGTTTGTCTGTTTGCTCATTTGTTTGTTTGTGTGTTTGTTTGTTTGTTTGTTTGTTTGATTGGTTGTTTAAAACTAGTATCCGTTCTTCTAAATTAGAAATTCGTTACCTTCAACCAACAAAATGCATGATAATACTTGAAAACATTGCATAAAGACACACAATGATTAATTATAAATACACAAATCACACAAAATAAAAAAAGGATCACGCATTGGCACCAAAATTGAATATTCTATCCAGGCTATACCATGAAAGATATCCTCATTAATATATGCGTGCGTGCATACATCACTGTTTTCCATCCCTCCAACACTTTCTTTCGCTCCTCTTGCATTCTTATCCCCCTTTTCTACCATTTTTATTCTCTCTCAACACTTCAATTCAAAACGCCTGCCGCTCCCATACATCGAAAGGCCTATGGGTGTCACAACTGGCGCGCCATCGATTTTTCGGTCCGTGCGCTCCCCGTAGCTTGGCCATTATCTCCCACCGACGTACCGCTGGAAAAAGCACCTGCTTTCACGGGCGAAGGTTCATGGTGAAACAAAATGTATATTATGGTGGGTTGGTTTCGGGTTCAGATTTCGAAATCTGAAGGAAATGACTGGCTGAGATTTTTGAGAAAAGAGAATCATTTCAAGATGATTGAGTAAAAAAGAATGATTATGATATGATGATGGAGGCTTTGCATTCCAAACACAAGTAGTGCAGCTGTATTATAATGCACTTATATTACGTGTATTAGTATGTACATAATACTCACAATAATATACACTCATACGTATACATACATACATACACACACTCATATAAACATACATACATACAAACATACGTGCATGCATGCAGCAATGAATGAATGAACTGATGTCTTGAATGAATAAATGGACAGATAGATACATACATTCATAATTAAATAAATAAATAAAAACATATACATACAAAATAAATAAAAATACATAGATAACTAAGTAAATAAATATATAAATAAATAAATAAATAAAACACCTGAATAAATAAATAAATGAAAAAATATACTGTATACAAATATATAAACAAACGCAAACAGACCTACATACACACAAACATACGTATATGCTGCAAACGCAAACGCACACCAACATTAATTTTGGTCAGATGATATTCCTTCAGGGAGAGGGGGAGGTGGTTAAAGTAAAACAGAATTATATCAAGAATATCTTACCCCAACATCGTGATGGATTTGTTCCTACCCTCCCCTTGCATTTTTCGCTAAATGGATCAACACGATATTATCAGTGTATGAATCACTTATAAAAACAAAAAGAGGCACTATTTTTGTTTTCAAGAATGGGAAAAGTGGCAACAATGTAGCGATCTAGATTTTTGATACTTAATAAGCACTTTTGTTCATTTCTTGTATCAATTACACTAAAATTATGCTTTTGGCGCTTCTTAAATTGCTTATCTAGTGCGCGCGAGACTAAAATTAATGAAACAACGGAGTTTCTTAAAAGAAAGGGATGAAATCTATCCATCCCGATACTCTTAGCTACAGTTTTTTTCTGTGGGTGTTTTTTCCTACAGTATTTCGAGGTTCGCAGTATTGAGTCCACTTCCAGCGGGCGCTTACTCGTATGCCACGCCGGAGGCACGGCGTAAGGGGATCATCCAAGACCGTATCGGGTAGCAGCGGCTTGATGGTCTCGCGGCATATCTTGTGTACAATTACCGCGTATTAAAGACGCATCAATGAATTAAGTTTTGGGCTTGAATTCAAGTGGCCCTTATAGTTGAAATTCCATTTCCCCTTTCCCGCGGATAAGTGGATGAAATCGAGTATTTTTTTGGTTGTAGAATACATGATATCGTAAATAAACTGAGCTCTATAAAGTGGTTTACTGATCGGCCATTCTAAATAATTTGAATATCCTTTGTGCAATATATCTTCCGCATACAGAGCAAAATAGTATGCATAAATTATATTTTGTTGATATTTGGTATATTTATGATAATTGTTTTTGTTTGTTTATTTCTCTTTAGAATGTATTATGAAACGTTTCTTATCTCTATGCCATGACCGATATTTTATTCGATGACTGTGTGAATACATTGAAATGAACTTAGTGCATTGGTTTATATCTTTGTTATAATCATATACTTGGCTTTTATTAACAAAATGGAACGCTTTACATAAACAATACATTATTCAATGTTGCTAATGCCATCCCATTCACAGTGTGCTCACAGGGGGATGCGTGTTGATACTATGAAGTTACCGGAGTCCATTTACCATGGTGACCACAATCAGTAGACAACGTGAGTATGATCTTACTGTGATCCAATATGTGACACACTGTGATGTACACTTTGACACACTATGTTCACATCGTGATCACACAAGTATGTTAACATTGAGACACCAATTCTGGCCCACTATATTCACACTGTACTCACTTCCCTCCCCTTCTCTTCTCTTCTCTTCTCTTCTCTTCTCTTCTCTTCTCTTCTCTTCTCTTCTCTTCTCTTCTCTTCTCTTCTCTTCTCTTCTCTTCTCTTCTCTTCTCTTCTCTTCTCTTCTCTTCTCTTCTCTTCTCTTCTCTTCTCTTCCCTTCTCTTCTCTTCTCTTCTCTTCCCTTCCCTTCCCTTCTCTTCTCTTCTCTTCTCTTCTCTTCTCTTCTCTTCTCTTCTCTTCTCTTCTCTTCTCTTCTCTTCTCTTCTCTTCTCTTCTCTTCTCTTATCTTATCTTATCTTATCTTCTCTTCTCTTCTCTTCTCTTCTCTTCTCATCTCTTCTCTTCCCTCCCCTTCTCTTCTCTTCTCTTCTCTTCTCTTCTCTTCTCTTCTCTTCTCTTCGTCCATGTCTATATTGGAACTATATATCTCTTCTATTCCTTCAAATCATTTACTATTTTCTCTTCCTCACTTGTATTTCTTTATCCAGCGTTTATGTCTGCCGGACCTATATGACTGCGGTCCTGTTTTTGTTCCCCTTTTATTTATGTTATTTTCTTTTCTTTTCCATTCTCCTATCTTATTATATCTTGTCTCGTCTTCCTTGATTCTCTATCTCTGTGTTTGTTTTAAGCAGTAACAATGTCTCCATGTGTCTCCCTTGTACACGTTTGTTTTACTGGCGTTCATGTCTACTGGAACTATATGACTATGGTGGGTTCTGTTTTTAATTTATTTTATTTTCTCTTATCTTCTTTTCTCCTCTCTTCTATCCTCTTCTGTGTCCTACAATGTATGCATGTGTCTCTCTTGTTCATTTGTGTTTTTACTTGCGTTCATGTGTGCTGGACCTATATGACTACCGCGGGTTCTGTTTTTTATTTTATTTTCTCTTCCCTTCTCCTCTCCTCTCTTCTATCCTCTTCTATTCCTTCATTCATTTACTATTTTCTCTTCCTCACTTGTATTTCTTTATCCAGCGTTTATGTCTGCTGGACCTATATGAATACGGTCCTTTTTTTTCTTTCCTTTTTTCTTCGCATTACTTTTCTTCTCCTTTCTTTTCTCCTCTTCCCTTCCTCTCTTCTCTCACATATTATTTTGTGTTTAACGTGTACACTTTTTATGCAGCTTACTTGCTCACTTTTATTTCCTTTTGTTTTACCGGCGTTCATATATATGTTTCTCTCCCTGACTTGTATTTATTATAGCGTCGTCCTTGTCTATATTGGAACTATATTTTCTTTTCTTCTCTTCTCTTCTTTTCTCTTAAATCTCTTCTATTCCTTCATTCATTTACTATGTTCTCTTCCTCACTTGTATTTCTTTATCCAGCGTTCATGTCTGCTGGACCTATATGACTACGGTGGGTTCTGTTTTTCAAGGGCAAACCATTCAATATTGGGGGCACACACGATACGCACGAGACAATGGCCATGTGAGAACTCGCCACGTGTTGCGGTTAGCAGTATCGATTCAAACAAAAGAAAAAAAAGAAATAGAAGAAAAATATATAATAGCAAAGAAAAAATAGAGGAATAATACTAATAATGGTAGACGGAAAGATAACTAAAGCCTGGTTATGGGATGAAATGAATTAAAAGTATAATGAGCATTATGTTTCTTTTTGTTTAGATTAAATGTGTAATAAGTGACGATACTAATTTATGGTCACAATTAACTTGTAAAAGAATGGTATATTATAGAGACAATTAAAACAATAGCCTGATAATGGAATAACAATAATCTTAATGTATGTATTATTGTTTTGCGCTTTATGAAAATATGGTGGATACACGACTATAGTTCTACGACTATACATAATTTAGGAAATTAGACATTGAAGGCATTTTTCTCATATAATATTTTCTGCTGGAGCCGTCTCTCGAAAGTGCAACACGTGCCAGGCGAAGAACACTTTATTTTATTCTTAAGCATGTGAAACTAATCCTTTTTTTTCTTCTTTTAAAAGGAAAATTAGCCTATTTATTTATTTTATTTCAAAGCCATTTCGTTTTATATTGCACCCAATGGAGATATGCATTTTATATAGTTTAAAATAATACAATATTATTGAATTGTATTTCTGGTTTTCTTCTTTTAATTTATTATTTTTGTTTTACATTTTTCAAAATAATGTTCACTTGACTTGTTGCTTTACCGACATCATCGCCTATATATTATGATGACTTCATTGTGTGTATACAATAATACACTATAATACATGGTATAATGTCACGTCATGATAATATTATATTTATGATTTATAATCATACCATGTAACACCAACTAGATCTTGATACATTGTTATCAAATTTTGTTACTTTAAACCGAAGCCTGCCCGTTTATAGAAAAACGACACAATTAATAAAAGGAAAAAACGTGCTATGCAATAATAATATACAAAATAAAATGAAACCACACACTAATGTAACTTCACCAAATTAGAAGTGAAATTCAGTTCTTTTCTTAAAAATTAACTGAAAAAAGGAATTCAGTTTCATCAAATTAGAAGTCAAATTTAGTCAAAAGAAAACTGTTTTTTTTTTTGTTACTATTTTTTTGTGCAGGGTTAAACAGCAAGGACGTCTATTCAATCGCAGAAAGGGAGAACCGGAAACGGAAGTAAGGAGGAGAAGAAAGAAACCAAACAATCGAAGAAGTTATGAAAAGAAAAATTGAAGATTCCATTTACGGTAGCTGCCCCCAAACAGATAACTGCTAAGAAACAAAACGCCGCGAGCTGCCTGCACGGCAACTCGACCCAAACAGCGTACACCCGTACCACTGGTCCCCCGTAGCTAGCCGCGTGGTCGACCACTGGCGCACCACCGTTCAGCAATTGCCGCTCAATTAACTCCGGCACGCGTTGTTGTACATTCTCTACTCAATTTCTTTACCCCGGTGAAAGCGGGCTAATCGAAGCCGCGTGCCGCCATGTGCGAGTTTATTATTACAATATTTCTCCTCTTTTTTTTCCCCGTCCCCTTTAGCATCATACATTATTTGGGTATTTTATCTTATTCTCCGCATTCCCTACCTACTCTGCGGTGACTAAAAACTGTAATAGTTTCATCTCTCCCGCGTCGCATTTTCGTACTCAACCTCAAAATTGAAAAAAAAAAAAACGCACGAATTTAATTCGCTTGCTTAAACAGTAATTATTGGATACGTTGGTTAATATTGATTTGGGTTCACCTTGGAAGTTTAGTCGCATATTATAGCATATATCCGAGAGCAGAGTATGACTGTATACTAGCCTACGATTAGTTTTGCTATCAAAATTATTATTTTAGGATTATTAAATTAAAATAATTATGTTGTATATTTGTTGTTGTTATTCTATCTTGCTTAACTATACTGCAGAATATCTTGCATATTTGGAATCGGTATAAAGAATTCGGTGGCCACGATATTAGGCGAGCGCCGTGTATATAATGCGATATCCGATCCTAAAATCAATCGCTAGTATCATTTGCGCTGGGCACATTTGGTTACCTAGGCAACGAGGAGAGTTATGAAGATGATGGATTATTTTGTTGGTGATGTTTATAAAGATAATCTTAGATATTGATTATAATAAGAAAGAAACATGCAATCGCAGCAACTGTCGAAGATTTTCATGGCTATGTTGTATAACCAAATTATACCTGCAACATGCGTCTATATCTTTTTGTGTGAAAGACAGTGTTAAGTAGAAACTATAAGCTAAATTTTGTTTGATATATAACATTATTGACGATGGTCTGTTGCAATATCCTCGAATGATTTTGACTGTGTACTAAATGCATGCACTTACATGACATTGTATAGTTCCCTTGTAAGAAAATGCTACGCAGAAACCTAAAGAATATTTTTGACTATGAGCATTTTTCCTAAAGGTCTACTTTGCAATGGGCATTCACGACGCAAATTTTATTTTGAGGATTTGGACAATGTTACTAAGTCCCTTTAAGCCCACACATTTCTAACCGACGATGTAAGAACTGAACGCAGAAATTGCAGCAAAAACTGAATGCATCTACATACATGTATCTCGCTTATAAGGCAGTGCTAAACAACAACGGACATGTAAATACTATTTGGTGATGTTTGAAATTCTATGTCTTATTCCCTTGTCAGCGATAGAAGCGCAAAAACACAGTTATTGCAAAAAAACGAATATTAAGTGTAAGCTTAAAGGATGAGTTTCTATCTATAATATTTTTCCCCAATGGTCTATTTTGAAAATCAATGGGCATTCATGACGCTACATTTTAAACTCGCGCCTTTCTAACTTGCGATATAAGCGCTAAACACAGTACTTGAATGGCATAACAATGCATGTACGTACATGTATTTCGAATGCACTTAAAAAGAATATTTTCGGATAGGTATATAGAAAAATTATTCTCAAAGGTCGATTTTGCAACTTCAATGGGAGTTCATGACGCTATATTCAAACCCGCGCCTTTAATACGAACTGCGATATAGACGCTAAACACAGAATCATAATGGCATAACAATGCATGTACATTTATTTCGCATGTAAGACATTACTCAGGAACTTTAAACGATATTTTGATATACATCACAGAGAAAATTATTCTCAAATGTCTATTTTGCAACTTCAATGGTCATTCATGACGCTATATTCAAATCCGCGCCTTTAAAACGAACTGCGATATAGACGCTAAACACAGAATCATAATGGCATAACAAAGCATGTACATTTATTTCGCATGTAATACATTACTCAGGAACTTTAAATGATATTTTGATATACATCATAGAGACAATTATTCTCAAAGCTCTATTTTGCAACTTCAATGGCCATTCATTGCGCTATATTCAAACCCACGTCTTTCAAGCTATAGCGATGTAAAGGCATAAACACTGTATACGCTGCAGACTCAGGAAGAATAGAGAGGCGCATATTTTATCTTTCGGCGAGCGGACGAGGCAATTTTTAGGATCAATATTTTCGATTTTCTAATTCCGGCCACTTCTTGGGTGAAAGGGCAAAGAATATAACAAAAACAAGAAAACCTCGAGTTAAAAAGAAGGCGAAGGATAGACTGCTAAAAGGGGAGATAGGAGAAAATAAATAGAACGAAGGAGTAACAAGAAAACAACTATATGGAAGAAACCAAATAGAGACCGAGAATGATAGCACGAAAATAGAGAGACATGTTAGATGAAAGAGCAAAATGTGAGAAGAAGACAACCTTAAACAAAAGCGAGGGGAAGAGGGAAGAGGGTGACGACTTAAAGTGGAGATAGGAGAAAATAATAGAAAGATGGGAAACAAGACAAAACTGTGGAATAAACAAAATATAGACTGATAAAAGAGAGAGAGAGAGATACCTGGTTGATGAAAAAGTAAAGTATCTGAAGAAGAAAACCCTCAAAGAAAGCGAGAGATAGAGGGAGGTGGACGACTAGGAAGAGGAGATGGGGGGAAAAAAGAAATAGAGAGAAAAAAAAACTATGGAAGAAACGAAAAAGGAATTGAGAAGGATTAAGAGAAAACAGAGAGAATGAAATATTTAAGTGTAAAGAAGACAACCTTAAAACATCTCAAATAAAGCGAGGGATAGACTGAGTGAAGGGGTGAATAAAAGTGGAGATGAGAATTGATAAGAGAATTAGAGAGAAGGGGGTAACAAACAAAACTAGAGGAGAAATTAAAGAGAATAGAATTAAAGAAATAGAGAGACCTGTAAGATGAAAGAGTAACGTGGATGAAGTAGACAAAGAAGTATAAAGAAGTAAACCTGGAAAGAAAGCAAGTTATATAATGTACATGCAGGAGAGGAGATACAGGAGATACATACATAAAACAATTCAAAGTAATAGAGCGAACTGTTGGATGAAAGGTCAAAGTGTATAATGCAGAAGAAAACCTTACAAGTAGGCAGGCGAAAGAAGGGAGGGGAGAAATACAAGGAGAAATTTCAATTAGATGATAGAGAAAATGTGCAAGAAACCTTGCTAGTGCTATCATTATTATTGTACGCGCTCTGTTTTTGTCTTATTTATGTTTAACTCCAACTAGTGGGGGGGGGGGGGGGGGCGGGGGGTGCTCTTTTAGGGATAGACTGTGCCAAAGTTAATTATTTGTTAGCATTTATATTTTTTTTTTTTTTATGGAAAGTGGCAATAGTGAAAAGAAAAGATGTACCACAAGAGAGGGGGGGGGGGGTGTGAAAAACCCCTTCACACCCGCTTGTTACCCCGTTGAGTGTACAGAGGGGGAAGGGGGGGGGGGGGGAGGGGGGCTATAGCTAGGGGCCGCCATGTCCTCGTCTGCTCTTATATGCGGCTGTTGCTGTTATGCTAATGCATATGCCACGGCACGGTTAGTCCATTGATTGGCATGCTTTTACCCCCTGCCACTCCGCATACCATTACACGGTCGCGCTTGATCGAGAGGGGCTACAACAATGTGATAGAAGATATATAGAGAATTGGCATATTAATGAACACCATTTCAAACATGTACACTGTTTCACCATCGCTCACTCTCACTAAAACAACGTCAAGATGATAGATAAATAGTAGATAGATGGAAGATAGATAGAAGTTAGATAGAAAGAAGGTAGATAGAAGATAATATAGAAAGAAGAATATGCATAGAAGATAGATACAAGGTAAATATAAGATAGATAGAATATATAAATGATAACATATTGAATGGGAATAACGAACCAGTGTTTCACTAAACACTAAAATCGATATTAGCATATTTTTAATCACTAAAAATCGATCCTAAAATCAATTTTAATGCTCACTGAAACACCATACAGACCTTTACACCATGACACTGTCTATCATGATCGGGGAGGGTTCTAAAACAAATAATCTTGTAAAGGGAAGATACAATCTAAGGATAATGAATTAAATGGGCATAATGAGTAGGCCCTTTAATACATCATTCACCATCGCACTCTCTACATTTATGGAGACGGGTTAAACAAACGAAAAGAAAACAATCTTGAGAGAAGAACGAACGGATAAAAGACTGAAAAGGCATAATGAGGATCGAAGCCCTTTAGATTGATATTGAACATGTTTAAAACATGCTATATTTCCTTGGGGCATTTCGAGTAGGTTTTGGGCCTCTAAAAATATACTGTAGTTCATGAACTTGTACAGGGTGCTTCAAAAAAAAAAATAAGAAGAAATCCCTAACTTTCTCCAGCAATGTCAAATTAAATACTTGTCAATTATATGTTAATCATAATAGATCGTGTTCCCGATCGTGTATTTCTCTCAGATTATGTGAATGAGGTGATTGTTGTTGTGTTATTGTTATGATTTCTTTGTCTAGCTATTTACTTGTATGATGATAATGATTCGAATGATGATGATGATGATGATGATGTGATGATGATGATAGTGACGACGACGACGATGATGAAGATGATGATGATTGCTGCAGCTGCTGATGATGATGATAATAATGGTGATGATGATGATGTTGATGATAATAATGATGATAATAATAATGATGATGATGATGATGAGGATGAGGATGATAATGATAGTAATGATGATGATGATGATGAAGATGATGAAGATGGTGGTGCGGATGATGAGGATGATGATAATGATGAAGATGATGACAATGATAGACGATATCATAGAGATAATTAAAGAGAGAGGGAGAGAGGGGGAGAGAGGGGGAGAGACAATAGTAAAGCAAGAAGATAAGACAGTATTATCGAGAGAGATATGCAATATCATAGAGATGCTCTGCAGTTGTTGTTTTTTCCATATACAATGATGGACAAGAGGAGCTAGAGAAGAGAAAGAAAGGTGAATAATGGATAGAAGAATATGGTATGATCAAGATACAGGCGATATTATAGAGATAACCGGTCTAGACTGACGAATCCAATCAACAAGATAGAGAAAGGAAGAATGAGAAGGAATGAACGGAGAGAAGATGAGAAAGGAGGTATAATGGATAGGCGATACTATCATGTAGATAGTCTGACGAATATACGCGACTAGATAGAGAGAAGGAAATAGAAAGGAAAAAAAGAAAACGGATGAAAGGAGGGGAGATTAGAATAAAAGGATATGGTATGATCGAGAGAGATTGGCGACATTACTGAGGTAGTCTCGACGAATATATGAGACAAGATAGAGAAAAGGATGAAGAAAGGAAGATAGAGAAAGGAGAAAAGATAAGAATTAAGAAGGATATAATATGGTATGATCGAGAGAGATATGCGATATTACCGACGGAGATAGTCTTAAGTAAATTTGACAAGATAGAGACAAGGATTTAGACAGGGAAAAGGAAAATTAATGAAAGGAGAGAAGATAAGAATTAAGAGAAGGATATATGGTATGATCGAGAGAGAATTTTAGGCAATATTATTAAGATAATCCGACAAATATATTCAACAAGCTAGAGTTGAAAATGATAAATAAGGACGGAAGAACAGAAGAGAATTGAGAGAAGGATTTGGTATGATCGAGAGAGATAGGCGATATTACCGAGATGGGCTGATTGACATTGAGTATGCAGAAAGATGTAAATGGCCGTATCACTGCAGACAGGTGTCCCATTAAACCACCACCGCCGGGGAAAACATCAGTTCAGTTTTCCCTCTCTTTCCCCCCTTTCCATCCCCTCTCAAAAACAGATGAAATACTTAAACCACTCTCATCAGCCTCGCCTTTGTAAGTTTATATGATACTGATAGAATTTGATCCCTTTCCGTGCCTCAACCCTTTAATACCTTAGCCAATTTTAGTTTTAGTCCGATTATGATTTAATTTTTGTTGGTAAAACATAATTTCAGTTTTTCCTCCTTCCCGCCTTTCATCCCCTCTCAAAAACAGATGAAATACTTAAACCACTCTCATCAGCCTCGTCTTTGTAAGTTTATATGATACTGATAGAATTTGATCCCTTGCCGTGCCTCAAATCACATAGTAACCCTTTAATACCTTAGCCAATTTTAGTTTTAGACCGATTATGATTTGATTTTTGTTGGTAAAACATAATTTAAGTTTTTCCCTCCTTCCCGCCTTTCATCCCCTCTCAAAAACAGATGAAATACTTAAACCACTCTCATCAGCCTCGTCTTTGTAACTTTATATGAGACTGATCAAATGTGATCCCTTTCCGTGCCTCACATTACATATTAACCCTTTAATACCTTAGCCAATTTTAGTTTTAGTTCGATTATGATTTGATTTTTGTTGGTTAAACATAATTTCAGTTTTCCCCTCCTTCCCGCCTTTCATCCCCTCTCAAAAACAGATGAAATACTTAAACCGCTCTCATCAGCCTCGTCTTTGTATGTTTATATGAATAACTGATCAAATGTTACCCCTTTCCGTGCCTTAAAATACATATTAACTCTTTAATATACCATTGCCTATTTTAGTTTTGTTTTGATTTTTGTTTGTAAAACATCATTTCACTTTTCCTCTCTTTCCCGCCCTTTCATCCCCTCTCAAGAACAGATGAAATACTTAAACCGTTCTCATGTGTATCTTCTTACTGATTAAATTTGATCCCTTTCCTGCCTTAAAACACATATTAATCTTTTAATACCATTGCCTATTATCTAGTCAGTTTTTAAATCCAATTCAGTTTTGTTTTTTGTTTGGCAAACATATTTTCCTTTTTCCTCTTCGCATCCCCTTTTAAAAACAGATGAAATGCTTAAACCGTCCTCATCTGTCTACTCTTTATTTGATACTGATAAAGTTTGATCCCTTTCTTGCCTTAACACACACATTAACCCTTTGTCAACTTTCTCGTTAGTTTTTGTCCGATTATCTTTGATTTTTGTTTGTAAACCATAATGTCAGTTTTCCTCTCCCCCACCCCCCCCCCCCCCTTATCATCTCCTCTAAAAAAACAGATGACATGCTAAAACCGTTTTCATTTGTCTCCTCTTTATCAAATTTGATCCCTTTCCCTGTCTTAAAATACACATTAATCCTTTAATACCATTGCCTATTATCTAGATAGTTTTAAAATCCAATTCTGTTTTGCCTTTTGTTTGGCAAACATATTTTTCTTGTCCGTCCCTCTTATTCTCTCTGTTCATCCCCTCTCAAAAATAGACGAAATGCTTCAACCGCTCTCATCAGTCTTGTCTTTGTAAGTTCATATGATACTGATCAAATTCTGTTTTGTTTTTTTGTTTGGCAAACATGTTTCTTTTACCTTCTCTCTTTCTCCCTGTTCATCCCCTCTCGAAGAACAGATGAAATCCGTAATTATCCGCGGCCCCCTAAGCCCTTTTACCTTTCTGTAATTTCATGGACACAGAGATACACGACAAATTATGTATTTCAATGTATTTTGTCTAGAAAATATAATTTCATATTCTCTCTCTCTCTCTTTCTCTCTCTCTCCTCTCTCAAAGGCAGATGAAATCTTACTCATCCTGGGCCCCCTTTTCTACCTTTCAGTAATATCACGAACTCAGAGAAAGAGGATGTTGAATCATATTATTTGTTTTCATTTGATTTTGTTTCGAAACATAATTTTACTTTCCTTCGCTTTCCCCTTTGTATCCGTCTCAAAAATATGAATATTTCATATATTTCATATAAGGCTTCATCTTTCTTGGGGATAGTTTTCTTCATAATTTTCCTCCTTTTTATTCGTCTAAAAAACGTAGGAAATGCCCTAAATCGTTCTAATCCCTTTTTAAATATTTCATTGATGATATTTAGTCGAGTTGAAAGGTATACAGTAAGTTTCCCTTTCCAAACCTTGAGATAAACACATTCTTTCTTGTATACGACAGCCACACATTATATATTTAATGTACGTATAAGTTCTGTTTTGATTTTTGGGTTGAACGAATGCTTTTATTTACCAGCTCTTCACCACTTTTATCCCCTCTCAAAAGCAGATGAAATCGTTAATCATTTTCCCCGTTCTTTTCCGTTCATTTACCGTGTTTGTTGCTTTGACTTTGCTTTGAAAAACATCATTATGTGCTCTTTCATTATTTGCTCTCTTTTCTCCCCTTTTATCCTTTCTCAAAAGCAGATGTCATCCTTAATCTTGTTTTCCGTTTGTTATTATTCTTTTCTCTCAGCCATTCTTTTGATTTTGGTCTAGAAAACAACATTTCATGACCCGCCCCTTTTCTGATCCTCTCAAAAATCAACAGATGAAATTCCTAATCTGTCATGTCCTTAGTTTCCGATATATCACTATTCCATTCCGTTCGTTCAGAGAAATCAATGGACGACTATGTTGTGTATTTAAATTTATTATTTTGTTTTAAAAACATGATTGATTTAATTGTTGTCCTTGTTCCTCCTTCCCAATACTGAGAAATTGAGGAAATCTTTAAATCTGGCTGATTCTCTTAATCTTCGGAGGCTGTCAAAACAACTTTTTGACAAACAACGTACACTAATATTGAAACCATTATGAGTTTTTTGCAAGGTCATTATTTTTTTGAATAGATTTATCTATGTAAGGCAGAGGCGGTCGACGACACTGACGACTACGATGATAATGCTGATGATTATTACGGTTTTAGTGACAGCGGTGATATTGATGATGATGATGATGATGATGATGATGGTGATGATGGTGATGATGATGATGATGATGATGATGGTGTTGATGATGATGATGATGATGGTGATGATGATGATGATGATGATCATACTGATTATCATAATAATGATGATGGTGATGGTGGATGTGATGCTGGAGATTGAAGTGATGATGATGATTGTGTCGATTTTAGTGAAAATGATGATGATGACCGATGAAAATGTCAAATATAGATATTCTTCAACTCTTGAAAACGAATGTATACATCATGCGTTCAACTAAGCTGTAGATATTAGCAATTAAATCATCCGAAATGAAAATCCACATGATGCTTTCTCTCGCTTGAATTCAGAAATATTTCACTTCTAGTTCACTCGTACGGGGCAAAATAATACAAACATAAATATATCATAATATACGACTGTTTAGTGCGCTCCATATATTTACAATGTATTAATTTAACCGTATGATAATCGACGCACATGGCTAAAGCGCGTTCTATTGTGTGTATTATCTCACGGTCACCTTTGTAGCAATTTCGTCATGTGTAAATAAATTTCACCCTTTTTTCCCTCTTTTATTCGTTCATTTTGAACTGTTGGTTTCAGTAGCTATTGGGGTAAGGTATATATTTGACTATGTGTATGTTGCTAAAGGTTTTGCTTCCTCTTAATTGTATGGTGCAAATCCAGATGAAAATAAAATTCTTACCGTTTTTTTATCTAAATACAATTTAAATTAGCGCAAAAAAAAGCGCAAAAGAAAAAGGGTTTCTTTGAGATTCGAACTCGAGACATCCAAGTTGCTAGAAATTACATTTAAACAGAATATTAAGAAGAATAAGATAAGGAAAAATAACCAATATACGCCGTGCGTGCGCGCATAGGATCATGTATACAGTAAACGCTTGCGCTCTGAGTCTTTTCGATGAGCGTATTATCGCATAAATACACGCCGCTCACAGTGCGTACAAACATATGCGTGGTTGACTCATCGAACAGTTTTCCCTTGATCGGGATTTAGAGCGCAATTAAACTTAGACTCCACAGAGTTCGGAAATGCCTGAATGATTATTTCTTCAGTGTTCGATGAACTCTAGATAGCGCAACTAAACCATACAACAGTCAGTGACATTACAATAATCGGTCCCGGCGCGTGTCTAACGATCTTTATATTCAATAAGGTAAACAATAGTTAACAACTGACTCTTAAAATATCGATATGCCATATCATTTGACACCTCCGTACAAAGACCGATCAATCGCTGTACAGGTGTCTGTATAGGTAGAACGTTGTACGCATTGGTAAGGCAGTATTGATGATCGATTACAATCGAAAACGATATGAAGAGATCGCTTCGATTGGTATCGAGCCGAAAACCGAGCGAGCGCGCGCGTGTGTGTTTTGATTTGGCATCGTCGTTCTAACATTGTTGTTCAAATAGTTTTCCTTCCATGTAACAGTGTGTTTTTTTTCCTAAGCGATTTGATTGTATTCCATTTGCATTTTTATATAGATCGGATATGTGTTAATGTCAAGTTATTGAGAGCTATAAAAGCCGCCAAATCATGATCAAATTATTATGCTCAGAAATCCAAAATAAAAGGATAAACAGTTTGTTTTTGTTGGTACTTATTCTTCAGTGAGAACAGAGCTGGGCTTAGATAAACAAATATATTAAACAAAATTATTTTCAACGCGTGTAATTCATAGAATTTGTTGATAACATTATGTTTGAAAAGCAATTAGTATCGGCAATAATTATATTAATAAAATCAACAAATTTGATGATATTTTCACAGAACATGTCAAAAAATATATATATCTACTTCTTTTACTTGCGTTACTTGTCTGAAAGAGTTTTGCTTGTGTATTAACTAAACTATACAAGAAAGTAAATTGATTCAAAATAATAATTCACTTTTCGATGAATAGAATGATCCAAGTTGCGTTTCAGTCCCCCACTTCTTTATTGCAACTTTCTACGCGTATATAAAAAAAGCCCGCCAAAACTTGATCGGAACCCGCCAAACGGTTTGATCGACATAAGTAGTAAACAAGCGACGGATAATCCAGCTAAAGGTGAAAAGGAGTTATAAAACAAGCATTTCCAGTCGAGAAAAGTTACATCGCTTTATAATGAGAACAAGAACTTAGGATTACACTATATTTTTAATGAGTACCTTTGAGAAAAGAGAGGTACTAGTTAAAAACCGTTATGCATGATTATTACAACTTTTTTTTTAGCTCCTTTGTACTATAATAGAGACCTGCAGATAATCCTCTGAGAACATCTGTGACCGGTTCTTCAAATTAGTTTTTTGTAACCGCCCCTAACCCCTTCCCCCGCTCCGAAATGTCTGTTGCTAGGATTACATAAGATTATCTTTATAATCTGACTGTTTTCCAAACCTCGAATCTCCTTGTTATGGGGTAACAGCATACAATGAGTAGCAAATAAGCTTTATTCGTTGTTTTCCAACTCGTGAACCTTATCATTTTGTCTCTAATACTTTCTACCCGATTGCATACTTACAAACGCCTTTTCCCTTCTTTATTCTTTTTTTTGTTATTATCTTCTACACTCTGTTGCAAACTAACAACTAGGCCTATGATTTTTTTTCTTTTCGTTCTTATTCTTATTTGTCTTTTACTTTCTACTCTTGTTTAAAGCTTTCAAGCGGCTCTTTATTTCCATCCCCTAATCTCTTCATTTATTTTTCATGACGACTGCGCTCCGCTACGCGAATTGAAATTTCCTTTTGTTTTCCTTTATCCCGCGCGGAACATGTGTTGGTATTTTTACGGCGAGCGAGCAACCGACGATCGACCGCCTCCTTTCAAACAGCTATTTGCAATCGATAGGGTTTTGTCAGCGATCGATAGTGACCACATGTCCCACATGACCACACGTCAAACAAATACAAGCGAGTGTGTGAGTGAGAGAGGGGGAGAGAGGGGGAGAGACAGAAGGAGTGGGAGAGAAAGTAAACAGGTGAATTGCTCCTTCTTCCTCATACCTCTCCCCGTCCCCTACTGCTATGCATTATAGTTTACACTTTATAGGCCCTTTTTAAATTCAGATTTAAATTTAAAACAGAATGAAAAGGTGATATATATCAATATGAATTATAATTTGAATATCAAACTGGAATTTCAATAATGCCATTTTCGTCTCTGTGTATCATCTTGCTCATGTATATGTCACACGGATGACCTCTCCCCACCCCCACCCCCTACCCCCCCCCCTTCATCTCGTCTCCTTGCCCCTTCTCTTTGCATTGTACATGCTGTACATAGTAGGTCTAGAGGACATGTACGATGTTATAAGTAGTGACCTACTGAAAACAATTTATAAATAATGATATATAATTATGTTGAAAAGAAAGTTAATTTCATACTCTTCCCTTCGTATAAGTCTTTTGCCGATGTATACGCGGCACACCTCCCCTCGACCCCTTCTCCTTTTGATATGCATTGGACACTTTGGGTGGAATTCACAAAGGAGGTTTGTAGGAGGTTTGTACAAACCATGGTTTGACCAAGGTTTACATCTATGGAATGCCATTTGTAAACTGATGGAGAAGGAATGTAAACTCCATACTTGTTAACAATGTTGATTTACAATTTACGGTATGCGAGCAGCATTCCATACATGTAAACCATAGTCAAACCATGGTTTGTACAAACCTCCTTTGTGAATACGGGCCAATAGATCTAAAGGAATGTGGTTGTTGAAGAATTCTCATTATACAAAATAATTTACATGTGGATGTAAAATACTTTGGTATTCTTCCGTCTATGTAATTTCTGCTGCATATCGAACGAAGAAAAGTGTAAATAATTTATGAAAACATTATGGTAAAAGGTAGGTAAAAAGTGAAATTCAACATAATTACTGTAAACTATTTCGCCCTTTCCACACTCTTGTTTATCGCAGAAAGAAAGTTTGAACAAAAATAATATGGGCAGAAAGTGAAATAAATCATGATTGAGTGCTGTAGTGATGAACGAATTGGTTATTAACCCCAAATAAACTGACATTTTTTTTCTTCTTTTTAAAAAAAAATCCCTTTCCAAGCTTTATCGTGAAATATAGCTAGATACAACTCATTTGATTCGTTTGCTTAAATTATTCAAGAGAGCACAACAATTACTTTACCTATACATTCAGTAAAATGTTGGTGTAGAAAGAGCCGAGAAAGAGGCATAAATAGGTCTTGACTACCCCTTGCGTTAAATAGTCAACTGTACAGCAGTTGAACAAGAGGTGGCGCTGTAACTAGTCATCACACAGACTGATACAGTTGTAAAGGAGTCGCAAAAAATATGAACACAAATAATAAGCCAGTTCGTAGTTACAATCTGCGCATGCGCGTATTTACTTCCGGGTATTTTGATATTCCATCGATCGTGAGAATCAAAGGAGCCACACGTGCAATTGAATGCGAATTATTTGTTTACGTTTTTAAAATCTGGATCAGGATAAAAATAAGCCCATCGTTTTTGTATTCACCACATCAAAGATTAATAGCATAATATGTACTATTTTATAGAACAAGAACCGGTTTGATAGAATGTGTTATTCATGTGTAATGATGATATTTATTGATCAATAATTTCACCGAGCCTTGCTTGGCCTGGCTAGCACGCACGTATAGGTGTACATAATAGTGTACATAGCATTGTGCGGAGATTATCGTCTTCCGCTTGCTGCACTATCCAACGCAAAAACAGTTTTTGCCGGCTGATTTCTCTCTCCATTTATTAGCAAATGCAAACAAAATTTCGTTTATGTGATCCACAATTTATATAAATTGATAATGATTACCGACTTTCTTGTTTTGAAGACCGCGCAACATGTAGAAAGAAATATTATATCCCGTCTGATTTCCTTGCCGATGGCGTCCTAAAACATAGCGTTCAATTTTGAACGGTACATTGTACGAATGGGTGGTATGCTTATCGCCAGCATTATTGCGTGTGAATGATTCACCTAGATCATTCACAAGAAAGATGATTACAAGAAAGTTGATATGGAGAAAAATCGGTAAATTCTTGAATATACTTTACATCAAATGTGTTCTTTATGAGTTTATGCAGCTGCCCGTATAATTTCCACTTTGATTGTATGCATCTAATGTTTGTTTTATGCTGTCAAACTAAAATTATCCGGTAATATGACATGATAGCATACACTTTACTGTACGTTGATAGCCCGTTGATGGAATCTCGGACTACGCCCTCTGACGTCACCCAAGCTCCATAGTCTAATTACGAACTGGCTTATAAAAGCACTATATTTGGTTTCATCTCCAAACCTCATGAGGGCGCTGTTCATATTATGAACATGGTGGGATTGATTAGACAGAACCCGGGTTCATTCGCCGAACATGTATCGTTTAGAACAGTGGCGTGGCGTTTGAATGGGGGACACCAAGGGGCCTTAGATTTTCATGAGGGGGCAAAGTTGTTCACCTGCCAAGGCAAAAAGGAGGAAAAAAAGGTCCTCTCCCGTTTCGATGGCCTAAAATCACTATATAACCCTCATACATGATCTAATTTTGCCAGCAAATGATAGTTTGACTATAAAATTGGACTGAAATTATTATATTTACCTTATACACGTTTTGGGGCCTATATCTGTTGTATATTTTGTTCTACACAATACTAGTAGTCTTATTCTTTATATGGCTATAACTAAATTACATTGTGTATACTTTCATAGTGGCATATATAGCGAAGTTCCACTGAATTGTTATTGTATTTTATTTATTTTTATTTTTTTGTGGGGAGGGGGGGGGGGGGGGGGGACACGCGAATTATGGGGGCACACTTTGTTTTGTTTTTCTTCTGAATTGTTACCCATACGGTATTACCCATAGTTTTGCTGTATTGTTTTTGGCAAGTTACTTGGGCTTGGGGGGGGGGGGGGGGGGGGGGGCCGGGTGGGGGTCGGTGGCACGTGCCCCCTGTATCTGCTATACGCCACTGCATGTATATTCTGCTATGATAATCGAAAAGAAAATATACCTTGTACTATCGATTAGAGTGTATTATAAATTGCTGTATAATATATGTTGCATGCAGCATTTCATGGCTCAGATGATATCCGACTATACCGGAAGTAGTGGTATGACATTCACATCCGGGTCATGCTTGCACATCAATATTTTGTTACTTCCTTCTGCGAACGTGCACAAAATAGGATATAATTTTGTTTTTGTGCTCGACTTTGTACTAGGTTATCAGTGGCGTAGCTGCGTTGGGCATTGGGGCCACGTAATCTACCCAATTAATTGACAAGAACAATTAAGAGGAAATACCTTTAAAAGATAGAGAAATTAATAGAGTGTGCCCCCGCCCCCTCCCTTAATACAAAATATCAGTCCGACCACGCTACGATACTGTGTATGGTTTAATTTCCTGATAGAGTTTAATCTTGAATATGTTTACAAGGAAGTATATGGCATGCATTAACCATACGTTTAAAGGGATGTTGTAACCCTTGTCGTTGTTGTTGTTGTTGTTGTTATAGTTGTTGTTGTTTGTCCCCTCCTGTCAATCGAAGTATGACTTTAGAACTATTCTTTCACAAAATATAATACTCTCTCTACACGCAATAATGTTAAACATATGCATATGAAAGTATACGATTGTGAAAGAACCCGAAAACAACCAAAAAATGAAAAGAAAAAAAATAAACGTGATAGATGATCGATGGATGATCGTGGATTAGTCTGTCATGTCAACACGGCCAATATTTTATTAAAAAGTTCCTACACATTTTCTTGTTAACGCACGAACTCGAATCAAGCAAATGAAAACAAACAAAACGAAGCCCGGGTCTGTGATGGATGATCGTTGATCCAGTGGTAAAGGGCGTATGGGCAATTTTTGTTTAGGGGGCTAAGGTTTTTTTCCCCCGAATACCGTCTTCCCCCATTTTTAACCTGACAAAAAAGAAAGAAAAAAAGGTTATCACGATTTAACCTCCCGAAAATTGCAGACTTATAGTATGACTTGAAAGTCTCCCTGGGACCGCTTCAACTGTGTGAAAAGTTAATGCAACGAGTAAGCATGATTTCCCCCGAATATACATGCTTTTGCCCAAATACGATATGATTTTGCCCGAATATGACATGCTTTTGCACGAATTTATAACGTGCGTTTTGCCCTAATAATATTATGGTCGTTTTCAAAACTCCAGGGTGGTTGCAGCCCCCAGCCCCCCCCCCCCCCCCCCCAGCCCCTAGCCCTCCCCCCGCCCGCCTCCTACGCACGTGGACCCAGTCTCTCAACATGGTCATAGGCCGCGTCAATTTTCTACATTAATTTTATGTTTATATCCCGTGATCACTCGCACCGGATTTCCGACTCGAGACACCAACTGTCTTCAGGTCAAAGGTCACGATAGGATCATATGTGTAGGCAGATTTTACTCTGTCACGTCCGTACGGTATTTTTCATTTTCTTTAGTTTTCTCAATCCTGTATTTATTTACAGTGAGTCTTTCTCTATTCACATACGGTATACAATATATCAAATACATGTACATGTATAACTGGCACAATTTAATTTGCGTTTTAGGCATGCAGCCGGTACAAAAAAGGACATTTTCTTTAGAATAATTTATGGCAGATTTAGTGCGAACATTTAGTGCGAATTCCAATTGAGATGAGTTCAGTTGAGTTTAATGTTTTCATTTTCACAAAATACATGTACAACACATACTTATGTATTGTAATATTTTTAAATACAAAATACAAAATACTAAAGTATAATTAAAGATATACCTAAACTAAATATAACTAAAGTATAAGATATACCTAAACAAAATATAACTAAAATAAAAAAAATTGTAAGAGGATATTTATTTCTGTCAACATGGTATACACTTTGAGCTTATGGTGAATTATGATAGTGGATCTATAATAGAAAAATGCAATAACACGCTGTTTATAAATTTAGTGGTTATGCCACAGTCAACATAGTTCAGTATAGTATGATAATAATTAGTCCTAATATTTGTTTTCAAATTCGACTTTTTGATTCAGCCATTTTACTGTGCCCAATCCCATTACTGTCCCTGAAAAACACGATAAACAAACACGCAGCCACAGCGCGAATTGAAATACCTAATGTAAATAAATATGTGGTCAAACTATGATAAACAGAACCATTTAATTCATTGACTTTATATTACAGTGATATCAATTAATTATGGAGAATAATACATCCGTTTTCGCTTAACAAAGAGACTGTAAACATTATTTGTATAAATCCAATGCATATATATTCATAAATATTGAACAAAATTGTTTTCATAAAACTAGAGGACCAATTTTATTAATTTACGATTGCTCTATTAACTGATATTGTTTTTTTATGACGTCAATTCAAAACAAAAGTTTAATTCATCCGATTATCGCATACATTAGCTGATGCTGTAATTAAGCAAACATTGTACCCCTTATTTATTTTATATAAACCCATAAACAAGTTTACAACCGCAACGCGAAATTAAAATGCGGGAAATTAAAACCAAAATATTCACACTCGGATAATGAATATTTAGACAACCAAGTTCATATTTCATTTAGCATGACACTATACATTGATATTGTTTTGATGGCATCATATAATCGAACAAACAAAATCGTCCAAGCATTAACCGCCTACATCCGGCGGGGGTACATAATTATAGTCATTATTATGAAAGAGATATTTTTGTTGCTCCTGCATGGTTAATTGAGTTCGCAAATATGTAGAAACAATTAATGCGGTTACTCTTATTAAATTTGCTAGTTTGCATTTCCAAATTATAGTAAATAAACAAATTTTAATCCCATGTAATATTATGTGGATTTTATTCAGTCAATGTTTAATGTAACCAAATAACAGCGGAATTGTAATTCTAACTGAATATTGAGCTAATTGGAAAACAAGTAGGTGCCACCATCGTACCCAGGATTTTGTCAAGGGGGGGGGGGGGGGCGTTTCAAGGGGGGGGGGCGTTTCAAGGGGGGGGGGTATTTCGTCAGCAAAAATGTCCGAGGCCGAGGCCGAGACCGAGACCGAGACCACTGGTTGAGATTGAGAGACGTGTAAGCGGAGGGTGGGGGGGGGGGGGGGGTGTCCTTAAAAACAATTCGAAGCCGGGACCTGAGATGAGAGACCGAGACCGAGATCACTGGTTGAGAGTTGAGGGAGGGGGGGGGGGGGGGGGGGTGGGGTGGGATGTCCGTAAACAAATTTCGAACCGAGACCACTTGTTAAATTGAGTCCTCGGGGCCGAGACCTTTGATTATGATGGTCAAGACCGCTAAAGAGTGGACTCGAGACCCGTTAAAAGTGGTAAAGGAGGGGATGAGGGCCAAAAACAGTAAAAACAGGAATTTTGTCATCAAAGGGGGGGGGGGGGGGTGAACTACCCCCCCCCCCCTCCCCCTGGGTACTCCTTCGGTAGGTGCTATTTATTTTGTACATTGTAGGCTTATTCATAGTTTCCTTAAAGGGACTTAACGCGATGAATAAGTG
The DNA here is from genome assembly GCA_037951105.1 of Echinarachnius parma. NCBI lineage: Eukaryota > Metazoa > Echinodermata > Echinoidea > Clypeasteroida > Echinarachniidae > Echinarachnius > Echinarachnius parma. The sequence continues at coordinate 313,226 of JBAMJV010000797.1, forward strand.
ATACAATGTGTATTGTTATGATCTGATAAGTTCACTGAGTAATGTGTGAAAATTACACGGTACATGTCTACAATACATTCTCTCCCCTTCTTTCTGTGTATTATGCAGATAATGTTATCACGATGGATTGGCATCAATCAATATACTTGTTCTGCTTATATTAGTTTTAATTAGAAAGATAGTTTGTCAAACTTACATGTTACTCATTATATATATTTGTATGACGTTTCTTTGTATTTATGCGAACAATTGAAAATAAAATAAGCAAACAAACAAACACATAACTACTATATATGACCAAGTAATGAGCGAAAATGCAAAGTGATATTCGCTTTTTTATCTCACAGACTTCGGTGGGCTTTGCACACAGTAATACATTTCTAGTGGACAATCAAATATCCGAACTTTTCAATCATAAATATCTTTAGAACGAAAGGGGAATTCGAAAAAAAAACGAAACCTGATGAATGCTTCTTTCGGTCATCCGAATACAACAATGTATGAATGAACCACTAGAGTTTCATGTAAGATTTGTAGATTTGGACAATGTAACTACATCCCGTTAAACGAACAATCTCTTTAGAGCTAGCACCACTGATCAAAAGTTGTTCAAGTTCACGCGTAAAAAAGAAATACATGCATATTATAGGCCTACTAAATTTAGATCAATATCTCTGGACCTTGGTTTGTGTTTTATACTTAAAGGGTACCACCACCCACAAATTATATTCCTTTTAAAGAAAGGTAACATCTTTAGTATTCCATTCCATCAACAAGTTCACCAAAATATGTTTCCAGAAAAAAAATATATAATTGGGAAACGCATCACCATTCTAAAGCATGCATTCATGCGGTCTGAATTGCGAAGACTAATGCGTGCAGAGCGAACGAATCGCCCGGGAATCTATTGTCTACAAACGTACGCGTGAATAGCATTGGCGCACTCGTAAATGGTTGGCCCGTATGGAACCAGGAAATAGTAGTGGTTCCGTAAGTGATGGAAATTAATTGCTTTGTTTATGAATTACACAACCCTTTGCAAAATGTTGGGTATCTATTTGATATCACCAAACGGTACCAAAACATATAATAATGTGTTAATCTTTGCCTGGTGGTCCCTTTTAAATTCAATACGAATCCATTGAATAATAAGGGTGATATCACGCATAATGATAATGGTTGTTTATGATTATGACTGAATGGGGCTAACTGAATGGATCGGCGGTTCTGTATGGGAACGCATGACTTCACAGCACGCGTAATAACACAATGATAAACTCGATATGAACTTCAAGCACAATTTCGTACATATATCATTGGTTTACTGTAGGACACGCAAACTTAAAAAAAACAAACTTGTTGTTGTTGCTGTTGATGAAGTTGATTACCAATAATAAGTATCGAGGGCGTGTTTGAGATATCTGATGGAAAACAAAACACACACAAACAAACAGGAATGTGGAAAGCGAGTTAAAATATAATTAGGTCTCCGGAAGCATTTTTAAAATTCTAGTCGCAAACCATTCAATTTTCTTCATTGTTTTCTATTAAAGGGATCTAGTAACTTTGCTGACATGTGCAAAGAGTGATGAAGGGTTGATGCAATGTATAGTGTTGTTATCTCATATGTCCACAGAGTATTGTGTGAAAATTCCAAGTCAAATGGACATTGCATGGCCAAGTAATGAGCGAAAATGCAAAGTGATATTCACTAATTCACTGCACACACTTTGTACACGGTTTCAAAACTCCACCTGAGTTTTTCTTATCTGAATACTTCAATCGTACATATCTTTGTAACGAAAGGGAAATTTGAAAAACCGAAACCGGTCCCATGATTTTATTGTTAATATGAATACAACAAGGTATGAGGGAACCGCTAGAATTAACATTTTATTTTGAGGATTTGGACAATGTTACTAAGTCCCTTTAAAGGTGCATATCAAAGAGAGTATACACATAATTGAATTAATGTAAACGTAAGAGACTGCTGAATTCTGCGTATCCGCTATAAAGGCAAGTGTAGTAGAATGAGTCAAAGTAAGAAGCTGAGCTATCGAGTCTAGCAGATCCTTCCTCTGGGCTGAAATGACAAGTACATTACTGTTACATGAAGCTAAATACAGTACCGAAGTAGTGACGTCACATGCTTTTGTTATGGCATAGTAATGGTTCTAAACAACTTTTCCTTTCATACTGGCATTAAGTAGTGGGTTGAAGCTGGACGATTGCCTTCTTAGCAACCGCTAGATCACCAATTCATTACTTGCCTGACATTGTTTAGAACCATCACTCATGGCAATGAATAGCTCTGACGTCACACTTCGGTACTCTATACTACATAAAACAGGTGAGAGAGAGCGAAAACAGGTACAGGATAGGAATAAATGATTTAATTGTATGCGCCTATATGTACATGGGTATATTTCTCACTGTTTACATGATTTAAGCGGAAAAGGAATAATGAAAATCGATCCCTTTAGATACATGTATGATCGTAATATGATATTATTAGAAGTACTTTGGAGTGGTTGTTACCATGGTTACTTTTGAGAAATATGAAACCATTATTTGTATTACCCCGGTCATCGGACACATACTCACAATCAATCCCAACGTGACGTGCACTTTCTGCTCCCTTGGGAGCAAGGCATACTGGCAGCCATAGGGCGCACCCCACGATATACAAGTACATTTGCATACACGTTCCATTCCTACCGGTGTCACGCTAAATTCGTACGCACTGCGAAATTCGTACGCAGTCGCAAATACGCATGCGCACCTGTGGGAAAATTGCCTGCAAAATTCGTTCCCATTCATGCCATTTGTAATAAAGCATGCAAAATCCCTCCTTGAGGCTCCTTGCAGCACAAAGTGTTGTCAAAACCCGACGGTGGATTAAGAAAATCCATTCACGCCATTTAAACATTTGATAAAACATGTGTCAATTTGTTATTTGAATGAAATTGCGGCGTAATAATGGACACGATTTTCGCAAGACACGCACCATATATAGGCATAACTGTCTAAGCGCATGCGCATTTGCGACTGGGTACGGATTTCGCAGGTCACGGATATATCACCACACCGGGTCGCCATTTACACACCTGGGTAGAGAGCAGTAATAATGGATTAATTGTCTTGCTAAAGGACAAACGCGTTGGGCATACACTGGTTTCGAACTCGGATCCCACGACTGGAAAGCGAGCGCTCTATCAATATTGCCACACCACATTCACAACAAACGGGATGGTTGGCAAATGTCCCCGTGCTACCATGTTAACATCGGTTATTTGGGGGAGTATACAGTAGTAAAATACTGAAAGTCAGAGGTATTTCTTCTGATTCACTTTCCCTGGCTAAGGAACTAAAAGTAAAACTGAAGGCAGTAAATACAGAGCAATGTCAGAACTTTTTGCTTCGGCTGTCACTTCGATAATTTGACGCAGTCGTACTTTCCTTTGACATTTCTATATACTGTATATTGTTACAAGGCTTTGACAATAAAAGCATGAACAGATGTCGTGTTGAGTTACCCGCTACAATACATCGCTCTGTCACATTTCATTTTCCCTCCCGGGAAATCGTTACCACCTGCTATAGAAATTATATCAAAAAAGAGGTTGGTATACTTGACCTTATAATAAAGAGGTATGCGGTTTAGAGGTTAGGGATTTCAATTTTAAGTTGATGCATGACTTTTTGGAGGGGTTGCATGTCTAGTAACTCTGTAAAATCGAATCACTTCAACAACTGAAAAGCTGGTAGGGAATAATGTGGCGATGATGTGACAGTGACGATGATAATGATAGTGATAATGATTATGATGAGGATGATGATGACGAGAAAAGGAAGGAGGAGGGGGATGATGTTAATGGTGATGATGATGATGATGATGATGATGATGATGATGATGATGATGATGCTAATGGTGATGATGATGATAATGATGATGATGATGATGATGATGATGATGATGAAGATGATGATGATGATGGAGATGCAGATTATTACGATCATGGTGATGAAGATGACGCTTATGAAGTTGATGATGATGATGATGTTGATGATGGTGTTGATGATGATGATGATGATGATGATGATGATATTGATGATAATCAAGATGATGATTACCACGGTGATGATGATGATGGTGAAGAAGGTGAAAGCGATTATAAAGTTGATGATGAAGATGATGACGGTGATGATATATAAATCGTTCCGTCACATTTATTTTCCCACCCGGGAAATGGTTACCACCTGCCAGAAATTATGTCAAAAAAGAGGTTGGTAAACTTGACCTTATAATAAAGAACTATGCGGCTTGGGTTAAAGGGGTTAGGTATTTTGCTTTTCGCTTGAATAATGATTTCTTCTTTTTTGTTGTTGGCGGGGAACAGTGCTGCGATGATGATGATGAAGATGATGATGATGATGATGATGATGATGATGATGAGGATGATGATGATGGTGCTGCTGCTGCAGATTCTGCCTGTGATGGTGATAAACGCATCGTTCAAAAATCGCTCTGTCACATTTATTTTCCCTCCCGGGAAATCGTTACCACCTGCCTAAAATTATGTCAAACAGGGGTTGATATACTTGACCTTATAATAAAGGACACGGGTTATAGAGGTTAGGTATTTCACTTTTCGGTTGAATCATGACTTCTTTGATTCCCTTCTTTTTCACTTCCCTTTTCTTCTTCTTCTTCTTCTTCTTCTATTTTGATTTGATTTGATTTTATTTATTTTATTTTTTTTGGGGGGTTGGTAGGTGCATAGGTAGGTGGAATCATGTTTCAAGAACTCGGTGAATAACGTTACATAGTGAGCAGTTGGCGAGGAATAGTGCTGCTGATGATGATGATGATGATGCTGCTTCTGCTTGGGATGATGAGAAATTCATCGTCCAATAAGTTGTTCTGTACAATTGATTTGCACTCCCGGGAAAACGATACAATCTGCCCGAAAGTATATCAAAAAGAGTTTGATATACTTGACCTTAAAATAAAGAACTCTGCGGCTCGGGTTAGGGGTTAGGGATTTCGCTTTTTTTTTTGGTCGAATACGGTAATGATTTTCGGTTTGTATTATGTCTAAAGAACTTTGTGAAATCATGTTACTTTAGAAACTGATAAGGTGGTGGGGAATGATGACGCGATAATGAAACTGCTACTTTTGTCTACTTCGTCCCATTTTCTACTCTAGGTATTGTACAAATACATAAATCGCTACTGATAATAATGACCTTGAGACCTGATATTTTGTATCTTTATGCTCATCCTCTATTTCTTATTCCTCCTCCCCCTCATCTTCTCGTAATCAGTTCCCCCTTCTCCTCCTCCTCACTCCCTCCTTCCTCCTCACCATTCCCTCCTTCCTCCTCCAGGACCTCCCCTCTTCCTCCTCTCTTCATCCTCCCGTCAAAAGTTCCCCCTTCTCCTCCTCCTCAATACTCCCTCCCTTTCTTCGTCCTCCTCCTCATCCTCCTCCTCTAGCTAGCCCACCCCCTCATCCTCCTCTTTACATTGACTCATCCCATCATCCATTACATTTTACCTTTTCCCTCCTTCTCCTCCTCCACCCTCTTCTCCCCCTCCTCCTCATTCTCTTCTTCATCCTCCTCCCCTAATCTTACTGTCATCAGTTTCCCCTTCTCCTCCTCCTCAATACTCCCTCCCTTTCTTCGTCCTCCTCATAACCCTCATCCTACCTAGCCAACCCACTCATCCTCCCCCTTACAGTGACCTTTTACCTGTTCCTCTCCTTCTTTTCCCTCCTTCTCCTCCTCTACCCTCTTCTCCCTTTCCTCCTCATCTTTCGTTATGTCTGTTATTACTATTCTCTACTTAAACAAATTATACTATTCGGTTGTCATTTTGATGAGCTTGGAATAGAGTTTAACACAATGCAGGTTTAACAGGTATTCTGGGGGTAATTCTCACTTAATCATGCAATTGCCACTTCGTCAATTCTTGTGAAAAATATGTCTGATTCAAAACAAAACATATTCGTGTGTCAAGGTGAATTGCGTCTTTAACTTATTTTTTTTAAGTAATCGCATTGCGAGGTTATAACCCGAACACCTTCGGGCCATCTAGTCGGGACGGTCCATGCATCGCTGCTAATGTGGCCTACTCTGTTCTGATCGTGCAACAAAATAACTAGCTACAGCACTGCTACTTTACTACTTTCTGTTTCTAAGCTTACCAGTATTCTCTCATCATCATCATCACAACCATTATATTAAGCATCACCATCTTCATCATCATCATCATCATCATCATCATCATCATCATCATCATCATCATCATGATTGTCGTCATTATCGTCATCATCATCATCATTACCATCATCATCATCATAATTGTCGTCATTATCGTCATCATCATCATGATTACCATCATCATCACCACTACGACCATCATCATTATCTGAATCCTACTAATCTCATCATCATCATCATCATCATCCTCATTATTTCATCATCGTTATTGATCTCATCTTCATCATCATCGTCGTCAACATCATCGTCTTCCTTCTCCGCGTCATCATTATTTTATCATCGTCATCATCATCATAATTACCATCATCATCATCACCACTACGACCATCATCATTATCTGAATCCTAATCATCTCATCATCATCATCATCATCATCATCGTCATCAACACCATCATCATCATCATCATCATCATCATCATCGACATCATCATCATCATCACCATCCACGGGCCTATTTGTACTACAACTAGTAAACTAATGTTACAAATGCCCCTACATGCCATAACAATTTGTCTTACAATTGTGTACAAATATTTTCTGAAAGAGAAACACAAATAATAACTGTGGGCTGTCATGGTTGCATTCAAAACTCGTTTGCCTTCATTTTGTATTTATTCTATAATCGGCTTCCATGGTTATATCCTGCACACCTGTGGGCCATCACGCCGGGACGCGCCGGGCTTATCGCGGCAGCTACCGACTCACTTCTGACCTCGCATCAGGCATCCATTACTCTTTATACCCCAATAAGTGCATGGACCTGCTACAATACTGCTACTTTTTCGATGTTCGCGTTCTCTCAAATATCTCTTCTATAGATGATCAGACGAACCTGAAGATGAATCAGACCCTTGCATAGAGGTTCTACGAATGTATTCTCCTTTCATGGTATGTGTATCTACCCACCATAGGAGTATGATACAGGGGTGATACACCGTGATATCGCGTTATTATCATAATTATGCAACCTCTACCACCAGATCACCACCACTCCCACCTAGCCCCCAGATATTCGTGATAGAGGCGATTTTGTACAATGCTTTACATCCAAATGGCAGGAGCGACTGAAGATTAGGGAAACTATCACACGAGCAGCGGCAGCCGTAATGACCCGTTGTCTACAGCTCCGCTGTTGTTGTTGTTGTTGTTTTGGGTTTATTGGCGTTCTCCATTCCTGTTGAATATTTACGCCAGCTCCTCCTTGACGGGCTATAGTCTGTCACCAGGCGTTTATGACAAAGGACATCGCAAAAGGGCTACAAAAGAGACGACACCCTCTGATTTAAAGAAATGGTGCCCGTACGCCTATGCTGCCCACTTACTTTCTGACACTTTCTTCTGGATTGTTAGACGTAAACAACTTTGTTTTTCAACCTAATTTGATAACTTCTCGTTTGATCAACAACATGCATACACTCCGTTCGCTGTAGCTCCTCCTTTACGCGCCGTAGTCTTTTACCAGTCGTTTAGGGGGGTTTAGACATGGGGCCTTACCAAACTGGTACAAAAGAAACAACACCTCTGCCAGCAACTTTGGCACTTCAGCCCATAATCCGTATGCTGCCCACTTATTTCCTGACGATTTTATTCGACTTTTGCGACGTAAACAACTTTGTTTTGTCAACCTACCAGGATTACTTCTTCGTTTGATCAACACCATTACCTGGTGGGTGCCAAGCTTCCTTTCCATTCAAAACCCTTCAAAAAGTCATTACAAACATCTATTATCATTACAGACAATGGCTCAAACTCGAAGAAAGGGTGCAAAGACCTGTACAATTCCCCGGAATGTCGATAATTTTATAGAAGTGGCTGGAGTCCTTTCTTGTAGCTAGCAGACAAAATGTCAAATGGGGCGAAACCCAAGAACCATGTATAATCGACTCCTTGTTCGATGTTTTTGGAGATTGAAATCCACCCACGTTTTAAATATTAGTTTAATTAGTTTCTATTTTGATATAATAGTGATCTTACGATAAAGGATCTTCAGCGCACGCTTTAAAGCTGAAAAGGAAATGTAGGCCCCTCTCACACCGTTTTCGACTCGGGTGCCGAGTTTGGCTCCCACTCGGTTGCTGAGTTCTGCGCCGAGTATCTACGCCGCAAAGTGCTCCTGACATGCCATGAATATAGACATGTTTTACACAATATTATTCGACAAATTTGTATGTGTTATATCATTCATCTAAAACCAAGTTTATCTTTGTTTTTAGTGATATTTCTTGTGAATATTCATTTTGAGATAAAATTGTATACCCCCTATACTATACACAAATGCCGAGTTCGGCCGGTGCCGAGTTGTGCGTCGTGTTGTCTATACCGCAACATGCTCCATACATGCCATATCTACATCTTCATGCGTTGCACAATATATTTGGCCAATAGTTATGTGTATTATCATTCATTAAAAACCATTTTACTATTTGGGATTAGAGATCTTTATTTTGAATATTAATTTTGAGATAATATGCAAATGTATACCCCCTATACTATACACAAATGCCGAGTTCGGCCGGTGCCGAGTTGTGCGCCAAATTGTCTACACCGCAACATGCTCCATACGTGCCATAATTCAATATCTATCTACATGACGGTTTGCACAATATATTGTGCAATAGTTATGTTCATTTTCATATTATCAAAATCAGAATAAGAATGTAATTAGTGATCTTTAATATGAATAATCATTTGCTACGATCATGACGATTGAAGATAAATTGCAAAATGTAGGTCCCTCATGCCGCTGCGGGACCGTGTTGATTTTGGTGCCGAACTGTGTGTCGAGTGTCCTACGCTGCAACATGATCCATATATGCTATAAACTACATCTAGAGTTCCTTTGTAATTAGTGATCTCGATAATAAACCATCTTTGCTAGAGTTGAAGAGGAAAATGGAAATAAAGATCCGTCATACACGGATTCCTAACCCTAAGCCTAAGCCTAACCATTAGGTGTCGAAGTTTGGTACCGAACTGTGTGCCGAGTCAATAATCCACTCTATATTAGACCAATATATATGTATGTGCATTATGCTTTTTTGATGACAATTTCCTTTGTAATTAGTGATCATTATCTATGTTTGAAGGTAAACAAATACAAATATAGATCCCTCATACATGGATGCCGAGGTGGATGACGAGTTGGGTGCCGAAATGGGTGCCGAGATGGGTACCGAATTCAGTGCCAATTGGTGCCGATGGGCGCCGAGTTTATCGGGCTTAAATCATTCGTGCAATGTATGAGGTCAGAGCTCAGATGTAAACAAACAAAAGCGCGATGTACTATTTATTAATCGTTCCGTCTGGTCTTTTCAAATTGCCCATGTTGAACCCCTCTGACATGTCTGAATTGCATGTGAATGCCGAACACAATGTGGGCTCAAACTCAGCAGCCATCTCTGACTCCCGTACATTGCCATAATAAGAGTGCCGTGGGAGGGAAAGGCCTGGGGTTGAGGGATAATATTCAAGTAAAACAATGCCATAGTCCAATAGATACTCAGTAAGGGCCGTTACGATTTATGGCGAGCCGTTCCTAATGGTTCCCCAAATAATCAACCGTTAACATGCATCCGCATGCAATTTACCGGTACATTCGACACCCGTCTTGGCTCCAGTATGAATAGGGCCGACGGCAGCGTGTGCGGGGGCTCACGTCGCTCAATTATATTCTTTATCGTTTTCCTCGTCCTCTTTAACAAAATAAAAAAAATTATTAAAAAAATTTAGGGTGGGTATGAGTCCTTCCCGTCCCCCACTTCTACGCCACTTACCATGCCTTCATGGAGAAGGATGTGTTGTGTGTGTGTGTGTGTGTGTGTGTGTGTGTGTGTGGTGGTGGGGGGGGGGGGGGGGAGTGTATAGTAACTACAACATCTACCCCTCCCATGAAAACGATTTTTACATTTGTTATTCATTCATACAATCGTTCGTGTACGTCGGGGTGCATGTATTCTTCCACACTTATAAGTTGTCATAATGTTTATAAACACATTACACAACAATACGCAAATGCTTGCACCGCACATATAACATACCTTCTATCAATCGCACACTTTGTCTAGTCACATGTAACATAAATAGAAACACGTGGGGGAATAGACTGACTTAACCAATACAAAGCTTGAAGTGTTCTGTATAATATTTCCCCCCAAAGTAATATTTTATTCAAGTAGATACCAATATGCATCGTAAGTTTTTTTTCTTCTGATATCGGATGTGTGAAAGTTCCATACAGAAAGAACACTGTTTACTAATCACCCATGATCTTAATCTTACTATTTTGATGGGTAACGAAACACAGGAAATATTTGCCATCGACAAATAAAACAATGTCAACAGTATCGCACTATGCTGTTTTCAACTCAATATGAAATCACATATTTTAACTGCTGCAGCTGCAGTGTGGTCAAGTGTGTAAATAGATATCGATATTGTTTTCAAAATTATTTTAATCCTTACTGTTTGTTTGTTCATGCGGTCGAATAGTAATTAGCTATTCTGTTGGGATCCCGTTTCTATTTACTCTTCTTATGATATCCATGACTAATGAATCAAACTTAAGAATTACGATTTTTGTTCATATTTTTTGCCCGTTCAGATGTAAAGGCCGTTTCTAGTTCAACATAACATAATCACGGCATAAACGTTCACTATGTATGGTATAGATATTTTATCCCCATCAATAGAGTTAGTACAGGGCCTACTGTTGTTGATATTGTTTTTACTGCTGATACTGATGTTGTTGTTCATGTTGTTTTGTTGTTGCTGCAGCTACTGTTGTTGATTATATTGTTGTTGTTGCTGCTGATACTGATGTTATTGTTCATGTTGTTTTTGTTGTTGCTGCAGCTACTGTTGTTGTTGATTATATTGTTGTTGTTGTTGCTGCTGCTACCAATGTTGTTGGTGGTGGTCGTGACGGTGTTGTTTCTGTTGTTGATGTTGTTTTTGTTGTTCCTGCTACTACTGATGTTGCTGTTGGTGTTATGCTGTTGTTGTTGCTGATACTGATGTTGTTGTTATTTATGTTGTGGTTGCTACTTCTACTGATGATGTGTTTTTGTGTTGTTGCTGCTGCTACTGATGATGTTGTTGCTGCAGCTATCGATGTTGTTGGTGTTGTTGATGTTGCTGTTGTTGCTGCTACTGATGTTGCTGTCATTGTTGTTGTTGTTGTTGTTGTTGCTATCGCTACTGATGTTGTTGGTGTTGCTGCTAATGATGATGTTGTCGTTGGTTGTGGAGGTAGTAGTGGTTGTGTTGTTATATCATAAGGTTATATCGATGTCATAAGGAGAAGAACAATGACTTTATAAAGTATTCATGATTTCCTAATCAATGATATCTTATACAGTAGTACAATTGAAACAAATACGTTATTAATTATCGACAAATACAAACAAATGTGACTATAATTGACATCTGAAACATAAGTTTAATTATTATTTTTTCATTAGCATACAGTATATGATCACGATGTTAATTGAAACAAATAATAAAAGCCTTAAATGAGTCTAGCGTTTGAACACGGGCGTGGCCAGTCATTTGGAGCGATGATAAAGTTGTTGATACCAGTCCGGGGTTCAATTGCACAAAAACTATAATTGAACAACCAGAACAGAATTCTACCAATAGTTTATGCTCATTCGTGAATAGGCAACTCAGTTTAATCCGATCAGCGCGTTGACTTTTTGTGTGCAACGGGTCGGGTGCATGCGCAGAGGAGTCGCTCACTCAGATACAGTTTTACTCTTCTGACACCAGCTATCAAAATAGTCACTCGCTTCGCAGCTGATTAGAAAGAAAAAAACACAGATTAGTTGTTTGACGTTTGAACTTGAAAGGAAGTCAGAAAAGTTGCACAATTTCCTTTTGGGATATACCGGAAAATTGGTACCACTATTGGAGGAAGAAAACAAGCAGTTTTGCAATTTCCGTGTTTGGTTTCCGGTGAAAGTTTCGCTATTTCCTTCGTTGGAGCAAGTTTTGTCGATTGGTCCAACGTTTGTTATAATCATTCATCATTCGTGAGCTATGTTAATGTTGACGTTTGGTGGCACTGGTTAATATTCATAATTCCGAACTGTGTTAGGTTTTTTTTGCGAAATAAGTTATCATCGCGACAACACTCTTTCTGAGGCATATTTGGATTATTTATATTTGTCATTTCAACAGGTAAGTGTCTAAATTATCACTCTTTTCTTTCATCCATAATTATTGTACACTACCATACATATGTGGCGAGCATTTCTTCATGTTTCAAGTTTGTTATCACGTGTCTTTCGGTTAAACATAGTGACACTTTGTGACATTAATTCATATTCATCTTATGACTAACTATATTATGTTATATTGGCTCTATATTCATCTTGCCTGCTTATGCTATATTGAAGTTTTGTATAATAAGCTGTCGTAGCGACCAAACACTATCTATTTGGGGGATTACGCTTTGAATTACTTATAATTATATTCGTTTATTAAAGTAAGTTAGTTAAAGTGTCTTTCTTTTGCACGTATGTGTATATTGTATGCCCATGTGCCTACTGAAGATATTATGCTGTGTGTGACAAGCTGTATCCTTTTACGCTCGGGAAACCAAATCGATATGTTGGTTCAATGTGTTGTTTTGTGGGTAATCCTGCAGTGTGGTAAAATACAGTCAAACTTGTCTATAGCTGCAGCCACCGTGATCCATCAAAAGTTATTTCCCGCATAAAAAAACATAATGTTAATGGAATATGTCTGTATAGGACAGGTTCACCTGTCTACAGTTTCTCAATGCCATGTATGTGGTCGCTATACGAAGGTTTGATTGATTCCTTTAATATGTCTGTATATAACCTGTCTATACAGTCAGTGGTCAGTGGTCGCTATACCAAGACTGGCGACAAAAAGTGATCCCCTGCAGAGTTATGAAACCAGTATTATGAGGTCACCTGTCTACAGAATCCAGTTCAATTGATTCCTTGAATATGTATGTATAGGTCACCTGTCTACAGTGGCAATTTGTGTATGCTTCCCTATACATGTTGTCGCTCTACCAAGGCTGGCCACAGAAAAAAGTGATCCCCGGTGGAATTATGGAACCTGACTATAGTCTTATTAGGGTCACCTGTCTACAGTAGCCAGTTATATTGATTCCTTGAATATGTCTGTCTAAAGTGGCAATTTTGTATATGTTAACCTATATGTATGTGGTCGCTCTAGCCAGGCTGGCCACAGAAAAAAATTATCCTCTGCAGAGTTATGGAACCTGTCTATAGTCGTATAGCTGTCACTTGTCTTCAATAGCCAGCTGTTATTGTTTCCTTTAGGTAGCCATTGTACACAGGTTTGACTGCTCATGATATATAAGTGTGGGAAATAATCAAGGGACATACGTATAATTATATAATGTAAGGTGAAAATGTCAACAACGAACATATACCAACAACAAAAGCATCATTAGTGTTTATTGACCCTTTCACAATACATGAGCTACATGAACTGTAGTGGCAGCACCACTGTTTCTGGAGTGTGTGTGTGTGTGTGTGTGTGTGTGTGTGTGTGTGTGTGTGTGTGTGTGTGTGTGTGTGTGTGTGTGTGTGTGTGTGTGTGTGTGTGTGTGTGTGTGTGTGTGTGTGTGTGTGTGTGTGTGTGTGTGTGATGGGGGGGGGGGGGGGGGGGGGGGTGACGTGCATGTCATTTAGTTCTGGTACGGAGGTAGGGTCAGAATGCCTCCCAATGCCCCCCCCCCCCCCCCCCTCTCCCCCTCCCCCAACCTGGTAAGGCCACTACCAATTACATGCACAATATTTACTACACTTTGGGGCTAAACTACATTATTTTATTTCCTTCCTTTTTAAGGATAAAACAGAGGAAACAAACTTTGGTCATCGTCCATTTCCCTCCTGTTTTAATTTATTTGCATTATTCATTAACCTTGTTGGAAATTATCAACTAATGAGATGCATGTGCCCCTATGCCGACCATG
>JBAMJV010000798.1:0-62500 GCA_037951105.1 Echinarachnius parma
GAATGTTTGCGTAACATGATTTTGACTTCTTAATATTAAAAAATATTAACATTTTCATTGTTTAATATTTCTTGTATCAAATTTACAGGACTTGCCGAAAGAGAAAGGGAAAAGAAAAAGAAAAGGTATGAAATAATTGATCACAACTACAAAATATTTACCTTCCAAAATTCATATTAATTACCAATACAGATGAACTTTTCATAGTAATAAATAAAGAAAGGTAGTATGTTTTATTCCTTAGATATGTGAAAAGCATGTGAATTATTTTGGTCAATAATGTAGGGCTTAACTACGCACAGGCTTTGGGCCAGTAAAATTGGCTCTAGGCCAGCAAAAGTCATAAGTTGGCTTCGAACTGGCAAGCAGTTTTTCGTTGGACGTGGATACAACAAACAAAACACAAATTTTGTTTTTACCCATTGTCATGCTTAATTGGGGCTAGTAATGATCAGAAAAAAAATAATTTTTGAATAAGAAACAGCTTACTCTTGAAATAAACATTTTCACACCCCAGTAATTGTGCGTTTCTTTCGGGCCACCATAAAAAGGGATACTTCTAAGGCCTGACAACTGACAAATACACTCAACAAAAAAAGAAAGTGAACACTTTTTCTAGTCCAGAGAAGTTTCAAATAAAACATTAATAAAAATCAATAAATTACATATCACATTGAAGGAAATTTAAATTGTCTTTCAACCTGTCTGATGAACGCAAGTTTGAAACTTCACGCATGAGTGAACACCTTTGTTTATCTCTTCCAAATGTGCAAAAGTAATAAATTGCAAAAATGGACAGTCTGTCATTGATGTTGTAAATGCCCTTTCCACGTAAAGAAAACAGAAACAAAAGATTACACAATACAGTGGCAAATCTCAGGAGTGGGGGGGGGGGGTGGGGAGGGGGGGGGGGGGGAGTATGTGGGGGAGTAAGGCAGTTTAACCCCCCACCCCCCCCCCCCCCCCCCTGGGGGCTACCAAGTGAAAATGTATCAGTGAAAAAAAGTGGGGAGGAAAAAGAACTTACAGGTATTCAAAGTAGCAATTAACAAAAAATCGTTGAGAGAGGGAAACACCCCCTCGGACTCGCCTCCCCACTCGCCCGCTAAGCAGAGCGGCTCAGGTCTAACCCCCTTCCCCCTCCCCCCCCCCCCCCCCAAAAAAAAAAAAAAAAAAATTGCAAAAAGCTAGATCCGCCCCTGCAATTGCTATATTCTTTGAATGAGAGACAAATGTGATTTACACTGTGGTTAACCAGTTATGGTGGCCAAACAAGATATTGACTTTAAAGAAAGAAATAAACACTGCAAACAAACAAAGATAACTGACTATATAAACAAAACAAACAAAAATACTACTCTTTCTTAATAATGTTCTTTTCAAGTGCAAATGCACCATGCAAACCTTTGTCGTGTTCTGTTTAACTTTTTCTGTGGCAATATGACTTTTTATATGTTTTGTTCAATTTTTGCAATATTTACTTTTGCAACTTGGAACAAACAAATGATTGTGTTTACTCATGCGTAAAGTTTCAATTTGTATTTACGAGACAGGTTGAAGGACAATTAAATATCCTTTAATTTGATTATATGATTAATTTGGTTTTTATAAAATCTTATTTGGAAAATATGAACTTGAAAAAGTGTTTACTTTTCTTTTTTTTGCTTAGTGTATATTGACAAATATATAAATGTGGAACGTGCAGAAAAAGTATCTACCAAAAATTAAGAACTATGTGTTGTTCGTTTTTTTAGTGCATAGCAAAAAAGTGCTATAGTTAAAATAGAATTTGTGCGTAACATGTTTTTGACTTTTTAATGTTAAAAAAATATTACATTTCATTTTTTAATATTCTTGTATCAAATTTACAGGACTTGGCCGAAAGAGAAGGGAAAGAAAAAGAAAGGTATGAAATCCAATTTTAAACTTTTGATCACAATACAAATATTCACCTCCAAAAATTCATATTAATTACCAATACAGATGAACTTTCATAGTAATAAAAAGAAAGGTAGTATGTTTATATTCCTTAGATATGTGAAAAGCATGTGAATTATTTGGTCAATAATGTAAGGGCTTAACACGCACAGAGGCTTGGGCCAGTAAAATTGCTCTAGGCCAGCAAAAGTCATAAGTTGGCTCGAACTGGCAAGCAGTTTTTCGTTTGATGTGGATACAACAAACAAACACAAATTTTGTTTTTACCCCATGTCATGCTTATTATTAGTACATCAATCAGAAAAAAAATAATATTTGCAATAAGAAAACTAGCTTACTCTTGAAATAACATTTTCACCCCCAGTAAATTGCGTTTCTTTCGGGCGCACCATAAAAAAGGATACTTCTAAAGCCCTGACAACTGACAAATATATCACAAATATAAATGTGGAACCCTGCGGAAAAAGTATCCACCAAAATTAAGAACTATGTGTTGTTGTTTTTTTGAAGGTAAGAAATTATGTGCTGTATTTTCAAAAATAGAATGTTTGCGTAACATGTTTTTGACTTCTAATATTTAAAAAATATTAAAATTCATTATTTAATATTCTTGTATCAAATTTACAGGGCTGCTGAAAGATCAAGGAAAGAAAAAGAAAAGTGGTATGTTTAATTCCTATAGACATGTGAAAGCACGTGGAAATGTATAATAGTTATTGCAAATATGAATAAACAAACACAAAAATCTTCAGAAAATAGCTTTTCTGACATGTATAGATGACATAACTTCAACAACCATACAGCTTGTCCCCCAAAAAAATTACAACAGTTGCTTTACGCAACAATAACTTTAAATATATTAAATTAATCAGAATGATATTTTCAGGGTATGAAACTACTTTATAACCTTGATCTTGCAAAAAAAACCCTATTCGATTTGCCTCAGTGGTCCTGGAGAAGGGAGGATCTTTTGTTAATCATGTCCGATGTCCCTTCCCTCCAGAGTTTGTAAGGAGTCGTGTTGTCCATCGTGTTCACTTGCCTTATGATCGAGATTGTTTAATGTGTTCTCGCATATGTTATGAAAGTGACGGCATGTTTCTTTTCATTCATATCTGACAAAATAAATAATGAACTAAATGAAGTAAAAGAAAATAATATATTCAGAGGTTTGCAAACATTTGGTTAGGTTGTGGAAATAAAAAGTAATAATATTAATGCACAGAAAATTGAATTCCCACCATAAAATGCTTGCCAAGCAGTGCTAACAGTGTTTAGGAAACAAATGCAAAATGGGCAACTGAGAGTTCAATACACCTTTCAAACAACAGCAACACCAACAACAACTCAATCGAATAAAACACTATTTGATATAAAGGTATGCACAGAATGAGAATTCCTTTGTTAGGTGCCCTGACAGTTGGAAGTTAAATATTTCCAATTCATTTCGGTGCCAAGAGCAGCACACAAGTGTCAGATTTGGAAGAAATGAACACCTGACAATGACTGGACAAAAGATCCCCATTTCTCCCATGACCACTGAAGCAAATCAAATAGGGTTTTGGCAAGATGTAGGTAATAAGTTGTAGTTTCATACCATGAAAAATAATTCTGATTAATTTAATATCTAGTAATTTTGGAAAGGCTACCGTTGTAATTTTTATTGGGACAAAGCTGTACCACATGATAAGGATAAAACTATGAATAGTTTAATGGATAATTGAATGATTTATAAATTGTGTATTAATTATGAGGGATTCCAGTTTCCAAAACCTGAATTTCAGGTTTAATTTGTTCAATTTTACACACAAAACAAGGGTACCAATACAAAATGTCCAGGCCTCTTAACTTGCACGACACATGATCACTGTCTTGTGTACAAAGACCTTGAATTTATGCTTGTTATACTTATATATACATCAAAATTAAATGTTCAAATTGCAAATAAGTATATTGTAACATAGTATGTGTATAATTGAAAGTACAGTGATAGACTAATACATATGAAATGCTTGAATTCACAATTTTTTGCATTTTTATTTTTTGTTATATTGGGCGTTATAAATATGTTGTATATTACTTTGAATTGCCTAAATCTCATTAGAGGGAACACGACTAAAACAAAAGTTAATGGTTAAAGATGAAGACCTGTTTTGGAACGGCATCCTCTCAAAAAATTAAATTGGAAGCTCTTATTACCAATAATGTGAACGAATATTATTATATACTAATATAGGATCATCCAAATTTTGCAAAATTGTATATCTGTGCCGATGGGACAGATATGTGGCCCATACGGTGTGTTACGACCAAGCGGTTTTCTTCCAATATTTGTGTTTTCAATGATGATTATTGTCGGATTTTACCGACACAAGCCCTATTTCAATACATATTCAACAATAATGATCTATATAGATGTTATTCGGGCTACTTTCCTGAAACTTATCTTGGAGCTTTAAAGATACAACTCTAATTGTGCTATTATTTTGGGGAAATAATTGAAGGAAACGCACAACCGCCTCATGCCCGCCCACCGCGTACAAATATACACAAAAGTTTGTAATGCTACTTTTCTTAATTTATTTTGTTTTCACATTTCATTTATGCTGAGAAATATTACGTCTGAAGAGAAATATTACGTCGAAGAGATATTGGAGAAGCTGAGAGAAATAGCGAGCAGCCATGACGAGGATGACGAGGCTCAGTACCTTCATCAAATGGAAAAGATGGCCACTAAAGGATGCAACCACCCTAGGGAGCCGAAATCCCAACATTCCCTATCACCTTTATTAAACAATTTGAGAAATTACAATAGACATGTCCGGGGGGGGGGTCTGTCCTCATTGAAAGGGTGGCATCACGCATGACCAAAGAAAACTAGTATTATTTGTGTCGTGTTTTTTTTTTTACAGGTGAGACACTTGATTATCTCAAATAGGGCTTTCAAATTCACACAAAATCAAGAAAAAAGGGTATCTTTTTTTAGGGCGCATGAATTACTCGTTTAACCTCATGTAGACCCGGGCTTATGTAAGCCCTGCTTAACCCGCCCCCTCCCCCCCCCCCACCCTCTCTACATTTTCCGCGATCATTTTTCAACGCGAAAAAAATTTGCGGTGAAAATTTTCATGACTTTTTTCTATTGGGTCTTTGCGCATTCTTTTGACATAAAGTTTTTGAAAATCGGACATACCGTTGCGAAGTCACGTGACCTTTTTCGTCTATGCATGTCAAGCCCGAAAATCGCTCAATTTTTGTGATTTGTGTACAAAACATTTCGGAAATATCAGTTTTCATAAAAAAGAGATATATCATTGGTTATTTGGTCTTGTTAACATTGTAGGTGTTTGTTTTGGGGTTCATAGTAGTTTGGTTTATCATTAGAAATAAAATAAACGACAAAAACAATAAAATACATAAGCTAAAAAAACAAAGAAATACATAAGAAATTTATCAAAACAATAGAAAACATAAGGAATAACCTCGCTCTTCATCCAAATTTTTATTTAATTATTGTTCCAAATGGTCCAAAGAACCATATGTAGTGAAAATCAATGTTCAATTATGAAGATTATATGATTTATAGGCTAAAAATATGAATTTCATGAAAATACTGGCAATAAATTACCCAATAATTATGCAAATTGATGCATTTTTTCAAAAATGTTGAAATTACTCATAGTATCCCTGTACCATTCCAATTGATATGTGTGCCAAATTTTCGCAGCGAACGGCAGCTTCGCGGCCCGAGATCTATAGGGGGGGGGGGGGGGGCGGGGGGAGGCCAAATAAGCCCCCCCCCCCCCACTCCCCCCCCCCCCGGGCTATGCATTTTCAAAATAGCCCCGGTGCTATATAGGGTTACGGTCTCAAAAAGATAATTACTTGTTTAGGCGTCTCAAAAACTCACCTTTCTTTGCTAAGGGTATGAACAATAGGGGTTTAAAAAAAATGGTATCAATTATAGTTATAGACTTCCTTAGAGGTTTACCTAAAATGTATCACTTGCTTAGGGTATCAAAAATAAGCTATTACTTGCTTAGGGGTATCAAAAATAGCTATATCTTGCTTAAAGGGAACTTGTGTATTGTTGTTATATCATAATATTATGTCCACAGGGGTATTGTGCTGAACATTTCAACTCAAATGGACGTTGCATTGCCAAGCAAGTTATGAACAAAAATGCAAAGTGATATTTGGTGATATTCACTCACTCAGTGCATTCACTTTGTACAGGGATGAGATCTCGCCCAGAGATTTTCTTATCTGAAAACTTAAAATGTTAATACATGTATCTCTGTAACGAAAGGGAAATTTGAAAACCATTAACTGTCCAAATGATTTTATTGTTAATATACGAATATAAATAAGTTTTGTGGGAAACCGCTTAGATTGAACATTTTATTTTCAGGATTTGCGACACTGTTACCACGAGTCCTTTTAAGGGTTTACCCCAAAAATTGATTGCTTGTTTAGGGTATCAAATTACTGATAATCGTACTTCCTTAGGCGGTGTATTTTTTGCACCACGCAAGTCAGACTCGTCATATCATGATATCTCAAGAACATGTTGATTAATTTTCACCAATCCTAGTTACATGCATGTATCAGAAGGAGTCAATGAGCTGGTTAGATTATGGGATCATGAGGTCAATGGGCTCATATATACATGTATCAAATAGTGAATTCAATAAATAATACCGCCTGTTGTTATTGAGAGATATTTAAAGACGCTAATAGAAAGGGCAATTGGCAATCATTTCTTTGTACGAAGTAGACAAGTGATTTGCTTTGCATTACATCAATTATTAGAATGTTTGTCACAGGAGTAAGCGGTGCAATTGACAAAGCTGGATATCATTGGGAATTCTAGCTGATAGCATTATAGATTCATTCCAAATTGGGTGGTCTGTTTGAAAATCGATCAAAGCAATGTTAATGAACCAGGATGATTGCTTTCTAGAATATGCGGATAAACATTTACCATCCCAGAAGTGGGTCAGACTTGAGTGGTACAGTGGAACCTTGTTACATGGTCCTTAGGACCATTGAAAGTCTTGTTACATGGTCCTTAGGACCATGAAAGTTTCATTGTTATATCAGGTTTATCATTATATCAGGGTAAAAAAGGTCAAAAATACAAAGAGGCGGGACCTGTAAAATAACCTAACTATAACATGATTTTGTTACATTCGACCTCAGTATAACGAGGTTCCACTCAGCATATTATGCAGCATAATTATGCTGCATATGATGGCAATTTTGTATACTACATGATGTTCAAATAGGTTTAAGTTATTTCTTGTCTGAATTATGCTGCATATGACGGCAATTTTGTATACTACATGATGTTCAAATAGGTTTAAGTTATTTCTTGTCTGAATTATGCTGCATATAACGGCAATTTTGTATACTACATGATGTTCAAATAGGTTTAAGTTATTTCTTGTCTGAATTATGATGCATATGACGGCAATTTTGGATACTACATGATGTTCAAATAGGTTATAGTTATTTCTTGTCTGATTTTGATCAAATTATCTCAAATCATTCATCTTTTTCTGCTTATTCAAATAACGAATAGTTTTATCAACCCTGGACTTCCCCTTTAACCTTATCTGGACTGGGGGGGGGGGGGGGGGGGGCTGATTTACCCCCCCCCTCCCCCCCCTCCACTATTTTCACAATAATTTTGCAACGCGCGTCGGCCTTTTGTAAGTTGGCGTAGGCCCTAAAATTGCAAATTTTTGTGATTTGTATACAAATCCTAATTTAGAGTCGATTGGACTTTCTGTTGCCGAGATCTTGGGGGGGGAGGGCCCTTTTAGCCCTTTTAGCCCCCCCCCCCCCCCCCCAGTTTTTATAAGGGTTTGAAATAGCCCAGTCCAGATAGGGTAAGGGACCAATCATAAATGTGTGAAGCTTTACATTATCTTGATTGATTTGGAATTCTATATTCCAGATTCCAGTTTACTCCTATATATTAGTATATGTAATATAAATATATAATATTGCTTGTTCTATTCTATTATAATCAACAGCTAAAAACTGTTGGCTACAGCAATTTTGCACCAGACCTGAATGTGTATAGCTATCATGTATATAATGATCATTACTCATTACTACAATTGCCAAAAGACATATAATCCGCAGTATGCCACATTATATTTAAAAAAATGTACCAGTACTACTGGTACATTTTACTGAGTAATTAATACTGCATTGTGAAATATAACTGCACCAAGTACTTTTTGTTCAATTTCTAGAAATTTAATGTTGTTTTGTCCATTTACTAATATTTCAAAGGAAACTTAGTCAATGACCTGCTACTACGATTATAGCTAGTGTTGTTGCAGATACCTTTTACATATTTTCTGCCTTTTTTTTTGGGGGGGGGGGGGGGGTTTAAACACATTCAAGATAAATACTTTTATGAAAGTGTCAAATAAATGCAAACCACCTTTAAACAAATCAGCCAAAGGTGCTCAGTCAGATAATTGTACACTAGTCAGGTGCTCTTTTTATTAGGTTTAATGTACAGAATCTTGCATGTTGACTGTACATGTCTTTTCTTTGGAATAAATTATAATGTTCACATATAAAATATTAAAGATATGCCTGAATTTGTTTTCTGTTAATTTATACATGTCAGAAAAGTGTGTATGTTTTATATGCACATGTATGACCGCCTTGAGCAAACTCCTCTACTTGTCTTCACAAGGAACGTGTGCTATGTAAGTAGCCACCATTATTATTATTTACCAATTCATAAAAACAAAGCATCAAAAGCAAGATTTATAATGGTATGAAAAACTACATTTGTTTTGATGTATTCAGACAAGTGCAGGGTTTTGCTATGGTTGATCACATGTGTGCATTTGATCACTGTAATAATTTCTCTGATTTACTTGGAGCTTCCTTGGTTCTCCTGCTGTGTTGTTTAGCTTATGGTAAGAGAATAATAAAATAGTCCCAGCATGAAGTTAATTATCATTTCAAAACAGTGTTTCAAAAGCGTTAGCCAACCCTTTTTTATAGTCAAAATAGCGATGCAGTTGAACACACCCAGCAGAGGCCGGTGGTGCACCCTGCATTATTTGATGATAAAATATGAACCCCGTTTGCTTCACAAAGTATACAGTGGACGTTTTCTTTCAAACTTTCACAAATCTTCTCATTAATTTTTTTAACGATATTGATATATGATTGAAGTCTTAAATGTCATTTGTGCAATATCTGACACTTCACATGGATCTAAAGGGACTTCAGAACATTGTCCCAATCCTCAAAATATTTTTTATTCTATTGGTTCTCTCATACCTTGTATTCGAATCAACAATAACACGTTTTCCCTTTCATTTTCTTTACAAAGATATGTATGATCGACGTATTCAGATAAGCAAAACTCTGGATGAGTTTTTCATCCATGTACAAAGTGAGTGCAGTGAATATCACCCAATATTACTTTGCATTTTCGTTCATTACTCATCAACCATCCACCACTTATCGCACATGTCGACAGTTACTAGTTACCTTTAAAGGGCACCTTCTAACCAAATACATGTTCATTTGTAATTATTTTTATTTTATTTTCAGAGCAACGCTCACTAAAATTCATAGCATCAAATCGATTCATATTTACACACAGATAAGCTATCACAGCTATCATTCTCCTTATTAATCTTATTATCTTAAAAAATCAACGCTGCTTTTAAAAAAAATAAGAAAAATGCAATGAAATCATTATTACATGTCACTTTTAAAAAATCACAGTAACTGCTCACTGCGAACCTCCACGAAAGGCGGTCTATTCAGACTCCCTAATAACTATTCATTCAACTTCAGTTATGGTGATTTTGATTAAATTATCTCTTCAGATTTCATCTTATTTTATGCTTTCTAGACTAAGGCTCTAATCTACGTGCAAATATGATTCATTGGTTTGCTTTGGATCCTAATGGGCATTTCTTTTGGAACCCAGTTAAGTAAAACGTGTAATGAACAAAATTTAAACAACTCATTAATACCTATACTGGAAGCTACACAATAAATTTGTCGACTTCTGTTCAGCTGTATTAGTGTACACATTCAATATTTGTAAACGATTTGACCTTGTATATACCTTGTTTTGTAAAGTTTTAAACAATTCATAATTTATTTTTCTTGATGTTGCTAAGCCCCACCTCCCAAAAAACCCTCAAAAGTAAATTCTATTGTTGACCTGTTGTGACATCATCTGTCAATCACTGGTCAGCTATCACAAGATTAACAAAATATGAAAGTACAAAAAGAACATCCACCCAAAAGCATGCCCTGCATACCTCCATACAATAGCATAGACTGTGCTTTTCTTCCGACAAAGCAACAGCTATTGAAATTGAAGGTGTTCGAGTTGGTATTCTCTTCAACCATGTGATGCTATTGTGATTAGGCACTCTGCTTGGGTGAAGGTAACTTCTTTGTGAGTAGTGAATGGCTGATAATGTCACAACAGGTCAACAAAAGAATTTTACTCTGAAGAGCTTTTCAGAAGTGGGGATATGGATACAAAAATAATGGTTTGAAATAAACAAAATAGGTTTCGTTCATATGGTTAACTAATAGAGATGAACAGAAGATTTAGAACATGCATTTAGATTGCCTTTTAATGTGAAGACATGACTTCAGAGAAATTGAGAGACCTTAAGATTTGATCAAATGCATAGAGAAACATCTAAAATATCAGTAAAAGATTGCTATGATTGAATGTTAAAAAGGTGACCATAGACTTGTGAAGGGCGGTCAATAAGTTATTGGCCCAACCTGCAAGGAGTAAAGGACAGGTGTTCTTTCATCCATATAATACTGATGTCCAGCAAAGAACTTTTCTGTGTTTCCTCCCCGAGGGCCTCCATGAAGATGTAGATGTCTCAAAAACCTACATATTGGCAGATTATGTCTCTGTACCCCCTAAAAATCACAATCTTGGGATTGTTTCTTCAAATGTCATGAGATACAACAATGCCATGCTTTGGGGATAAGAAGGAATTATCAACAAACCAATCCCATAGTTATAAACTTTTCATCTGGATCTGGTGAGTAGGAACATTGTTCCTAAGCAGCATTTCTCTCATCAACTTGCATTGCTCCATTTTCCACCATTTTCAAAGAGACTTTCAATGAACAATGCATCAATAAAGCCTGTCTAGATCAGAAACAGAATAACTGGCTTTGCACAACTGACCATGTGAAGGATGCAACATTGCATACACAACATTAGGTAACCCAACTTCCTGCTCTTTCATGGTTGGGCTTTGAACTTATTGAATGCCCCTCGTACATCACACAAAAAATCAAAAAGTCAAGAAAAGAAGTTATATAACCTGTAAAATGGTGTATAATAAGATGCTTGTTAATAGTCATGAATGATCTCTTTATTCAATCATTATTTTAACAATATATCACAATCACAATTTTCTCACTGAAAAAAAAAATGTATGTGTATGTAAGGGCTGCTTTTTTTTTTTTTTGATAACAGGTTTTTTCTTTTACTTTCAAGGGAATGCACCAGGGAATTTTGTTCTCCTCAGATAGTGGGAAACTGTATGCAAGGTTGTTATATGTAAAATTAAATGTCTTGCCTGCTCAAAAATAAGAGGTTAAAAGCTCTTTTTGTGGTCTACTGAAAAACAAACAAAAACATGACTGTCACCATTTTTAAATTGCAGGTGAGACATTTTGCACATGGATTCCAGAGAGTACAACATCGCTGTGCGTGATAACTTTGTGACACGCGCACAGATTAACGGCGTAATTGAAAAATATCAAAACCTCACTTAAACCATAGAAATACTACGCATGGACAGTCATTGCCTTTTAAAATATTTATTTACCTGTTGAATACAAAGATATCACCACAGCACCCATTCTTGCTCAATACCATCGATCTTATCATCGTCACCGCCGTAAAGAATGAGTCAAGTTTTAAAACAATTTTGATGAAAATTACATTTTTAGAAGAACTTCAGCAAGCCGGATCTTCAAAGTGACTTGCTATCTATATATTTATATTCATACTGTATATATGGTCAGTTTCTGTCGCCAACTCAGCGGCAGTGTTCCCCTAACTCCTCCCTGAGTTTTCAAGCAAAGATCACCAAATTTGTCAGGTTGGCTCATCTCATGGTAATGCACACTCAACACTAAATGGATGTAGGATTAATTGGTAATTAAAAGGCAAACTGATATGTATTTTCACTTACCACAGGCCAAGGGTGGGAATCGCTATATCAGTGGCAGTGCATGAGCACGTATTACATGAGCACGTTGTATGTACACTATGTATGGAAAGATTATGCTCGCATTATTTATATAAATTATCTATATGATTAAATTTTATTTAAGATTTATTTTGTTGTTAAATTGCCTTACAAATCTGTGAACCTAATTTACACGATTTGAATTTTATCCAAGATATATATTTGTGTGTGTAATTTGACTTATTAATTTGTAAACAAAACATATTTCAGTACCCCAACTGCATTGTTTTGTATTTAACATGTATGTGTTTTCATTAATAAACTGAATTATATCCCTCATGAAAATGTTCTAGCCATGTGATTGGTCGAAACGCCGTCACGTGTTCAAATATAATTTCTCCAATCAAATCCCAATCTCATATAGTTCCTTTTGTACAGTTCTATTTTTTGTCGAGGACAACAAACTTTTGGGGCACTGGACGAGAGTTATAGTAAATTGCTGATACGCATGTGAGCTCATAGGACACGTGGTTAACAACCTCTAAATGTGGAATCAGCGAACGTTTCCAACAGAGTTGTTTCGTTCCCATGACAATCCAGAGCGCATCGGCACCCAATGCCAATGCTTATGGGTGCGCATTGCGCACTGCGCAAGTAAACGTGCGGGCGTTATTGCGCAGAAAGGCAGCGCGCTGGTGTGCAAAGTTTATGCGCGGCTACACTTGACGTAACAATGTAATAAGCGTCTTAGCCTTTTTAATCATAAATCTTATTCATGTGCAGGATTGACAAAATGAAAATAAAAGACAATCAATTGCTCAATATTCCAAACTTTTGAGCCCTTTTTGTTAGTTATATTGATAAAATTAGATGAGGGATATAAAACAAATAACCAAATCTCCTCACTAGCACATTTCCAGCTTTGCGCATGCACTGATCAAGCATAAACTCTACAGGCAATCGTACCGCATAACTTTCGTCAATTTGAACTCGGAACTCAAACTAGCTTCACTGTTCACCAACCCACTCAAAAAGCATGAAGATACATCATAAAACCTTGGGTAATGCAAAAAAAAAAAAAAACTGCTGGCGTAGCCACGTGGGCCTCTTGTGAAAAAATTGTTGCTGGTTGTTTGGTATGAATATCCGTTACAAAACAAACCTACTAAAAGAAATATGATCACACTTCTTTAAATTTATCGCCTGTTGTAATTAACGGCGTCAAAAAATTGATTTTCAAGGTTCCCGCACTTTTCTCCAGAAAACTATTGACACGTGTATAAAGATTGACAAGTCTTCTTTTTGGTCAATCGGGTGCTGTAAGTATTGCTTACCCCGACATTAGTAACATAAAGCAATTACGACTCAACGAGGCAGGAATCAGCATAAAACACTCAGCTATGAGGAATTCTTTAGTCAAGTCTTAGTGAACTCATTATCCGATGGAATTAAGTTATTTGTCCTTACACCAGATATGAGAACTATCTAATGACTGAAGATCAAACTCAGTTGTTGGGATAAGTTGAGTTTGATTCTGTCCAAAGATAGCAACTGCTGGATGATACCCTCAGTCGGAGGTCAGTCCTGGGCTTGGTAGTTGCTTATGGCTGTAGTCGGGCAAGCTGGGTCAACACAAATCCAGGGTGGTGTAGAAGCTGGCCGAAAAAAAGTCTGACCTAGTGACCTATGAATAGATAAGAAGGTTTGAAAATAGCAAGTTACAACATTTTATGACAAAATAGCAAAAACAAGATTTTGGCTGCCTGTCGTCAATATAAGTACTCCTCCGTAGAGGTTTGGGGAAGATGAAAATTAGGTATATAACCTAATTATGCTTCTAAAATGTTATGCATTGTCAAAGGTTGCAAAGGTGGACAAATCAGTAATATTCATGAATATAGTCAATAGAGGCAGCCATTTGAAGAATTTAGGGTGTCCCCCAGTGTAAATGAGCACCCAAAATGGGTGCATTGACGCCAGGCAACAGAGCATGAATGGTGCGTTTTTTTTTTTTTTTTTTTTTTTTTGGTGAAAGGAACTAAATCACAGGCTGCTTTAACAATGAACACGATTACTTCCCTAATCAGAAAAAAAAAATGCACCAGTCATGCTTGGTTTCCTGGCAGAAGAGCAGCACTTTGTGCATTGTTCTAAATGACAAAACACCTCACTGCCTTTTCTTTCTTTATTTACTGTCTTGTTCACCTGGATGTTTCTCTACTTCATCTTTGCTCTCTCTATATCATGAAATATTTTGTATACTACAGCTGTACAATTTTGGCACATATTTGCATATTTTGTTAGTGCCCAGCCTGGGTACGAATCATTTAGTAAATTAAATGTTCTGAACTTATTTATAATTATGCCACTGAGATCTCAGTTCAGACATTAATTAAATTGTACTGCTTTTTATATTTCCTAATTTTTCTTTCCTTTTGTTTTTCAGTTTTGCCTTTCCTTACTTATTATTTCTTCCCCCTTTTTCTTTTAGTATATCTTTCTCTCTAACATTACCTAGAAATAATCTGCAATATCATTATTATTGAAATATGCATAACTGATGCCCATTATAAATATTTTGTTTCGATCACTGTGTACATGCAATTAGTGATGCAGTGAAGTCTCTGATACAAGCACCTTCGTCTTTTGCCCTCATTGGGGAGCTGCTTGGCATTAAGGTTGTCTGCTATGTGGAGTACAGCTCTGTGTATGGAGGCTTCACTGCACATGCATGTACTGTACTATTTTATTTAATTCTTGATCATTCTTTATTCTTTTCCATCATTATACAGATATTAAATGTTTTGTAAATTAAATAATCAGTTTTTGAGATTTGCATATATATATATACAGTACAATGAGCCCTGTAACATTTTACCTCATAACCCCAAAATCTAATCAGATCATTGGCTCCCTAAAATACATGTACATATACCAATTTTGGTGAGAATCCGTCTATTTTTTCTTGAGATAACACGATCACAAGAACAGGACATAGGACAGACAACCCAAAAACATTACTATAAAATGATGACTCGACTATCACACATTTGTTTATCAAGCCTAAATAAATGTGCATTGAATGAATAATGCGTATTCAATTTTGATGGATATTCATCACCAAGACCTTGAGATATCGCAATGACGAGCTATTTTGGCTTATATGACCCCTGACTTCATTACTTCAAAATATGTAAAATAGTTTTAAGCCCTACATACATGTATTGATCATGGTGAATATTTTTGGACACTTTGGCTACATTTAATGATTTTAATTGTTCAGGTAACTTTTGTTTTAGATATTCACCCCCTTTACCATCTACTATGTAATAATTCCAACCCTTTTTCTGCAGTTTTAAGCACTTGCAAATTAATTGGAGAGCACTGCGGTTGACAAACATCGCATTTCAGCAGGGTTCTGCATTCTAATTGTCTGATTGTAATATGAATAATGAATTATATATATTTGGAAAGGTAAATCTGATTAAGAACATGATACATACCTTAATGATATGCTCCTGAATGCTCAGCAAGTCCCGTTTTAGCTGAAAGGTCTGCAACAACAGCAGAATTGAAGCTCTTCAAGCCAACAGTACATCGTCCCTCCCATACTGCCATGATGTTTGGATCCCTCGTGTGCTGCATCTGCATATAATATAAGAATATTATGTACAAAGTAGCCCTGTAGTGAAATAGTTAACCGACGGTTAACCGACCAACTTTGCAAAAGCTTTTTACCTTTGGTTTCGCTTATCCGAAGAAATTTTTATAAAAAATCCATCCTCCATTACTCATCCAGACTCTATTTCACCGTCATTAAAGTGAATAACCATCCTTTGTGCACATCATCTCATGTGATTTTTTACAAAATGCGCAAAAAAAAATATTACGCAATCGGCTCAGCAAAGTGGCTTTGTGCGGAGCTCTAGCTCCGAACGGCGATATACCTGCAAATGTTCATAGCGTAGATACAGTTCTACTCTCTCAAGATGCTTGGATATTGCCTAAAATAATAAATATCTGACACACAGTTGACTTCTCATTTCCTGAAACATATCCGAATGTCAATATTCATGTCATCATTGGCATTGAAAAGTGTCAATCTCTGTAAAATAACTGTTTACAACTCACCATTTTGACAAATTGTTGTTCACATATCATGGAGATGGAAAACAAATCTAGTTTATAGGGAAAATTTACCTAGTAGGATCATGTTCCGAGCTAGAATTACCAATATTATAACAATACTTGAAGGGTAAAGAAACTCTGAATTTCTGCAATCATTATCGTTTTGAGGGTGATCAGACATTTTATTTGATACATAACTCGGCAATTTTGGCCCCTTAGATCCCATGAACTCCTTACGTGAACACACACACCTTTCACTAATTTTTACGGCGGACAAAGATGATGTGCGCGGCCATCTTATTGAAATTGCCCGACATGCTTTGCAAACTCTGACGTTTGTATGGACGGCCTAACAAAAAGCTTTTCACTGCTCTGCTGACTCGTCAAAGCATCTACAAGTCTTCGGACAATTGTTTGAATAGGTGCTATTGAAATGCATTAGTGCATATCACGGACCTTACCCCTATCTGGACTGGGCTATTTTCAAACCCTTATAAAACTGGGGGGGGGGGGGGGGGGGAGGGGGCTAAAAAGGCCCCCCCCCCAAGATCTCGGTAACCGAACGTCCGATCAACTCCAAATTCGACGTCGCGATAGAGGTCCATGAGCTCTACAATATTGCACAGTTAATTTTTAAAAATAATAATTGAATATGCTAATTAGAGCTAATTAATTATGCACAAATTTAATATTTTTGTATTTCATTTCATTCTTTTCGGCAATTGAAACTACAAACCACTCCAAATTTGGCATGGTGATAGATGTCCATGAGCCAAACAATATTGCATAGTTAAAATTTTTGTTTTAATTACAATATGCTAATTAGAGCTAATTAATTATGCGAAAATTTCATTTTTTTTTCATATTTTTTTCAATTAAAATTTTTGTTATTAGGAATTTTTTGATGGAATACAATGTTAACCATCATTCAACCATTTGTAGACCCAAATTAATTGATTGCATTGGTCAGAATGAAAAATAATAAGGGTTTTTGTCTATTTGAGGAAAAAAATGAATTTCCATAGGATTTGTACACAAATCACAAAATTTTGCGATTTTCAGGCAGACGCCGACTTACAAAAGGTCACGTAACTTTAGAACGGTATACCAGGTCGTCGCAAATTTGGTCTCAAAAGTTGCGCAAGTCTTCAATAAAAAAACTCACAAAATCGCGCGGCAATACCTAGTAGGCTATAATGCGGCTTTTAGCATGGGGCTAGCTAGGCAGTTCTGCCAACGTTCGTCGCGGATGAATCGTAACAACACGAGCAGCAGTTCACCTGGAGCTGGAGATCGCAAATTCACTTGACTTTTCAACTAGTAATGAATATGATAGATCGAATAAAGTCGATAAATATTCTTCGTTTTTTTCTCTTCTAATTTCATTTAATTCATCTATGATTATTACCTGTGTTTTTTCCACAAGGGAAGTAGTACCGTAGGGGGTGTAGAACTTGGCCAGTCACAAACGGTCACAAACAGCACAGCGCGCCATAGGCTTTGTACACACAAGTGCGCGGTGGCCAAGTTCTAGTGCATTGCAATAAATTGAACCTTCCGACGTAAAATCACGCCTTGCGGAAACCCGCATTCACGTTGAGCGATAATTTTTCATCAGCGAAGGCACCTCGATATTGCGGTCTAATTGGTCTAAGTTTCTACCGAAATGAACTACTGAGCGTCGATTTACAAATGCGAGAATCAAGATGATAAAAATTGAAATCTAAAATTATCATGAAAAAAAAAAACCAAACACATTTTTGAGATTAAAGACCGAATTTCAAGCGATTTTCTGGATAACCGAGAAGACTTCAGAAGAGCACGATACATGTATTTTAATTTTTATGAGCAATATGCAGATAAATCGTTTGATATAATTTTCAAGTCGCATGTTCAGTGCATTCTCGGCAAATCTAATTTCAAAGACAGCCGTGTCGACTAGGTGGCCAAGTTTCCCCCCGTGGCCCGTTCAGGACCATTTACAATACATTGTAGATGTGCCCGTGGCCAAGTTTCCCCCCGTGGCCACATCTACAATGTATTGTAAATGGTCCTGAACGGACCATTTACTGGGCACAGTGTTAAAATATAGGAGACACAATTTGAACTACAAACACAGAGAAAAGAACAGCATATCTAAATTCAACAAATCCATACCTAGATTGAAGCATATTTTATGATTTATTGTTCAAAATTTCATTTCCAAAATGATAAGTCATACTCACAAAAATCATCATATAAGTTCAATTTTTTCTCTTCCTGCACGATGTTCCATCGTAAACAAAGAAAGGCCGCCCGCAACGTGCGGTGGCTGCTTATTATTGTCCAAAAACAAGCCAACTCACGATCTGCAAGCATGTCCGCCGTATCCGATTTCGGATACGCGTGTTGGATTTCGGATACGCTAGCACACGCGGTGTGGGAAGCTTGTGGGAAATACACGGCAGTCGTCCAGAAAGTAGCAACACTTTCGAAGTGACTACTTCTCAGGTTTTTGATATTCCAAAACGGCAGATTTTCACCATTTTTCGACATTTGAAGAACAATTTGCATCATTTTGGTAAGTTCAAATGATACTTGTATCACTTCTTGGGCCAGTTATGATTGATTTTGCTGAATTTAAGTTCAGAATTTTATGTGAAAATTTGACAAACTTTTTCTGTACTGTCCCACATTGTTCACCTACAGGCCAGCATAGCTCTGCTCCCTTGTGTGCCCGTGGCCAAGTTCTACACCCCCTACGGCTACGGTATAGTAAAATCTCTGACATTCCAACTAAAAATACATATTGGTAATTTTTTTTATAATGATAATAATGGTGTTTAATTGCACCCGTAAGAAGGTTAACGGAGGCGATGGTTAAATAGAAAATCGCCTCCGTAGAAAACAAAGACAAAGTCACTACTTAGACTTTAGTAGTGACTTTGTCTCTGTTTTCTACGTACTAAAAAAGTTAAATTTAGGGGAAAATCTGCAAATCATTAAAGAACCTCCGTCATTATTAAAATAGCACCCGTTAAGCCTTAAGGGCTAACGCCAACGGAGGCTATTTTATTTTTGAAAGAGCCCCCGTGAACAAAAAATTAATTCGAGGGCTGCTGAGTACAATTCAATAAATTTGTTTATTTTATTTAGTGTGCCAATGTGTGGAGGTCACTCAATCATATGATTGTGAATAATGATATAAATTTATAATTAATTTAAGATATGGTTTTCAACTGGATCTAGACGGCCAAGCCCAAGCCCAAGCCAGAATATATATAACACGTTTTGTCTTTTGAATTTGGATTTACTTACCACAGGAACAGCTTGTCTGAAGGCTGCCTAGGCTTGATCATGTAAGGGTCCAGCAATCAGCATAATTACAAAAATGTTCATTCCCAATCGAGACAATCACACCGCCTTTCCATGACCATGTTGTGATGCACCGGCGGCGGCGCGGACTAGCTACTCCGATCCGATCCCCCCGGCCCGCGTCGGGGCAGCGCAAGGGCCGGGGTACGGTACTGTAAATATACGCTGATAGAGCGGGGTAGAGCTACGATCGGGTGCGCGTGCAGGCAGCTCAGATAGCCGAATCTTCCGGGCTAGCTAGCGTTGGCGTTTCGCTAACACGCGTCATGCACGCAGGTTTGTGGCGCAACACGGATCGTAAGAAAGCGGTAAAGGGCTCAAAATCGACCCGGCCTTACAATTATATAACCATGACATAACCTAGTCATTTGGCAGTTGATTACGAACATTTAGACGACCCGTGCCTTAATTAACGGTAACCTACAGCATAACAAATCAATATTTCCTTTCAATTGACTCCATAAGCATAATTAGTTCGAGATAAGTCAAATTTTCAATAGTAGTACTACCGGTAAAATTAGAGCTAATCCTGCGCTATATATAGCGCTAGGCTAGGTGAACTGATCACCCAGGCCCAGTCTACGTCCGATGCGGCACGAACCTTCAGAATTGGGGTAAGAGGCTCAAACCCGACCCAGCATTATTACAATGACTAATTGGGCTGTTCGGTTGAACACAAACTCCCGGCTCTTTCCTGACCAAAAAGACACACGAGTACACTTACAGAACGACATAAACATTCTCTTTCGATTCACTCCTTCGGCACATTATTTTGAGATCAGTAGCCTAAATTGTTCAATACTATATAGCTGGTCCTGGGCTTTAAACTAGTTGAATGCCAGTCCTCCACCCCCTCCCCCATTCAAAAAAAGGGGGGGAAAAATCTCATTAGTCTATTGGTACACTGGTTTCCCAAAAATAATATCAAAAAGAAAATACACCAAATTGATCATCAGACAGCTGGTCTAAGAGTCTAATACACATTCATGTCGGTTTACTATTATAACACATAGTCCAATCATAATTGGACTTTGTTCCAACACACCTTGGATGTGTTACAAAAGGGTCCAATCAGCAATGTACGTAATTTCCAACATACCCAATGGTCCAATGAGGATGCATTTCGTATGGGGTGAATATTGCCATTGTATATCCAAAAATATAACACCGCAGCGGCATGTACTGTATTTACTAAGTCATGTGATAAACGTGTATGTACACGTAGCAAGTGTATAAATAACTTGTACAAGATCTGTTTCTTTTTGGTTACCCCGTATTTCACATTATGTTGCGGAAATTCTCATTGATTGACAGGGGTGTCGATCCGTTTTTGAGATTGGGGGGGGGGGGCGAAATTTGAAAAATTTTCCAGAGTGACCACTGAGAAAGCTAAAAGCCCCACATTGGCATGCCCGGAAGTTTTATTATGCGCTCATTGAAAGTGTCTTGATGGCTCGAAGACCTGACTTTGGGGGGCACCCACATTTGGGGACAATAATGGGGGGTCCAGGGGGCGGAGCCCCCGGAAGCTTTAAGATTTCAGACATTTGCTCCTAGCATAGGTGTTAAAATTGTATAAAATAGTGAACCTACTCATAACGTATTTTTAAAGGGCATAGCGAGGAAAAGACTGAGCCTTGCATGAGATGGATCCACGTGATCATGTATACTATAGAGCCGTCGATATAGTCTAGGGCATTGGGCTCCCATGAAACTAAGCAAGGTCGTCAACAATTGTAGGGGATACATTGCGAGGAAGCGAAGCGACCGAGCGGGGGAGTGTGTGGGAGGGGGTGTCCCCCTCCCACAGTAGGGAGCTTTTGTATTTTGGGTCGTGAAATTGTGCGATTTGTTGCACACCTGAGACAGAAATTTCACGTAATATGAAGTATATAGGTATGGAACCAAACATACATAATGACAAAGGGAGGGGGACAATCTGCTCCTGTTTCAAATGTGGGGGGACTTGATATTCCAATTTGATTTGCGTTCAGCGCATATGTACCGAGATTATTTTATTTTCTGTGACGGTGTGCTATCTATAGATGAGGGTTTAATAAACTTCGTTTGAGGTGTACGCTGCCCAACACATTTCAAAATGAAACTTGCAATATGAGAAACTTTATGCGCGCGAAGCGCGCGGCAAAAAAGAGATTTACAGTCCTTTTCAAACTAAAAAACGGCTATTTTGAAGATTAATTATTGATAAATGGGTCTTTCCCCTCTTTGGCATTATATCACTCGATTTTTTTCTTCCTCATTTTCGGAATTATTGGGGGGGCGAAATGATATGTTCGCCCCCCCAATATTTTCATTGGGGGGGCGACCGCCCCCCCTGCCCCCCCAGGATCGACACCCCTGTTGATTGAGGATGTGTATTTAGTTTTGTTGTAGTTCTGTGAATTTCATATTGTATTTTCTGTTATGAACATTTTCCTTCGTGTGTTTGTTTTGCAACCACAATTTGTGATTGTGAACTATGGAAATTAATGCAAATCGAACTATATCAAAAGTTTGGGTAAAAAGGCGGGATAAGGGTAAGATCACGCCTATGTTATGTAATGTCTTAGTAGGCCCATATTATATTAACCTATGTTTGGGTCTAGTTTGCATTTCTCTTTTGTTACAACATTTTGACAAGAGACACTTTTAAGCTTGATTGATGCATAGATATGATTCAATATTTACTCCGCAAAATCGAAATGAAGTATAATAGACGTATACAAAGCTGAACTCACAGGACCCTTGATTACAATTGATGGCGGGCGATGTTTCTCCATATTTTTGTTCTCAATACTAGTAGTATATCCCTCTCCATAATCTAATTGGATTTATGACTACTAGGGTATACTACGCGATCGACATTAAACCATATCTTCCTATTTATCAAAATTCCCATAGAGTTATCACGCGGTCGGTAAGATTCTCGGAGGCAACCGGTTAGTCCCGAGTTCGTTCATCTTACCTTGTCACGGCGGCTCAGAATGTCAACACACACATTTTGTGTTTGTTTCTTTGCCAGCGCATTCATTATCTCCGGGCTAGAGATGAATCCACTCATGGGTTCACACGTGCCCCGAAAGTTGGGAGATCATGGGAAATAAATGGCGGATAGCTTGAGAAAAAAGTAAAACATGATTTATCTTGTTCATCCGAATATCACTGTCTGAACTTCGATTCTAGGTTGATATTTGTTTATGGGGATGCCAGAGGTGAACCCACCAGCCACAGGATAATTCATTCCCGCAATTTGTTGAGTGAAGTATAGATCTAGCCTAGGTCAGTCCGATCAAGCTTGGCTAAAAAGTCTAACCATTATATTGGGTATAGACCAACTTGTTTTCAGTTGATCTGACGTGG
Source organism: Echinarachnius parma (assembly GCA_037951105.1). Taxonomy (NCBI): domain Eukaryota; kingdom Metazoa; phylum Echinodermata; class Echinoidea; order Clypeasteroida; family Echinarachniidae; genus Echinarachnius; species Echinarachnius parma. Next base: position 23,019 of record JBAMJV010000798.1, read on the forward strand.
GATGTTTATTTGTTTGGCCTAATAAACATTAGTAACTGAAACTTGGAACCTATCCCCGGAAAATGTCCCTATAACCCAAAACTTTATCCCATTTCCAAACTCACTAAGCCTATTCCCCATCGTCTTACTTATTTGAGAGCAGGCAACACGGAAGATAGAGCATCATGGGTCCACACAGTACTCAAAACAGGTCTTCCACTTGGGTCACACAGTGCATGAACCGAACATTACTATGCGGTGTGGACGCTGGGTGTGGAGTGGAATGTTAGCAAATAGTTGTACCTGCTTCTTTTGACAGCATCTCCATTATCTGCTAAATTGAGATGAATAATTATCGGCGTGCGCTAATACCTGGAGGCATAATGGAGCGGTTCTTCTTGCTCAAGTGTCATGACGAGATGCACTATACGCCGAAAATGTAGTACATCAGATTTGAAAGTCGCGTAGCAGCATTTCATGTTAAACCAAGTTCACATCAACAATGGATTTATTAAAGAGAAGAAGGGTTCAATCATATTATATAAAAGTAAATCAAACAATGTTATTTGTACACAATAAACTTACTATTTTGACTTGACGTTTCGGAAAGGTATCTCGATGTTTATCCTCAGAAGTTGTACATCTAATGTGTCCGAAACGTCAATTCAACAAAGTAAGTTACTTGTGTAATAATAACATATTTTTTTATTTATAAATTTCACAATTATTAATCTAATCAAGGACATAAATTATAGAAGAAGTAAAAATCGATAAATCCACTACACATAAACAATCATCATCTGCAGCTAAAATATCCATTCACCTGTAGAACAGTGCCCATTTTTTTTAAAAGATGATTCATTATGCCCTTTTTTCAATAAAGATTCTCTTTGACTTGCATTGACCTCCGTACGGGAATGAGACGTGAGATAGGCCGAGCGGCTACTTGCGCTCAGTGATATGAAATTCAAATACCTATTTGGATCGGCAATACTAACCGTATATTCGGACGAAGAGCAGCTGCACAGATTTGGAGAGAGTTCATTTTGACTCAGGGTGTCAGTCCCTTCTCCAAATTCAATAATAGTTCTCAAAATAGTTCCCAAAATAATGAAAACGTTTATTTTAAAGTGATCCATTTACTTTGTCAAAATTCAACCAAAACCACTTGGAGCTTTCACTCTTCTCTTGTACCTCATTATCTGTTGGGCTAATAATAACAGAATAATTCATTTGTCAAATCTCTCCATAATTATCGAAATATAGATTGAATTTGAAAGCGTCTGTAGACGCTTTCGACCGTAGTCAATATCCAAATTCGGAATTTGTTTTTCTATACTATTCGAATTCGGATAATTCACGCAAACGTTCGGGATAAAATCAGACATCAATTTCTTCTTTGTTTACTAGGCATGCTAGGTAAACATTATTTTTTTCCTATGAAAATTCCACATTTCATTCTCAAGAATCTTACAATGATATTGGTATATGATTGAAGTCTCAAATATCACGTTTGGGTATAACTATAAAGTGAATGGATCACTTTGACCCACGCCCAAGTCGACCACCATAGTATCCGAACATACCTCTATACGCATGTTATGTATCCTTCATTCGGGCCACGTATATATATTTGTTTCGAAAATGCAATTAAATAACGATGATGAAAGAAGCATTAATGGGTTTAGTCCATGAATATTTAATCTCACACAGCGTACAATCATTGAACCCATAATAAATTAATGTTGAAAGGTGTCCGTTTGATGTACTGATTTTTCATTGGACACGACGAACTCACACTTATTTGCCCCATACGTATGAAGACAGACAATTCCATATAAATTCGGAGAAAAAACAGGTTTCTTTGTCCAACTTTGTAAAATGGAAAGTTCCATAATTTGATTTTCATTGCAATATTGGTCTTAAAATATGGATGTTTTTTTTTTGATAGCTACGTAGCTTATCAATGTACTGATATCGTTAACTCAATTTGTATGGAAAGTGGACGTTTGGAATTAAGCTCTTCAATTATGTATGTTGCACGATTTTACCCCATTAATTTCATGTGCTTTCATTTAATGTCACCGGACATAAATAGTTCGAATTGACCATATTCCTATCAATAATAATAATAATAATGAAACACTTTTATATAGCGCATAACACATAAGCACAATTGCATGTCCCTATGCGCTTTATTATTATCCTTGGTCATCAGGTACAGGTCAAACCCGCACAATTATCTTGCGCACCATCTCAACTCCCCGGGGAGCATACTAGCCAATGACAGCCATATGATAGCGCCCAGGCTAATTAACACCCGACCAAGTACCCATTTATACTCCTGGGTAGAGAGCAGCAATGTGGATTAAATGCCTTGCTGAAGGGCAAACGGAATGGGCAGGGTTCGAACTCGGGATCTCGAGATCGGAAAGCGCGCGCTCTACCAATCTTGCCACGCTACGTCCACTACGTCCACTACGTCCACTACGTCCATTTCAATACATGAAATTCTTTACAACTTGGCGCAATGATGCATTTTCAAACGAATTCGGCCAAAGAAAAAAAAAGAGAACCATGAGAGCGGGATAACAACTAAAGAAATTCATATAACTTGCCCCATATATGTAAGCCCAGGCTACGCCACTTGTAATTACAATAAGTGATTGTACATCAGTCGTCTCCAATTGTACATGTTCTTGCTTTCGAATGAAAAGAGTCCTTCCATTTGTATTATTGATGGAAAACGTCTAGATCTATACGTTTGTCTCATGCATCAATTAATCGTCGGAAGTACTATCGTATAGCATGCAGTCGCATAGCTTAGCAAAGTGCGGAGCTCGCCGAAGTAATCCCACCCCCCTACCCTCCTCAAATTTGGAGGACTCGAGACAATGAATTATACTTTATCCTACGGTTCATATTGTTGCTTCTAAACCTTTTGAACTAGTGCGTCTTTTCCTCTTAATATATCATACTTATTTAAAATAAATGCATTATACCTGTTGTCATACGGTTTTCATATTATTCTCTCATCATGCTTATTCAAATGTCAAATATATTTAGGGTCGTTTTGGCCTAATTTACCTTTTCCATCCAAACTGTGTAGATTTGATTCTTGTGTTCCCCCAAAGTCTTAATTTTGATTAGCAGATGGTTGTATAATTATTATCTTTCTGAGCATTTTGTTAAAAATTATGATTTTTTATGAAAGTTTGTCATAAAAGGAAAAAAAAACTTCGTGAACAATAATTATCTCATACAATCAAACCCAACTACAAACAAATAATTAATTTTCCAAAACTATAAATATTCCAACAATTTGAAAGTTGCCTTCTAAGAAAAAAGAAATCCGGCAGCCACCTGCATTAGATCAACTCATTCCTCGCCATGTTTTCCCATCGCATCCCATTTATTTCCAATTTATTTTCTTCGAGGCATGTGAAGCTCCACCGCCGCTGGAATTCCGAAATGAATCGATCCGTTTTGATTACTAGTGATTTCCCTTTACGGGCGAAATCTGTGTCTTCCTAAACTATGATAGACAATGCAATAAAAACGCATTATATATTTTTGTTTCCATCTATTACGTAAAATAAGGAGAAAGCCAGACGAGGTTATTTAGAGAAGAAAAAAAAAGGAAATGAGTCAAGAGAAATAAAGAATAGGGAGAAAAGAGAGAGAGAGAGATCTGGGGTAAGGAGAGATGATGAGAGAGGGGGAGAGAGAGAGAAGATTGTATAGGGTGTAGGGATGGAGAAAGGTAAATGTAAGACTCTAATCTTGAGATTAAAACATTAGAGGTATTAAATATATACGTTATCATACATAGATATATTATTGCACGACATTTAATGAAATACGTTCACATTGAACTAGAATTGTCCAAATCCTAACAAAACAAATATTTGGAATTCTAGCGGTTCTCTCATACCTTGTTGTATTCATATTAACAATTAGAAGCATGGGGCAGGTTTCGGCTTTTCGAATTTCCCTTTCGTTAAAAAGATATTTACGATTGAAGTGTTCAAATATTTAACTATCCACTGGATAGTCATAACCGTGTACAAATAAAGTCATGCAATGAGTAAGTGAATATCACTTTACATTTTCGCTAGTTACTCGGCCATATTAAACATCCATTTAACGTGATATTTGTACACGTTACTCGGTGAACATATCGGATCACAACAATACACACTTTGTATCAACCATTCATCACTTTTTTGCAGTTACTAGATGCCTTTAAGGAAACAGTATTACGATAAACAATCGACGAACAACATGAGCAGGAGTCTATGACATGACATTTACAATTTCTTCAAAATTATGTTTCCGTCCTATAAAACTACTCGATATTGTTATTTAATGTAAACTATCACAAAGGGCATGTAAAATTGGACGTTCTGGTCCCCGTGCAGAAAGAGATACAATCGATTGTAAGTTACAATTAATCGTAAGTCAGATCACGTGTTCGAAGTCCGCAAATCTGATTAGTTGAAACGAGCAAATTTTCTGACTTACAATCAATCTTAACTTACAATCGATTGAATCTCTTTCTGCAACGGGGCCCTGGAGTGTGAAAATAAAATAAATTCGCCTTTACTGAATGGTAGGCGTGGGGTGTTTTTTTTTAAATAAATGTGTGACACGCGCACCGGGTGAACAACGATTTATTGATCTAGTTCTCGATAAATGGATTCCCGAACTAAAATTTAAAAAAATCATTATACACAATAAGAACATTATATACAATCTTGATGTGCAGCATCAATCCCCCAAGCACACACCGTAATCATTATGTCAAACTCAAACGAAAGAAAAGAGGACCCCGAGAAAATGTATTTCATCACCATAATGCATTATTTAATTCCCAAAAGAAAATGGTAATTCCGTCTTCAAATGCCACTACCAGCAAGTGAAATAGTGTGATCTTACCATTGTTCCATTTTTTCCCCAATATATGTTATATTTATATTATTTCCTCACTTTGAAAAGCTAGATTCCCGAGTTGTATTCCTAGAAAATGATACATGCTCACTCAAAGAGTCATTATCGACCCATCCCTATTGCAAGTAAGCGAACATCTTTGTTTTTAATGTGATAATGTGAATACTGTTATCAGTATTATGTTCACGTACATGACGTACTTAACATGATTTGGTTATAGTGTTTTTGTCGTGACCAGAATGGAAAACACACTGTTATGAGAAAGGGCAAAATAAGTCGATGACGATTTGTTATTCTCAGTTCAGTGTAGACCAACCGGATTATGAGCAAAGTAACATTATGAGCCGGTATAACGTTCAATTTTCAATTGTAGGCACAAACAAAAAAATGTCAATCGGCAGTGATTATTCTGGGAGCCTTTTCTGTCTGTCTGTCTGGCTGTCTGGCTGTCTGTCTGTCTGTCTGTCTGTCTGTCTGTCTGGCTGTCTGTCTGTCTGTCTGTATGTCTGTCTGTCTGTCTGTCTGTCTGTCTGTCTGTCTGTCTGTCTGTCTGTCTGTCTGTCTGTCTGTCTGGCTGTCTGGCTGTCTGTCTGTCTGTCTGTCTGTCTGGCTGGCTGTCTGTCTGTCTGTCTGGCTGTCTGTCTGTCTGTCTGTCTGTCTGTCTGTCTGTCTGTCTGTCTGTCTGTCTGTCTGTCTGTGCTGTATTCCTCTCTCATGAAAAAAACGCGTTCAGAGTAACTTGCCAATATAGGCCATATATTTCGCGAGGGTTTTATTTTCACAAATTTCGCGAAATTAACAACACGCTAAAATGTTGACACCAAATGCAAAGCAATACACGTAAGTGTATTGCATGGATTACTGCACTAGCGCTAACAGCTGAACGCGAATTTAAATTGGACTTCCATACGATTTCAAGCTTCTAATGATTGCAAGACAGATATTCTAGGTCAATAAGCACAATTTTGTATGAAAAAAGTATGACTGTGGGTTCTTATAATTGGTTTTGAAATTCTAATGACACAAATTCGCGAGCGAGCTTGTTCTATCCCACAATGCACCAATTTGTGATGTACGACCCTCACTATGCGCCTATCTTTTTTTTTACACTACAGCGAATGTGTTCTTTTGATCGGACCAATACAATGCTCGATCATGAATAGTTTAGTCCACGCTGCGCCACTGACCGTGCCCTACTGCATTGTTGAACCATTTGAAAATACTTGCCTGCCCGATATTGTAACACGTTTGGCTTTCATTGGAATTTGAATGGACACAAAGTTCTGTAAACGTGGTTATTGAATTTGCTGGCTCTGCATGACCGGCTATTATGAATGACACATGCAGTGATCACAATACAGTGGCACCGGATTCAAGCCTACTCAAGAAATTGAGCAAAGTGAGGGTGCTACGTAAGGGTCTCATGATTGTGTGCGGTAAATTTAATTATTTCCTCAGTGTTAATGACATTAGAAAAATCTCTTAGAAATCAACCAAAGTGAGTCAAATCCTGAAAATATTCAAGCACATCCCTAGATTTATTTCCTATATACTGTATTTGTTTAAAAATCGTCCGGAATTCTCCTTTAACCACTCGCAAAATTGTCGTCAAGTCCCGATTCGCGAAAAATTATGTACGCGAAATATATGGCCTATTCAGTATGTTAGTGCATCATAATAGTGGTACAGGGTCGTGGGTTCAAACTCGCTTGAGTCAACGACTTTAATCATATCTCTCTCGACACAGCAACGAATGGTTTTCGATTAATATTAAGGAGGTTTGATGAATTTAATATAGGTATTAAAGACAATAACAATAAAATGTATAGGGGTGTGCCCCTTCAATCTAGGAACGATTACTTAAAGGGACATTCCCTCTTTTGCAAGCCAAATTTCAAAAGTTGCGAGGTTATTGTCTTATATGAAAGAAGATGTCATTTAATAACATGCCTGAAAAATTTAGGGCTTGAAATCTCTTTTTCGTGGAGTTATAGACCTAAAACTAATAAACCGTCGTCCAACAAACAATTGTGCATTATACGTATATTCACCCAGTGAGGAAGTTCGTACAGGGATTCCAAGAAGTACCACAACGCTATGCGTGACTCGCGCTAGCTACGTGACCCGCACACACATACGAATAGCATGACCGCACACTAGGCAAAATAACCAAACCTCGCTTAAACTGACTACATGTAATTACATATTCTTCATTTTTGAGATTTTTGTTCGTGACATTCCTTTACAAATGTCGGCTTCACAATACCTTTGCAAGAATAAGTACAATATAGTTGTAATATTATGCTAAATCAGTTAAAATCTTTTATTGACCGATATAGTCTGATGGAGGGACGCATTCGTTTTTCATTCATAGAATCCAAATTATAGGGCTGTTCGATCTGATTTTTTGTGTGTGTGTTTCATTCATCCCCATCCGTCAACTGGAAACTGTTCAGAGGTTTTGTCAAAGAGGGACTGTCCCTTTAACTGTCCCCTACCACCATTCTGTCACTGGGAATATTTATCATGCACCCTATAGCATGTATTTATAGAAATGGAACAGGACAAGGAAAGCATCAACCTTATAAATGCACTTTTTGCGATTCGTCATCTCATTTCATTCCAATAAAAGAGTACAGGATGCAGATCGGGAGAAGACGCTGTCTTTTAACCATCGTATGAAGTCCCCCGTAAAGATACCAAGTCTCCTCATACGAGCGTTGAACTCTCAAGACGATTATTGATTGAAATATATTTCCTGAGGCAACATACTTTAATGTTCCCCTCCCCGCCATGTACTTTTCCTTTTCTTTTCTATTATCTTGTCTATTATAATTAGGATATCCCCCGGGGCAACTGCATTCAAGTGCACCATGTACTTTTCGTTCTCTGTGATACCTTGTATATTATAATTAAGTTACTTCCCAGGGCAACATGATACCGTCACATTCTCCATGTACTTTTTTTTTAGTCCCCATCTATTATGATAAGAATGTTACGAAAACAAAACATTCCCACTGCATCTCGTCTCCATATTACCCACTGACTATTATCAGCGAAATGTTGGCAATATTACAAAAATAAAAAGTACAGCCAAACCTGTGTATAAACTATAGTGACCACCTAAAGGAAACACGAATTGTGGCACCATTATAAATTCACAAAATATAGCCAAACATGTGTATCGTGAATGCCTAAGGGAAAGAAGAATCCTGGTCACTGGAGGCAGGTGATCTCTATAGACAGGTTCCGTATCACCGTTCGTCTCTGCAGGATATCACATTTGGTGCCCACTGTCGATAGGCTGACTGCTATATACAGGTGGTTACTAAGACATAATTGACTGTACACCCTAATCCCCTTCCACCCCCCCCCCCCCCCACCCTCCTCCCTATTATAAGCGACAACAAATGTAACAAGAGTGTAGGAAGGACACGGGTTAATGAAGTATTCATCATTTTCGAAAAATGAAATTTGCTTGACGAACAGGTGCAAGTAGATTTATACAGTTTGCATTTCTCTATAGAGGTGAAACAAAACATGACCATGGTTGGCTGAGTAGGATTTTCCATCATTAAAAGTCTTCATGGTCACGGCAAGCTGTTTTTTACGATGATGCATTTGTTGATAATAAAAAAAAACCTGTATTGATTATGGTGATTACAGCACGATTTTGTATTAGACGAGCGGAGTAATTTTGGTCATAACATTACTCTTATACATGCTTCTGTAACACATCATTCTTAACGCTGGTTGACATAAGTATGCTTTTTTTAAATCCTTATTTCCATGTATTTACCAATGTTGCGCTGTTAAAACGACACTGTATTCCTATCCTGATATAAACGACACGATTTTACAATAGTCGAGCGGTGTAGTTTCTGCCATAACTCTAGGAACGCAACTTGCTCTTAACCATGAAAATATATTTGAATATGTTTTTTTCATCGTTATTTCCATGTTCATACCGATTTATTTACGGCGATGTTGTGCTGATGATACGAAATAATGATTGCTAAATCTTATTACGACGCGAATTTTCATTAGCAGGGCGGATTAATATGGGTCATATCTCACCTCTCACTTCACCCTGTCTCCTTACGTCCACGATTTATTACTCTGATGAAGTGCTTTTAATAATAAACCATATTGTTGCCTACCATAATGATTACGACCCGATTTTTCATTACGGGCAGTGCAACTTTTGGTAATAACCCTTGCGACACTGTCTTTTCTCTCTAATTGGACACTTCCTCTCGACGAGCATTATGATAGGTGACAGAGAGGCGGGATAAGCATGCCACTTAACAGTAATGTTGCATAATGAGTAAAATCTTTTAGGGGCTAGCGATGGGGTGTATTAACCATTAAAGTGATCCATTAAAGGGATCTAGTAACTTTGTTGACATGTGCACGAAGTGATGAGTGATTGATATAATGTATATTATTGTTATCTGATATGTCCACTGGGTGTTGTGTGAACATGTCAAGTCAAATGGACTTAATATGGCCGAGTAATGAGCAAAAATGCAAAGTGACATTCACTTACTCATTGCACTCACTTTGTACACGGTTCTGACGATCCGTTGGATAATTTGACATCTGAACACTTCAATCGTAAATATCTTTTTAACGAAAAGGAAATTTGAAAAACCAAAAACCTGTCCCATGCTTTTTTGGTTAATAAGAATATGTGAAGGTATGCGGGAACCGCTAGAATTCCAATTTGATTTTGAAGATTTAGACAATGTTACTACTTTAAGTCCGTTTAACTTAAACCAAATTCAACCAAAATCACTTTCACGCTTCCCTTGTACGATGTTGTTTGGTTTGTGGTAACAGAAGAATGAAATGGATTTAGACTTTTTAAATGTCTCCCTAATTATAGAGATATTTAAGATTGAATTTGAAAACGTCTATGCGCTTTTCAACTGTAGTCAAGAGTATCCAAGTTCGGATACTCAATCTTCCATAGTATCCGAATTCGGATACTTCACGCGAAAGTTGGGGATAAAATCAGACACTGGTTTTCGCTGCTTACACTGTGTAAACATCATTCCTTTTCTGTGAAAATCTCACATATCATTCTCAAGAATCTTAAAATGAAATTGGTATATTATCATATACCAATTTCATTTTAGAAGTCTAAAATATTACTTTTGGGAAATAATACGAAGTTAATGGATCATTTTAACGACAAAGCCGTGAGGAAGGGTATGGGCAATATAGGATTTCTCGGTCAATTTCGTAAGTTGGCCACACAAATTCATTTTGTGTGCATTCAATTTCGCCGATTTTGTCACCGCAGCTGTATTTTGAAGTTCAAATTCGTTTTTTAGCATTCAAATTCATATAACGATCATTCGGAAACATTTTGTTTGCATTCGATTTAAAACGTGCTTCTATTTCGTAAAATTGTCATTCAATTTAAAGCGTGACAATTCGTGATTACGTCATACCGCCTTCCGTGCATGAATTCCGATGGCGAAATTGAATGCTAATAGCGTGCTTTTTAAATTGAATGCTATAAGTGCTAAATCACTTGAGCAAAGAGCTAAATAGAATGAAAGAAATACAATTTTGAACGACAGTTGTAAGCCTTTAGCTTACTTTCGCGAATTTGAATGAACCGCTTATCAATACGAATGAAAAGTTTACGAAATTGGCCGAGCCGAAAACCTATATTTGGAATTTGGAGAATTTAAACCCGATTGTTTAAAGCGAATAAAAGATATGAAAACTGATAGGTTCTCACTTATTAGTATTCATGAAAAACACAAAGTAATCATTAAAGGGATAGCTGAGTATTGGTAAAGAGAGTACAGTTTTGGTCAAACTTAAGTTAAGTAACCAAAACCAGCACCATTACATTACAAACTAATAGTTATAACTCCACCATGCTCGAAAGGAATACAAAATTACAAATGACTAAGTAAAAAGCCTGTTATCATTAAAAAAAGAAACGTTAACACACAAGAGGGCGCTCTCTAAACACTCGTCGGTTTCAACCATTTTAAATAAAATATTGTGCATGTGATGTTTTGTTGAAATAGTAATAAGATAGAGAGATAATCAACAACTATTTAAAAACCTCTTTTGTACATTTTTGAAAAGAGGAAGCATTTTAAAAATTTTTGTAACGGCTGGTTCAAAATTACCGAATAATTGTGGGGCCCCACAATTATTACAAATTGTTATGTTTATGGATAATTCAGCCATTTCTGAAACGATTTTGATCAAATAAAGTTTATTCTGTCATTACAATTGTATGCTCTTTCGAATTTGACACTCAGTTTTTCATTATCTCAAAAAAAATATTTTGTGTATATTGTTAAGTACAAACTCAACTATCCCTTTAAGTACCATAATTATGATACTATTTGGAAATATCACTTTCACACGGGTCGTGGTAATCAAACCACTGTTGATATTGATTTAGGGTTGTAATATATTATGTTTTTCTTTAATTATTTTGGATACGCATGTTCATATTTATTCGTAATGTTGTAGTAAAATTATAATATTTGTAACATGGTTATAATTATAGTCATACCACCAGTCCCACCCTGCTACTACGCCACTGTATTGTCATAATGATCATAATAGTGTTTTAACTTAACGGCCATTTTAAAAACGAAGTAATATAATTTGGGTAAAGATGTCCAGTAGTGTTTAGTGGCGTGTGAACAGAGCCATTGCATAGTCTGACTGGGGTTCGAGATGTAAATAGCTGAACATGGTTATGTATTCCTCCGGACCTTATAAATCACAAATAAACAACGTCAGAATTCGAACGTACTCGTAACCCTGTTTAGAGCCTAGAGTGTCACGAAGGCGACACCAAGAAGGTTATTAAAAAAAATTAGATCCCAGTAACTGTCGAGTCATGTGTGCACACACCCAAAGACGTGTCCCACCGCGCTGCGGCACTGTCCGCGATGTTAATAGCGTCTTTTCGCTCTGCGACGGGAGTGCGGCTACGGGGGATTTAAATTAGCTTTGATCGTCCCCGTACTCTGGCTACCGTCGCGATCTATTTGCAGTTTCGCAATTCTGAATACGCGGGAGTTTCACTCGTTCCATTTATCATGCATGTTGTAAGCATACGGTATAGGCAGTACAAATCACAACATACTGTACTGTGCATGCAGCGCGTGTGTACGAATCAGTGCATGAAACACGTGAGGCAGCGAGCCTCGCCGTCCAAGCGCCCTGATTGGCTGATCACGTACCCGCGTAGCGGCTCTACGCCCGACGTTAATTCGGCGAACTACCGTCCTAGGTTTGGCCGCTACGGGGAAATTTTCGCTCTGAGTGCGACCCCCCGCTAAGATTAGCGTTGTAGCCATAGTCCCGTCGCCGAGCGAAAAGACGCTATTAGCTGGGCAAGGCTATTTATTCCTTCGGACCTTATAAATCACAAATCACAAACAACGTCGGAAGTCTAACGTATACTAGTAACCCGTTTAGAGGGTCACAAAAGCGGCGCCATGCTATTACAGTCATCTCGAACCATGCCGCAGCGTGATGGGACAGGTCTTTGGGTACATTCACACACGACTCAACAGTTACTGGGATAAAATAATGTCAAGAAAAATGAGATCCCAGTAACTGTCGAGTCATGTGTGAACATACCCAAATATTATAGTCCCGCCGCGCTGCGGCACGGTTCGGGATGTAAATAGCTGGGCGATATAAGTTATTCCTCCGGACCTTATAGCTCTCGAGTAAACAGAATAAGGCAGTATTCCTGACAGTTAATGGGAATGATGTAGGGCAATTCCACGCCAAAGTGGACATTTGACCACAAATTTTACAAGCATTTTTATGATACAAATTTGGTTTCAAATCAAAGCTTAAATTCTATGTTTTTTTAATTCAATGAGAAAATTTTAGTTTTACATAATTTTAGTTGTTTTTTTATAATAACTTTATAACCATAATTGAACCCCACAAATTTGACATTTTTGTGAAAAAGTGTTTTGATCCTGTGTTTGTTTTATATTTCCCCAGTTAAGCCTAAAACACATTATTCTGACTCCTGAGATATGACCATTTTGTAAAATAGTAAATTTGTATGATTAATTTGATTTGTTATGCTTCAATGACTTCTTATTTTCAGTCTATGAAAATGTCCTTCCGTTACCGAAAAATCAATATTTTTAATTTTGTGGCTCACATACTTGTTAGAGAGCAGACCAATCTTCAGTGCAAAGCAAGTTCAAGTAGGCCTTCCCATTGCTAACAATTGTATTACTCATTGTTTCTTCGTTAATTAATAAATAACAAAAGAAAATGTCCTTCCGTTACCATACAATGGTAACAGATGGACAAGGTACCTCATATTACATATTATGACAAAATTTATGTTCAAAAATTGGTCTCTCATATATGAAAACCCAAAATAATGAGACAATACCTGCAATGGCCACCTATCAGTGGCGTAGCGTGGTCAGACTAGTAATTTTCTGTGTTTCAACCAATCAGATTTGTGCATTTAGAACATTTGATCTGGCTCACAATTGATTTTATCTCTTTCTGCAACAGGGCCCTTGTACCATGATGCCATTTGTCTGGATTTCTATTGTATGGGGATTAGTAGGTCTATTTAACTGTGGTGAGCCAGGGTGTGAATAGGCTCTGATCATGACTTTGAATAGGTATTTTTTTTAACACAATACACCCCTATAGAATTCTTGGACATGGGTGTAGGTCTAAAATAATTAAATTTTACATGAAATTTGCAAACTAAAAACAAGGCTGTAGAAAAAGCAAGAAATAACATATCTCCAATTCTTTCATATATTGTAGAAATTATATCAAGCCAAGATTTAAGCAAACAAATTTCTCAAAATTATTTGATCCACGAGGTAAAACGGAAGGTCAAAATCTAAGGTCAAAGGTTATCGTATCCAAACTCGCTCATGCATGAACACAAATGGCATAAATGGATTGCACATAACATCCCCAGTCCAATGACACCTTTACAAAATAAATTGACCCAACGGTTAATGGACAATGGCCATTTGAAAAATGGTGCCCACGCCCATTTCTTACAAAACTCCCCCATAAGAATCGACCATAGCGCCAAAACCATTTGGCGGATTGGGCTAAAACTTAAATATTTGCGCTTTTAAAGGTTGAAATATCATACATACCAAATATTAGCAAATTTGAAGGGGGCTGCGATGAAAATTTTCAATTTTTTTAAAGGTGATTTGACATGGAATGACCCTACTGTGTCATATCATACATTATAGTTCATTATGTCCTTCCGTTACCGAACATTGGTCCGCTTTGTGTGAAATAACTCAAATATCTGCGGAAAATTTTTAATCAAAGAACAAGTAAATTCTTCTTAACCCTTCAGAGAATGAAATGTGTACCCTTAAAATATTTGGTATTATTTAATATCACAGAGTTTTAGTTAAAACTGATTTGATAACAAAACCTTGTCCATTTTAGTGTCCTTCCGTTACCGACCTCATTTGTATGCATATTCAATAATGTGCGGAGATAAAAAAAAATTAAAAAAATTATGGGACCTTAAAACTGTATGTTTTGGAAGTATTGTTATCAAAATAGACGGTTCTAACAACACAAGTATTTAAAAATGTCTTTCTTAAAGTTGACAATTTGTGTCTGAGTGTCCTTCCGTTACCATGGATTGACCATGAATAAGAGACATTGGAGCATGAAATATAGTAAGAAAAAAAAAGAAATGTAAATGCTTGTGATGTCCATATGCTATCTATGATACAAACTCATTTTAGACCACAAAAGAGATGTTTCCTTCTCATAAATGGTCTTTAAATTTCAAAATTAATTTTATTGTACAATTCCAATAGACTTTTCAGAGGTCCTTCCGTTACCGTCCTTCCGTTACCGAACACTGGAGTAATTAATTACTCATAATTAATATACCAACGTAGATATTTTTCTTAAAAGGTGGTGTTATACTCTGTGAACATGAGGAAATTGACTAGTAGCCAACTTAACATGATAAACCTCGTAACTTCACAGAGATTGGGTCATAACTAAAAAACTTGAAAATCCATGTCCATTTTGCCGTCCTTCCGTTACCGGCCTCATTAGTGTCCATATCTAATTTACATAATGCGGTCAAAATTTTAGAAATAGTGGAAATCAAAGGTGTCCCAACAAGGATCAAAGACATGCCATTTAGAATAAAAAATCAAAAGCAGGATCCTAGAATTATTTGATTGAAGTTCCCAAATTGTGTCTGAATGTCCTTCCGTTACCGTGGAATTGCCCTGTACTAGAGTCTTACCTAGCGAACCCTTTTAAGGGGGTCAAGAGAGCGGCGCCCCTGTATAGCGGAATCACTTGTTACATACTAATGGTAGTTTCGTCTCCTACAGCGCTTTGCCCACTGATGTAAAAGCCTGGATGCGTCATACAATTTATATTACTGTGTATCCACATGAATATACGAGAAAATGAAAGCCGAAATTACAAGAATGGAGGAAAATGTAAATATACGAGACAATTAAAGGGATACCTGTAAAGTGTCAGATATTGCACAAAATGACATTTTAGACTTCAAACCTATATCAATATCATTGTAAAATACAATTGAAAGATTTGTGAAAGTTTGAAAGAAAACGAACACTGTTTACCTAGTGAAAAAAACGAATATTGAGTTCATATTTTATCACCGAATACTGATGGCCTGCCGTAGATTTGTCGCAGTAATAATCATCCGTTTGACGATATCCGCACCCGTGTATGTTTACAGACGGTACGGAATTCATGGAATTTGCGCGCGCTCGGTTCAAAGTTCAGTGGGGTCGGGAAGGTTTCCCACGCGCGCTGGCCGGACGTGTTCAGCTACGGCAATTGTACTTTTTATCAAAAGCGTTAGCTAACGCTTTTGAAATAATGATTTTCAATGATAATTATCTTCATACTAAAGGGACATTTGAAAAAATCTAACCGTATTTTCGTGGAGTTAGACACTTTACAGGCATGCCTTTAAAGCCGAAATATGAGTCAAATACAACGTAACAACGTGATATGTTAATTCAAACCACAATTTGTAATAATAACATCTACAATAACTCCAACATTAAAATAGTATAATTATTTGGTGAACAGGACAGTGCTCATGCAGTGAATACTTATAATTATTTTCTTGAATGGTGGCACATTGTATATTAACATAAAACAATAAACGGTGTGACGAAATGTATCGTACATGTAATTGACTATCTAGAGTCCTCTTTAATATTCCCCTGTATGTCAAATATGCCTTAACTTTTAGCTGTATAAGAATAATGTATAAGTAACACCTAATCGATTTTTTAACAAAGTTGCAATATGGCGTAGTAAAGCTATTCAAATTGGCAACGCAGTCGATATTAAAGAATCATATAGGATTTTGTCAAACTTGATTATGGTATAATTATACCTCACATCTCACATCCTCCTGACGTTAAAGATGGGATTCAATCATTTGAAAATATTGTGTTTGCCCAAGAAAATGTAATATAGTCTTCAATATCGTTAAAATATAGTGGCATATAAACACATCTTGAACAAGTGCACAGTCTGAACGATAGGTGAGAATAATACCAAGGTCACAACACAAGCACAACCGCGCTAGCTGTCAAAACTGGCAGAAAAGTCCTCACGCTAATGGACCTTAGGATTTGCCTATTTAAGTGATATTCGCATGATGACTTTTACAAGTCCATTTATGGTATTATGCATCGTAATGATATATGTTAGGCTCTGACTTGTCCATTTTGGCTGTCAGTTCCTAGCTTATCCGACCTTGAATGAAGCCTGAATGATGGCAAATGAAATGGGTATATTCCATGTATACCGAAGTCACAAAATGGCGTTAAAGCTCCTGTCCAAACTGTCAACGCAGTCGTTATGCTAATGGACGAAGGATTTACCCAACGTGCATGTGTGCTTTATATTATAGTCAAAATGCCTGCGACCTTCGTGGTAGTAAACATCGGATCACCGCACTTAAGATGGTCTTGCTTCGTCCATATAGCTTTATCTCTCGTCTTGCCCGACCTTCAAATTCGTCAATTGGCGCGTATCCCTGTTCATAATTATTGCCATTAATTTTGTCGGGTTCTCCGTTTTTGTAATAAACCTATAGCAGTCGATGTGCTAGTTATGAAGCATAACAATTCATAGAGACATTAAACATGTTAAATGCACGCATTTGGAAGGACCTCGTTGAAACAAAAAATGCCGATAATTTGCAATGTATGCCTGATTTTGAAATAATGGGTAGTCATTAAATGATACATCCACGTTAAACAAATACATATATTTCGCCCAAGTCCATGTTCACGCTTATAATATGAGATCTGAATCATAACACCACGATAACCATAGATTGTGCGTATTGTGAAAGAATGATGTGTATAAACTGTCTTATGATGGGGCATGCTATATTATGCAATTGTTTAACCCTATCAAGCCCAATGGGGGGGGGGGGGGGGGGCTCATTGAGCCCCCCCCCCCCCCCCTACCATACTTCTGATCACCGCTTTTACAGTTTTCATTCAATTTTAACCAAATTTGTTGACTATTTCTTCAATCTTATTGCGAACATATTGGTATAAAATTTCACTAGATTGGCCTCTTCCTGTTGCCATGGTAACCATAAACTGTAGAGCATGTTTTTCATTTTTTGAAATATTTGTTTTCTTTTAGTAAACAAGTGAAGTTTGGGTATTTTCTAGTCAAATTTTATGAGAATCATTGGTTACAGGTTGTTATGAACTGAAATTAATTTCCTCAATAATTCTTTTGTTTTTTCTTTGTTTTTAAAGACAAAATGGCGTAAAACAAGAATATAATAAGAATTAGATCAAATATAGTTTTGACATATTTGTATGATATTTTAAAGATTAAAATCTGCTAATGGGATTTCTCATTATGTCTAGAAACGATTTGAAATGAGAAAAAAAAAATCAAGTTTGGTTCAGGTTTATAGGGTGGAAATGTACGAAATTGCATACAACCATTATCATGTACTGTATAGTGTGTCTGCTAAGTCGTGTGAAGGTCACCTCCATAATGAATTTGCGGACCTAATGGGCCTCTAAAACCCATCAAATTCCACAGAAATGTCATGATCTATGTTCCAGATTATGTAATATTACATAATAATGTCATACAGTTAGATTTGCTTGATCATCAATAACTATTTTGGGGGAAATTTGTAAAAAGTGTAAGCATTTAAAAAAAATGTAATCATTGGATAAATGGATCTATCCCGATTGGATATATTTATTGATATTTCAGCTGTTTCTTTGATTAAATAAAGTTTTTTCTGTCATTCAAACTGTATGCTATTTCAAAATTGACACTCAGTTTTTCATTACCTCACACAATTCTTTTTTCTTGAAGTCTATACCAAAACTCAACTATCCCTTTAAGATCATGGACATTTTAGTATCCATAACAAAAAGTATTCACCTTGTAAGCTGCGCAAATGACCAACAATATACATTGAGAAAATGGCTATACTATACAGTCTGTATACCATTTCTTTAACACAGGAATGGTACTGGTTCTTGAGAAAATGCCAGGGGTCGACTGTAAAACAGCCATATAGATTGAATATTAACAACCCCCTGGGGAAATAAAAACGACGGATAAAATGAAATAACATTACACATAGCTCATCACCTTTTCTAGGAACTGCGCCCAATTGGTATCTTCATCTTGAACGCACTACAATAGTTCCTTCAATATCACATCATTTATTTCCGTTATCTACGACACAATTTTTCCAACACAAATTTCAACGTGTGCTTATTTTCTGATTTATAAAAAAAATCGGCAAACCAGTTTTGAAATCAGAACATTTTGTTTGGCAACGCGTCAAATCTATGAGCAATATCAACAATTTGAATGTCCTCCGATTATGGAAAGTTCACAAATCCAAATGCTATTCTTGACGATGGAAATCTGATAATAATGTGCGTCACGGGATAGTCTGTGCCGGGTCAGTCACCTTAAGGTGACTTTTTTGGAATCACAGCCAATATCAAATCTAACCTAGATATGAACGTAGTAAACCGAACCGAGGTTGTATATTATATCTATCCTTCCCAATCCCAATCTCTTTTTTACTCTCTCCTTCATTCTCTCTCTCTCTCGTCTTCTCTCCTACTCTATCTTTTCAACTTTACCGCCCCTTTCTATAATCCCCGGCGCAGACAGAGCCGACTCGACTGGTTGTCATTCCGATCGGCTCAGTTTTCAGTGCCTCGCGACACACATTTTACCAGTCGAGAGACAGTCGGATGCCAGTTGGGGCCGATTCAACACGATAAATCTGCTCCGACCGACCGGGCCCAACTATATATAGCCTGATTAAAACCAGTCGGATCGGGTCGAGTCGGCTCTGTCTGCGCCGGGCTTAATATGCTCATCTTTCATGTAATCCATTCATCATTCTATATAAGCCTCAATTCTATTTATCTATGATACTTTGGATGTGAGCTCATAGAAATTACAAACTTGGTTGTAAATTTCAGGGGGTATTATTTTCTTCCATGTTCGTATGTCTATCTGCCCCACCTCTTCGCTCTCCTTCTCTCTCAACCCCCCCCCCCCCCCCCCACCCCCACCCCCCTCTCTCTCTCTCTCTCTACCTACCTATCGTGCCCCTTGTCTCCTATACGTTTCCATCGTATATTCTTCACCTCTTCTGCTCTCTCTATCTTTCGGCTCTGTAGGGGTCAGTAGCATTATCCGTTGCGCTAAGAGATGATTCTGCATTTTGCGATCGTCGTCTTTGCCAATTTGTCCAATTGTGGCGGTGTGCATCGAGCTAAATTGGAAATAAAGTGAAAGTTGGAATCGACCGAGATGGCATGTGCACCCCTCGCAGGTTAATGTCCCGATAGTTAATAATGTTATGCCCTCCGCACACATAGCCGACCCGACCCGATCCGACTGTATTTTCAGTCGGTTCAGCTCAGTATACGTTGCATCAGGACTCCTTGTTTGCCGGTCAAGAGCCAGTCGGAGATCATTCGAGGCGGATTTAACATGTTGAATCGGCTCCGACTGAACGAAACCGACTCTAGCCTGACGGAAAACTAGTCGGATCGGGTCCAGTCGGCTCTGTGTGGCTGTGTGGATGGCCTAAGGACGTCCGTTTCCTCAGAATGCATGCACACAATTTGCATATACGTACCAGAACTTCATCATTATTGATTTTCTTTTTTTGCGATGTGGCAGACAGTTACCTTTGAGGCTTTGAATAATGTTTTGAAACTACCCAGCCGCCATGCGTTATTGAAAGTAAAGCTATCATGTATCACAGTATAATATGCGTTCCTTTTAAAGTTACGTTGTTTTTATAAAGTGTCCATCCGTTCCACCCCGAAACACGTGCACGTCAAATCGAGAGGTGTGTTGCATAATATAACAGGACTTTGTCACATTGTATTGTTTACATTCTTAATTATATCGTGGGTAAATTGGCAATCAAAGTGGGTAACATGTCAACATTTTGTAGAATGTTACGACATTGAGAGAAATGAAATAGTATACACTGTGTAAAATATCGTCAGTTGTAACGTCCATGTATTACTGATTCTAACTAAAAGTAATAATGCAACAAAGAGATAATTATTATAATTTGCTTTACTACAAACAAACACACAATAACTTAAGACGTTGATTTTGTAAATCAGAAAATACAACTGTGTTCAGAAACGCGCTGTGATAAGAAACTGAAAAGGAAAGAAAAGAATATATCATAATACAACATTTTAGAATAAGTACAACCATTACAATGTATAACTGCATATCACATTTTCAAAGGAAGGCGGATTCCGTATGTATTACGTCATCGTGTATATTATGTGAAACTGTCTCATGTTGGAAACTATTTTCAAATGTTTTGATCATCTTTTATTTAATAAACCACGTTGTTTTATTATTCCATGTTCTCAATTCCCATAATTTATTTGCATAATTAATTTCAATGTTTTCTCAATTCCCATAATTTATTTGCATAATTAATTTCAATGTTGATATCTTAATCCTCCATAATATTTATTGTACCGGTGTTCATTTCCGCTCGTTTTATCCATGATCGCTACAATTCTCATTTATTGCCCGTTCCCCCTCTGTTTTGTTATTTTCTCATTAGTCATTACTTTTTGTATTACTTATGTATTTCTTCTACTTCTCATAGTTACCTTAATGGTTCTAATTTAGTCATATTTTCACCATTTTCATCTTCTATCATTAATCCTCGTCTAGTCATAATTATTCATATTTTCTTATTCCTCCTTATTTTAGCACTTTATTCTTTCCAATTTGCCACTTTCGAATTCCGTGATCTTTTACTTTTCTACTTGGTTGTAATATTTTGATCTTTTTTTAAATCTCTAGTTTTTCCATAACGTCATCTCTCTTTATTTCTAGTTGCCTTAAAGCCATTCATCGCTCCTATCTCGTCGTGTTTTTGACAAGATAATCTTTCTAATCATGTTGTGTCTCATTTGTTTCTGATGTCTGGTCTACTCAGCTTGATTTCTACACGTTAATCTGTAAATTTCCCCATATTTTCATTTGTATTTCTCGTCCCTACGGGTTATTATCATTTAATTTTCTAATTTCTCATTATAGCTGTTTTATCGCCATAATTATGATTGTCCTGTCTTTTTTCATATATATGATGTTATAATACGCGTGGTTTGCGGTTGATATATTATGATGTTTGGTATTTTTCTGCGTCTTTGCTTTATACTTCAATATCTCGAAGTTGTAATGTTCTATCTTTCTCATCGCTTATTGGGTAATTTTGTTTCTACTTGTTTTTCACAAGTTAATATTTTCAATGTTGCTTTTCATATTTCTCATTTCTCTTTTCGTCGATCAATCCATTTGTTTTATCACATAATATGCCCATTCCTTTTCTGCCGTTAATTCTCCATCGCTCTTTTCTGTTTTCTATCGCCTTATTATCTCCCCGTGCCGTACCTCAACTCATCGATATAGCAACCGATTAGGGAAACCAAGCGGCTAGTGTGTCGGTTCGTCCGATACCTCGGTGCGACTCTGTCAGTGGAAGTGATATTTCGATCGACTGACGTTTCTCCATGTGTATAATCACTACTTTGGCTTGTGTCAATACTGAACACTGACTCAGGGGACATTTTAGGGGAAAAGGATATAATATGTTAACGATCGTGAATGTGTTCATACAGCGTATATAATGTGCATAATGACAAAGGTGTTTCAACAAGCGCCGATGTAGTTTATTTTATCAACGGTTTCCCGTGTTCAGGTGTTACATTCGTTATATTCGTGTTCACATCGATAACATAATCCATCGAAGTCCGTAGTGCAGTGTGAACCATTCGAAAAGGCTTTAGACTCTTGACCTCAGTGTGAATGCGAGATGGGGTGTGATGAGTGCACAATCTATATTAAAAGCTAACCTTATGTGTGCACAGATGTGGCTGATAAATGAATCGACAAAAAATACCAAGTTAGGCTATTTTGTTCATTGTTTGTACATGTCGTAGGAACTATATTGTCTACATATAATAATTACTATTATAAAGCTATTGAGAGCTTTGCATTAATAGTTCTTATATATTAAACTAATGTATACTGTTTACCAATCACAAATTGCATCCAAAACTTTGTTTGAAGATAAAACGATGGCCAACAATAAGAATTATAAGCTTGAATAATAATAATAATAATAATTGCATTTATATGGCGCTTTATGTAGACAGGCGTTTCTAAGCGCTCTGGTGGTCTGTCTAAATAAGAAAACTAGTAAACACGATAGCATAAAAACAATACAACACTAAAGTCAAAGTAACACATAAGAAATAACAAATACATGACATAATACAATACTTAATATGCAGGTATCCATGGCTTGATAATTCCTTAGCATGATGTTGCCAGAATCCAATGATAAAACTAAGTTAAACAATTTCAAGAAATCAATCAATAACCAAAACATATGCGCGGATACAAAAGAAACATTAATTACACGCTATGCAAACATTCTTACGTCACTGCCGTCAGGTGGGACTGTCCTTTCGTTAGATGTCGAGTCCTCTAACATTAAGCCATTCCCTCCGAATTGAAGTCAATACATCGTTTATAGCGCTCGTTCAGCTATAATCAGAAATTGAACGGTGTTTAGAGGGTTAAACAGGAACAAACATTGATTATAGAACTATATATAGCAGACAGAACAAGTGGCCAACACGCATCACCAGACAAAAAGGTTTGCTCATACTTGTGCTATAGGAGGAAGCGTATTATAGAGGAGAGGTCCAGGGGTAGGATACATCATCGTGTTTAATGGATGCTTATTATTCGCACGCATGTCGGATTTAAATATAAAGAGCAATGGATAGAGGGGTGTATAATGGTGCTAAGGACGCGTTCATGAACATAATCACCCAAACAAAAGTGTTACTTAATAGTGCACCACAATTAGTGTTCCCGTATTAAACAACTATAGAATTTTCACGCCTTTTCTCTCAGCCTTCATCTTGCATTTTCAACCCTCTTCATACATCCTCTTTTCCGCATTCCAAACTTCCCCCCTTTCTCCCTCTTGATATATTCTGATCAATGTGCCATCCCTCCCTAATATGTGCGATTCCTCCGATCACATTTCAGCAGAGCATGGATTTTGTTTCTCGTTTCTTCTCAATCATATTCTCATATTAGTTGTTTAATTGCTGCAAGTGTCTAGTTAATTGGGACTCGAAAGATAATATCTGCAGGCATCTGGTATTTGTGAAAGTCGAGTAAAATTACGTTACGAAATCTATCACTTATGTCTTATATATTGATAGACAAAATATAATATCGTAAAACAGAACATTCTTTAGTTGTTGTGTTTTGTTTACACGCTCCCCTATCTTCACAGACTGTTTCGCAAGTGGGTAATTGGGACCTTATAGTAGATGTGGTTCGCCTTTTTTCTGATTAAAACATTGCTACTTCATGTACACCTACGATTCGAAATTCAAGTAAACAACAACAAAAGCATTTGTGTTCACTCCTCATTAACACATCTGTCAATACCCAACACATAATACAGTACTAACAATATATTGGTTTTCTCCCGCAATTATTGAACCATTAGGGACCACACAACATGATCAATAATAAATACAGCCTGTACTTGTGGATCAGCGGCAGATTAAAGACCAAACAAAATTTGATTAACAAACAAGAGTAATAATCTTTCTCGTGTATAACTTTCTTGGTAAGATTTTAAGAGGTATTAAGTGGTTGTTTTCGTCGTTTCCATCTGCTTATTTCAGCCATAACTCCATCCCCCGCGTACCAAATAATACGTGTTCCACGAATGACAGATTAGGTACCAGGATATATAAATCAATCCGGTTGTCTGAATGACTTGAGTATAAAATGTGCAAAAGCAAACACGTTTGATTAACCGAGATCAGGTTACTTGTTAGCGAGGCCCTCAGACAGTTGTCAGAGAGAGAGAGACGTCCGTTTGGTGTTAACGATTCCATGAGATTTTCTTTTGCGTGTTCCCTTTCTCACTAAATACCTCTCATCTCCACAACCCAATACCTACGTACCCAATTATATCAAATAATTGTATTATGTTCTGCAAGAAGCCCATTGTTGGGCCTCGACATCATTATCCAAGATGAACCTCATGCTCTTCTATTTCAAACGAAAGCAAAGAACAGTGACAACCATCTTTGATTGGCGAAGTTATATCAACTATAGTTAATTCCAATACGGAGCACACGAAAGTAATCATTCCCTAGTGACAGTCCGTTTTTGTATTTGTTATTTTTTAAGGAGCGTTTTTTCATTGAGTGTCCCATTTCTCCCACACGTCATTAAACCACTGATATGTTTGGTTTGCAAGGGAATTATTAGGTTCTTGAAACGACTGGCGCCCACGCGCATCTGTCATCCTAAGTCAGCATGAACAGAATGATGAGAGTAATGAATCGAACACGTTTAATTATTAAACCAACTGAGATAGATTGTCTTGTTTTCGAGATCTCTGAAAAACAATTCCTAAATGATGGTCGAAGTGGGTGCGTTTTTCTTTTCCCCGGAAATTACTACTTCTTTATTCTCTGATTGCCCCCACACTGCACTCAATATAAATTTATTTAAAAAAACCTCTGTCCTAAATTATACGAAACCAAGACAAGGACGTCCCCTTCTCTGAATAACGTTGATTTTGTATTTAATGTCATTATCGTCTTCTCTCCATTCGCCATAACCCAAAATAAAATATATCAAGTATTTTTCTTCTTATTCAACCCCATTATATACGGGCACATTCCAACTGACATCAGATTGCAAAATTTAGATAAAAGGCCTACCCGCTGAATTTGATAGTACATGTACGAATCGAAACGTGTTGAATTAATCGAGGTGAATTAGCGTGTTATTTGATATATTATCCCAGAAGTGCACCCTTTGCAGTGGGACTCAAAGGTACTTTCTGTAATTTGTACAATTCAACTGTGCTTCCTTTCCTCCCACACACAGGCTATTCTACCATGTGTATTCTACAAAAGCTAATCAAGGCCAAGATCTTCTCAAAAGTGGGGGGGGGGGGGGGGGGGGCATTGCGATGAAGCGAAGCGACCGAGTGGGGGAGGCGGCGGGAGGGGGTGTCCCTCTTCCACTGTATATAGGGAACTTGGTGAGATTGGTGAGATTGGTGCAAACCTGAGACAGGAATGTTTCATAATAATTATGTAGTGCAAGCTATGGAATCAAACAATCATAATGTATATACATATATAATTATGGAAAACTGGGGGGGGGGGGGGGGGGGAATCCACTCAATTTGTTTTGTTTTGTGTTGTTTTTTTTTGGGGGGGGGGGCAATATATCACTCCGGTCCCCGCCTGTTGACGCCCATAATTAGGGCCTGTAAGTGACGTATAGCCTAGTACTTAGGAGACATCTGTTATTCTAGCATGTCTAAAGCAAATCGATGTGTAACCACACATTATATACTTTGATCAGGTAGATGTCCTGTTAAGGATATTATGAGCGGAAATTATTGTAAAAATCGATACAACTTTCCATATTGCTCTTGCTCCCTCCGTCCGTCTTAACTTCCATTTTACTATATTATAATGTGTGTTTAACAAGACGCGATGATTTTGTCGAGCCCAACAAACATCTGACTTTGTTAATCCAAATGACAAGTTTGATTTACCGTTTTATTTCCCCGTCAATCTTGAATACTTACCTGTACAATTGGCGGGATTTTCCGCTTCATGTTATCTCACTACTTAAATATGCGTTTGTTTTACACGGAGCTGATTTCCACCCCAAAGTGGCGGATGTTTTACAACGCCTATTTAACTTAAGACAGACAGACACTTAAGATATGATTATCATTATTATATACCTCCGCCAACGAAGTTAGAGGAGGATATGTTTTCGGTCCAGTTTGTTTGTTCGTCATCAGTCTCCTGCGCACAACTTCACAGATATCTCAACCAATTGTTCGTAGAAGCTTCGTGTTCATCTAGAATAGAACCCATTACATTTGCAAGGTCAAAAGTCAAAGGGCAAGTTCAAGGTCACACAAACATCAAAATTCGAGTGTTGGCGGAGGAATGCACTCCCTGAGTGCACTGCGTCTAGTATTTGTATGATAACAGTCGACCACCGTGTTCATACTGACTAGTGTGGGTTAGATACGATTGACAGGGATTACATTTCCCCTGAAGCGCCTATTATTGAATAACTAACAATTGTCCAGTTGTATTATTTTGTATTGCACTTTATATAATTATAGCATATGCAGGTTTCGGCAATAGTTTTAAATCTGTATGAATTACATAGACAAAGGCAGTTATAATTTCTTAGTACAAGTCCAATTCTCGACTATTTATAAAATATTATATATTTTCCTTTTCCCAGACGCGCTGATGGTATGTTTCATACATCTATTAGTATGAAATTGTGGTTGATTTGTTCTACAAAAATCTGATTGGGGTTAACGAATACTCGCCGGTTACTCTCGTCTACTAAAAATCACATTGAAACCTAATACGTTTGTTTACATCTATGGATTTACCAGTCAGCCGATGTGGGCTATAGTATATAAATCAATCTCAACAGTGTCTGTTACGAGTTATTTGTGATTAATTGCCCCTGAAGCCATCATTCCGTTGGTAATTTGAGATTCGCAAATGCATTTATATTTGTATTTCACGCTCCTCATATTCAATACTTCAACTGTTTCAAAATTGTTGGAATGTGTGCGTTACATGGAAATAGGAAACCATTTAATCGTAAGTAATGTACCACCCCTTGGCAAATTTTGATTAATAGTTAGCTCTTCTTCTACTTCGGACATTCACCTGGTTATACTGATATGTTTGTTTATACAAAAAGAGCTACGTGTTTTTATCTTATAATCGCAACAAGAGGCAGATATAAATTCTGCTACACAAATTGAAAAAAAAACAAAAACAGAATGCGTTTCATTTGATCTATAGATTTGCCAATCAACCGGAGGGTGTTACATCAATTTCAACAGTGTCTGTTACGATTAGCTCGTAATTAATTGTCCCTGAAGCAATCGTTCCTTTGTGGTAATTTAAGATTCGCGGAATCTGTAATATCGCGCCCTCAGGTGTTGAATCATTAGCATAAATAGTTTCAATACGTTTGTGTAAGCTACATTAGAAAGAGGACAAGGAGGTGATAGTGCTTCCGTGGTAATATTGATAAGAACTGCTCCTCAAACAGTCGCAAATTGTAAATATAGATGTCCGCTTTTTTTTTTTGATGCGGCATTCTCAATTTCTCATCTCTTCCTCTCACAAAAATATACTGAGAATGGGAACTACAACAAGAGATGAGTGGGGCCATGCAAAATATGTCCCAGAAATATCACTTCTTCTTCTAAACTGTCTTATCGCAGTGAACCCCCTATGGAATCACCAGTCAACCGCTTAATAAGTGTCTGTTACGAGTTACGTGTTATGCATTGCACCTGAAGAGATCATTATCTTTTGTATTTACAGATGCATATACTCTTGAATATAACGCTCTACTGTGCAATAATTAGGATGACTAATGTCATAAAACAGTCAACAAAATGTCTGCGGTATTCTCAATTTCTCCTCTATGTCCCCCACCTTATTATACTATACGTCCGTCTTACCAAAAGATCTGACTATAAAGGCCATGCGAGGGATGTTCCCAAACCTATATCTTCTTTTACAATTATCGCAGTGAAATCCAATGAGCTTGATTAGATCTATAGAACCACCAGTCAATCGCCGTGTGTTCCATCAATCTCAGCATTGTCTGTATACGATCTACATGTAAAGTAATTGCCCCTGAAGCAAGCATTCCCTTGGTATTTACCTTCCGAGGGCGCTTTCCATTACTAACTTTGTATTTTTGTTTTCAACCATCTTCAGCGAGGGTTAGAGTAGTATATAGCCGTTGGAAAGCCGGTACGTTTGGGGCTAAATAAAGCTATGCATACCATATTGCAAATCGGAGTTTCGTTCTACTCTTCGTGATGCTATTTTGTATTATTATTGAAATATTAGTAAACTAAAATTAATGCAAGGACTAAACTGATGTTTCAACTCTGCTCCTTACCGTCAGCGTTGTTTTTCAGAAGTACCAAACGCGACTTAGCGCCCTTGTCTTTTCAGCCAACAAATTGAGGTCGTGCAAAGGATGCCCCAGACATATATCTTCATCTTCTAAACTCATCGCAGAGGAAACCAATTGAGTTGTTTTAGATCTATGGATTTACCAGTCAACCATCGTGTGTTACATCAATCCCAACAGTGTCTGTTACGAGTTACATGCAGGTAATTAATTTCCCCTCAGGAGATCATTCCCTTAGTAATACTTATTATAAAGCCCTCCGCATACAGAGCCGACTCGACCCGATCCGACTGGTTTTCAGTCGGTTCAGCTCAGTATACGTTGCCTCAGGACTCCTGTTTTGCCGGTCAAGAGCCAGTCGGTGATGATTCGAGGCCGATTCAACATGTTGAATCGGTTGCGACTGAGCGAAACCGACTCTAGCCTGACTGAAGACCAGCCGGATCGGATCGAGTCGGCTCTGTGTGCGGTGGGCTTAAGATTCGTTGAGGCTGTTGTCTGTAAATTCTACCCTCTGCATAGCATACAGTCATGTACGTGTTAACATTAGTTTAATTACTTTTTGAATGTGAATAATATTACATAGACAGATGGAACTATCAAATCTTATATAAAGTATCACCCCTAGACAATAATTGAAGCAAAATTCCCTGGTGTGTTACTGTAGCATTTATCCTAATTATACTGATATACGCTATCAGTACCTCGCTCTCTTTTTACAGTAGCATTTTCCTTGTTATATATTATGTATGTTCCACATACAACAGTTGATCAGGGCTAACGAATAATTACAGCTATAATGTTCTGCTAAACTAATGGCATTTAAAACCGAATGCGTTTGATTAGATGTATAGATTCACCAGCCAACCGATCGATGTGCGCCACATCAATTTCAACAATGTCTGTTACGAATTACTTGTAATTAATTTCCCCCGAAGCAAGCATTCCCTTGGTAATTATTGAAGAGTCAATGGGTTCTCTTTGTACTTCACGCTCTGAATGTATGCGGCAGTCATTAGTTTCAATTATAGATGTACGGTATACTCTAATTTCAACGCTCGCAACAGAGACGAGAATTCATCACCCGCATTCTAATTAGTCGTTGGAGTTACATTTGTGTCAAATCGCGTAATTTTACGTAATGTTTGCAAGACGCTCTATAATTACACGTGTTCAGTTTCCAGGCCCGTAGCAAGGATTGTTCAAGGGGGGTGTGTAATTTACCAAAAAACGGGACCGAGACCGAGACCACTGGTTGAGTCGTGTAAGCGGGGGTGGGGTGTCTTTCGCCAAACATTTTTGAGGCCGAGATCTACCAAGACCACTGTTTACTTGTGTAAGCGAGGGGATGGGTCTTCAACATGACCAACTATTGCCCGAGACTAATGGTTTAGCTGGCCGAGACCAATACAAAGTGGACCTTTCTTAATTTGGGGAGGTGCGTACGCATCCAACGCACCCCATCCCCCCCCCCCCCCGAACTCACTGGAGACACTCAAAACAAAAGAAAATTAGTGCACAAAGTGTCTTCTCTATAATACAACCCTTCGTTTTCATGGACTAGCGCATTAGTAAAAAATTAATAGAGTCAAATATGTGACGACAGAATTGTTATCCCCAGCATAGAAAAACAATGTTACGGAACCTGCTTATATAGAGGTTATCTGTCTACAGTGTCCATTTTCCTTGTTTTTTTGTATAGATGGTCACAATACGCATGTTTGACTGTACAATTTTTAATGATTGTGTGCTGATCGACAACCTTCAGTGAACGTTTACTAGCTATACAGATCCGAATTCTTATCAGAGGATCATTAAACCCTGAGTTATTTTAGTTCATTGGTCTAATGAAACATAAAACTTGACTATTAGTAAAGATACATACAGTCATTAACTTAACTGTTAATGACTGTATGCATTCGACTTATGATATTTAACCTAGTCTTTAAAGGGTACCACCATCCGAAAATAATATTCTTATAAATAAAAGGTAACATTTTTAGTATTCCATTCCATCAACAAGTTCACACAAATATGTTTCCAGAAAAAAAATATATAATTGGAAAACGCATCACCATTCTAAAGCATGTGTTCATGGGTCTGCATGTACGAGACTACTTTGTCCAGAGCGAACGAATCGCCCGGGATTCTATTGTCTCCAAACGTACGCGTGAATAGCATTGGCGCACTCGCAAACATTTGGCCCGTACGGAACCAGAAATAGTAGTGGTTCCGTAAGTGGTGGAAATGAATTGCTTTGTTTATGAATTACACAACCCTTTGCAAAATGTTGGGTATCTATGTGATATCACAAAACGGAACCAAAGCATATAATTATGTGTTGTTCTTTGTCTGGTGGTCCCCTTTAATCTAACCGCTGTTGCGAATCATAGCCACTGACTACGTCCATATCTACTGTAGATAACACGGCTTATTAATTAGGGTTGTTACTACATTATCATGAATGGCCGGATTCCTCCTGGGGGGTGTTTCAGAAAGATCCTAAGTTGAACTTAACTCTAAGTTGGACTTAAAAAGTATGGAAAGCCATTAGTTTCTTTGAAAACTGTTGGTAAAAGTCCTTTTTCAAAGGCATACAATGTTGATTCAATTCATAAATATGTTTCTATTATCAAAGAGATTTCATGTTCTTCATCCGATTTATCCACTGGGTGATGTGTGAAGTTCCATGGTAATGAATGTCATATCATATGACCGATTAGTGAGAGAAAATGCAAAGTGGTATTCAGTAATTATTCATTGCACTGACTTTGTACACGTGTGTATTCTAACTACCCGGTAGATAATTATAGATACTTCAATCATACATAATATTATCATAACAGAAGAGAAATTTAGAAAACCAAAAGCTGTCCAATGCTTCTATTGCTAATACAAATACAACAAGGTATGTGTGAGAATCGCTATAGTTGCAAGTAAGGTTTTGAGGATTTTGACAATGTTACTATATCCCTTTCACACACTGTTCATAATTTTGACCAGTATTTTGTTGTTATTCCGTATACTAATTGTCTATTTTACACTTTGTCAACTTTTTAAAGAAATATAGTATACTGGAATTATGATGGTCGTGTTTGAATGTTACGCTCTTTACGCGAATTATCCCCGTACCACATGTTAAATAAAATGTTCAAAAGACATGCTCATGACTTAGTACTGATGATCTTAATGTCGACGTTAACCCGTTAAAGACTGATCTCCCACTTTGCCAGTACTGTGTCCTATAAATAATGCATGCTACACCGAACTAAAGTATAGTCTTCAACGAGTTAAGGCACCGGAATCTTCACAGTCATAGTAAATTTGTATTACCACTGATTCTTTGTATAAACATATCGGAGTTGTGTCTGTCTACCAAAACGGGTGATGACCTGTATTTGAATTGGGAACAGGCATCAGTAAATTGATATAGGCACATTGATTCTAGGGTACAAGGCCGTGGGGCTATTTGTTTTAAAGCGAGAAAGAGAACGCGAAAAACAAGGTTGAACAAATCACGGAGGATCCTCATTTTAGGAGAGAAATTTGTTATCCGTGGTGGCACAGTCACATCAGAATTGTCATATTTAAGAAATATGTAATTTTTTTAAATACAATGTTAACATGTCATAGGATTGAGACTTTCAATACCTTAATTATTACAATTCAACGATTAGATATTACTGCGAGCGTAGGTGCGTACAAATATGTTGGTTCGTTTGTGTATCTATGTGCGTATGTTTGTGTGGTGTGGAACATTTTCGGGTGCAACAAGTACAACTCCAATGTTTTGTAGACAAACAACATTGTTTGTCTCTTTCTCTGTCAGTGCCTGAATTATACATTTTGTTTTGCACGGTCATGCGTCATCACCTTCGGTATTTATACCGAATGTAACAATCCAAGACAAGTCGTTTATTTATTCATTTTCATTGATTTCATGCTCACGTGTGTCCAAGGGGGTTTCGTGGGGCGAGCGAAATCGCGATGACGTGTCTCACGTTCACACGTGTCCTTACAGAGTCGAGCTCATCTTCTGCTTATCGGGTTCAAAACCCTAAAACATCAAGACATAATACATAATACATAAATCGCTCATGCGAGATTGTGATGTTGGGAGCCACGGTAGAGCATAAAAGCCGAGTGTCTACATTCGATATTATCATTTGACAAAGTATTGCAGTAGCATACGAAACGTCACGATCGTTTAGATTCCTAGTTTGACCATACATTGCGAGACAAACGAATATCATTAGCGATATTATTTCCGATACTATATCCACAATGGATTATATATTTACTATTATAATACATAATGTTTGTATTAATATCGTATTTAACATAACATGTGCAGGCATTATAATTATCAATATTAGTGCGATTCCATAGGGTTCGAAACCATCAATCACCTTCGCCCACATGCGCTTTTACAGATCATTACAATTATCATGTATGATTTTTATCCGATTTGTTTTCCGGTCTTTAGGCGCGTATACATACGTGGAGTAGGAACCAAATAGTGATTGCATAACTTGTCTCCACACGTGTATTTATTGAGTTAAGCTAGACTATCGGGTTAGAAGCCATTAGTATCAAGACAATGTACAATCCTTTTCATATTGTCAATATGTTCCCATTATTTATGTGTTTCGGTCTACTGGCGAATACTTTGCATTGGGCTAACGAACCCACGGTGACATCATTCTTGCGCCCACACGTGCACTTACCCGGTCGGACTCAGTGTAAGGGTAGCGTGTCCGAAAGGACCGAGCGTCAACACAAACTTCATTTTTATCCATCAAGCATGAAATGATTTATATTCAATCAGTATTATTGATTGTGTAGTACATGTGGTGAACACAATTTGCGATGACATAACACACCCTGATTCCACAGGCATGCCGTAATAGAGAAAGATTCATATTGAGATGTTCCGGCTGTAAACCATCAACCATCAACGCAATTTGTATGTCTACCCTTAGCCATCACATATTAATAGTTTTATTCTATATAATCATTTATAGAGTGTCATGTACCTAGGAACCCTATAGAGAGGCGCATTATTACCCTTGGTCATCATGTACAGTTCAAACCCGCACAATTATCTTGCGCACCATCTTAACTCCCGGGGGAGCATACTAGCTCAAGCTGCAGTATTATTTAGAGCGCTACAGACTAATTTAACAGCAATGTGGATTAAATGCCTTGCTGAAGGACATATAATGGCGGGGCATCGATTGGGTTCGAACTCGGGTCCCGAGATCGGAAGCCAAGCGCTTATCCGATCGTGCCACAACACCTCCACATCAATATAAAACTGACAAAACAAACATTTTTAAATGTAATGACACTTAGAATATTCATTGTTTTGCAGCAACGAAATACATTTAGACACAAAATTAATACAAATCTTCATGACATTTAACCTTTTACATTTGAACAACGCTAATGATGATAATTATACACTTGGCTACCGTATAATGAAATAATTTCCATTTTGGCAAACATATGGAATTTGTATTTTAATTTCAACAGATAAAGCCATCTGTTTTCACTTTAAAGGCGTCTATAGTAACATTAACCAAATCCAAAATCTTACTAAGAACTAGTGGTTCTTTTATCCATGTTGTACATTATTTTATTACCAACAGAAGCATGCAATACCGTAGTTTTTTTCTTTCTAATTTCCCTTTCGCTAAAAAGCTATTTACGATTGAAGTGTTCGAATTTCTAATTATCCACTGGAAAATTATAACTGTGTACAAAATCAGTGCAATGAGTTATCGAATATCACTTTGCACTTTCGCTCATTACTTGGCCATATAATATCCATTTAACGTGACATTTTTACATAATACTCTGTGGAAATTATGATGAGATCACAAGAATACACATTTTATCAACCATTCATCACTTGTTGCACATGTAAATAAAGCTATAGATCCCTTAAACAGGTTAAACAACGCACATTTTGGCAGTATAACCGAATAACTATTACATGCATGATTGGCAAACATAATGGAATTTGCATTTTCATTTTCAAAACAATAAAGCCAACATCTGTTTTGACTCCAATGAAATAAACAAACCCATATAATTGTTAATTTTTTCAATTAATTCCAGCATATTATATTATATTTCAGTTATACGTGTTATTATCCAGGTGGCTCGTGTAATGTAATCCGCTTTCCAAGATCCTATAAACCGAAACGGTGGTCATATCCATAACACATATACAGGAAAGCGTCAGTAATTGTTTGTAATTTGAGTCAGATTTGCATATAATGTACGATTTAGGATAAATATTCACCGTACAATGTGATATCGTAATCGTGAAAATAATGTAGTTTATTTCGATATCTTATTAATTTATCATGACAGAAAAAAAGGACTTAATTCCTTTTTGGTTGTTACCCCTCTTACAAAAAATAATTATCCTCAATTTGTACGTGCAAATTGTAACTGCCGTTTAAATTTGTAAATGAAATGTACTTTTATATTGCCATAATTTTGTATGTATTTTATATTGTTTTTATATTGAGAAAATAAACTTAATTGAATACAAATGTTTTAACAAGGTAAAGCTTGTTATTAAGTTATTATTGATTGATTTGATATCACTTTACTGTAAATTCAACAAAGGAGCAAGAGTAAAAGAGAACATACATAATAACATGTTACATTACGATTATAATAAAAGTAGCCCAGGACATGACGCATAACTGTCAAGGGCTGTCAATGCAGGGCATAAACATGAATACATGATACAGTACGATACATTACATACAATTTAACGAGTAGGATAGATTAAAAATTCATATTCAATATTTATAGTTCAATTAAATAGAAACAACAGTATAAGGGAGCAGTAGGGATGGAGAATTCATATCTTTAAACAACAAAAAGTTTACAGAATGTCAATTATTATTTTTAAACAGTTTAATTTTCAATATCAAAATAATATAGTAAATTATAAATATACGCCAATTCTTGGGCCTTTTGTATCCAATAATTCAAATCTATCAAGTAATAACTATTCAAATTGTATAATTATAAAATTTAAAAAATTTAAATAGTTGCAATGTAAAACTAGCATATTCCAATATATTGGGGTTAAGCAAACAGAATGCAATGTATCATTTGTTTGTTTGTTTTTGTAAAAAGCGCTATAATGAAGTTATTATTAGTATTATTATTATTACCGTATATGACACTTTTAAATTGTTTAAATGAGTTGAGAAGTGGGAATATAACATGTAGCAGTTAATCAAATTATATACAACATAATAAAGAAACAAACGAAGAAGACGACTATGCCTCTCACAGCCAAGCAGAAAAGAACACCCTCAATTGAATACACTGGCAATGAAACAATGGCGTTGAAATAGTTAACAAACTAACCTCAAGTAACATACAGCTCCCTGTCTTGCCCGCTTGAATGTGTGCGGAGAAACCAGCACCTGGTCGCTTCTGTAAATATTCCCGTAATAATAAGTCCAGAGAACGTCCCGCGTCGTGCCTCCAACCAACGCGACTGGAATGTAAATGGGAAAGATACGATGGATGCACTCCTACCATCACTGCACTACTCCCAAGTACAATGCATGGAATTCAATCACTGGATGAACCGACGCCCCGCGGAGCTGACGACGATAGAACGGGTTAACAATTCCTCGCCGTGCATCTAGTCTACCCTAGCTACGCGACTGGAATGGAAATGGGAACATTACAGACTGAGGCGGTGGATGCACTATCGTGCTTGTGCTACTCATTGATATTGTTCAGTCACAAGATGAATTACTGCCCAGTGGAGCCAATACTGCCATGTCATTATTATCATAAAAACTATAGAAGGGCAACGGGTGAATGGTCTCTAAAGACTTAATAAAATGTCAAGTCTGAGTACGAGCTAGTGCATCGTTCTGTCCTACGCGACCGGAATGTATAATGAAAATGAAACGGTGGGTGCACTACCGCGCTAGCGCTACTCATCGATCTGAATCATTAGATGCAGTCGTTACATTATAATTGTAATTAAACAACAATATAATTATTATTTCAGGTTTCGATGATGGCATGGTCTTTTTGTTGAAAGGTTTTGTAATTTAAAGGGTATGTTTCGAAGTCATTAAAGTAGATATCACAGCAAATACTCCGTGACTTACAAGATGGCTGCATTATGCTTTTCTGTTTCGAACTCCATACGTCATGTATATTGGGTAACAACTATCCAGGATTTTATACATCGGTGGTTCTACTCTGTCTTCGATCACATCCCGAAGCAACTGGTTGACCCAGTTACCCCTAGCTGCGTTGCGCCGCGGAGCTCGCTCATCTATGCAAAAGGACCTGTCACACTTGGGCGACTTTTTAGATGAATCCCGACAACCCTCATGACAAAATGGCTGCAAAAACGTTCTGTACTCAATACAACTGTCATCATACTAATTGTATCGGTCATTTTGGTTCAGGGGGCGGATTATCGAACCAAATGACTGGAAGCTCATGTTTCTGTCAGGTCATGACAAAGACCTATTATACCAAAAAGTATTAATACTGAAAACTATTAACTGCATGCGTGGCATACAATGTCATAGAAAATTAACACAGTAAGATGGAAAGTTTCCTGCACAAATATGAACATTAAACGTATTCGTGCGAAAAACGTCACCCCTACCAAAAGATATGTCCGTATAATCCTATGCAAAGTGTAAAAGTAGACAATGTTCAGGCCCGGCCATTATTACTCCATCTTCAGTGCAGCATTCGAGCACGCGAAACAGAAGAACACACACAACGCAATGTGACTCATTCAACATCTTGTGCCCCTCATTAGACATGTCAGAGGAATAGGATGTAACGCGTGTGTCGTACGTTTCAAAATCGATAACGACACAGACGGTTGTCTCACCTTTCCGCTCGTCCAATGCGATAACATTCTAACATAATAGTTCTGTATAAGGCACCATACAAAAACTATTAATGGATTGGTCCTTAAAGGGTTAGCTTGATACGGACGCCACCTCAAACTGATTAATATTATAATGTAAGACCTCAAGTGAATTGGGGAAGGCAATTCGACCGAAGTTGTAGTTCTGCCATACAGGTATGAAAGGTGCGAAATATATAATTCCCATAACGAATTAAATGTATGAATTATTCTTGAATCGGATAATCCATATTCGATTGTTCGAGGTGGGGACACCATGAGTAGTGGAAACAGACACGAAACAAATTCCAATATTCTTAGACAGTGTCAGAAGACTTGATTCCCATGGCGCGAAAACGAAAGAGCGCGCTAAGTGAATCCAATAATTTAGATTCCATTGCTCTACATTTCGGACATCAAGAGTTTCGGGAAAAGATGCAAGTTCTTTTTCCTGTTATAGGAGACACGGGATCGTGACAAAAATCGTAATAAGTGGTCGAAAGAACACCTTATGAATCACATTATTGGATTTCTTTGCTCTATTATAGTTTACAACCTCTATAGAGTATCAGGAAAATATGCAAGCTCTGTTCCCGTTAGGGAACACGGGATTGTGACAAAAACCGTAATAAGTGATCGAAAGAACACCTTATGAATCCCATTATTAGATTTCTTTTCTCTATAGAGTATCAGGAAAAGATGCAAGCTCTGTTCCCGTTAAGCCCTCTGCAGACAGAGCCGACTCGACCCGATCCGACTGGTTTTCATTCGGATCGGCTCAGTTTTCAGTGCCTCGCGACTTACATTTTGCCAGTCGAGAGACAGTCGTATACCAGTCGGTGCCGATTCAACACGATGAATCGGCTCCGACCGAACGGGCCCGACTCTAGCCTGATTGAAACCAGTCGGATCGGGTCGAGTCGGCTCTGTCTGCGAAGGGCTTTAGGGGACACGGGATTGTGACAAAAACCCGTAATAAGTGGTCGAAAGAACACCTGATGCATGTTATGAGTCCCATTATTGAGTTTCTTTGCTCTAGTTTACGATCTCTACTGAGTATCGGGAAAAGAGGCTAAGCCATATTCCCAATCTGCAACATAGTCCTGATCGAAACATTTCCCGAAACGTGTGATTCTAAGAACACTTCATGAAACCGATTGAGGCTCAATCGCTCTACCTCTAGTTTCGTGCATCTCACCCCGTGTTCACACACACAAATTTCATCGTATAGCTAATCAGGAGCTGATTCTTTAGTCAGCTCCTGATTAGCTATACGACGGAAATTGTGTGTCTGAATGCTCACTTAACGAAACGTCGGATCAAAAATCATGATTAACGAAACGGGGGTTTGAGCATCGTTTCGTACGAGAGCTGACTAAAGAATCACGCTCGTTTTGTGTGTGAACGCCCGGTCAGTGGTATCGGTATCGGTAACAGAAGTAAAGCTTTATTCCATTCCGGGAAAAGAAATACTGACAGCTAATATCCGGAGCGAGCGAATACAAGAACACAACACGAATTTGATCATCTAGATTTCTAGTGTTGAGGCATTTTACAGCGTCGGGAAATGAGGTATAGCTTTATTCCCGTTCAAGGAACATGTAGGATTAAACACAATCCAGACTGGCCCGAATTAAAGGAATCTAGTAACATTGTCAAAATCATCGAAACTAAACCCCTCAAAAAAAGTTCGGAAACTCAAGTTTGATCGATCATATCTCTTGTATTTTTTAATAAGAATACTCGAAATCGGTGTCACAATAAAGCCTCATTATATACCTTTCAAACGGTGCATTATGTGTAGTGATTATGCAATTGGGGCGATTGCAGTAGCCCAGAGAATAGGGGGAGGCAGGAAGTGAAATCTCACAAAATGGCCCCAATACATTCAATTTACGAGTGCATGACTGTGTTGATCAGTTTTCTAAAGGTTAACATTCTATTGAATACTGCCACCCTTTCCATT
>JBAMJV010000798.1:67500-129414 GCA_037951105.1 Echinarachnius parma
CGATAGAAAAGTCCGATAGAATTTCTTATGTCAACAACGGGCAATTCGCAACTTCCCCTCTGTAGCGTTCATAGTGGAGGGGAATTTAATCGCCTTTTGCTTTCACCCGCCGGAAGTGAAGAATTGTTGCGCAATCGCTTTACACACGAGCTAGCTATGCATAATATTATAGCACGCCGTGTTCCGAAAAAAAGCACGCGCTGCACTGCGTTAGCCGGAACAAGGTCACGACCTTTGACCGTTTTAATCGGTGTTTTTTCCCCGAACCAATTCATGCTGACGATTCTATCGGAGTGACACCGATAGAAAGTGAATTTCTCCTGCTCTAAAGTAGGAGAAAACAATCGCCCTTTTCTCTTCTTTTCATCGCCTATTCTATCGGCTTTTTCACCTCTGTAGCATTCATGCTGGACGTTTCATCGGATGCGTCCGGACGCATCCGATAGAAATTTGTCCAGCATGAAAGCAACATTATACTCAGTGACCTTCTGTTCACAAAGGGGGTACTAAATCAAGGAGACATGTATCATTCCCTATCAACATTGTTTGTACAACGTAAATTGTCATATTGCCGTTAGTGATATAGCCAAGTTCAGACAGATTCGATGGGGTATGGGGAAGGAGTGGTGGATGGAATATTTAGAGATGATCATGTACTCATCGAGGGCTCTTTAGTTCACAAATGGGGTACTGAGATAAAGTGCAATTGTCTCATTACCCTAATTTCAGCGTAAAATGTCACATTGCGTGGCCTTGATGGGAGCTGCAATCAAGGTCCACTAAGAGAGAGAAGGAGGTTGGGGATGGGATGGTGGATTGAATGTAATGATTATAATGTCCTGAATGTTAGAGATGATGATGTACTTAATGTTATATATAGATGCTGATGTCCTGAATGTTAAGATGATGATGTACTGAATGTGAGAGATGATGATGTCCTGAATGTTAGAGATGATGATGTACTGAATGTGAGAGATGATGATGTACTGAATGTTAGAGATGATGATGTACTGAATGTTAGAGATGATGATGTACTGAATGTGAGAGATGATGATGTCCTGAATGTTAGAGATGATGATGTACTGAATGTTAGAGTTGATGATGTACTGAATGTTAGCGATGATGATGTCCTGAATGTTAGAGATGATGATGTACTGAATGTTAGAGTTGATGATGTACTGAATGTTAGCGATGATGATGTACTGAATGTTAGAGATGATGATGAACTGAATGTGAGAGATGATAATGTCCCGAATGTGAGAGATGATGATGTACTGAATGATAGAGATGATGATGTACTGAATGTTATAGATGGTGATGAACTGAATGTGAGAGATGATAATGTCCTGAATGTGAGAGATGGTGATGTACTGAATGTTAGATATGATGATGTACTGAATGTGAGAGATGATGATGTACTGAATGTTAGAGATGATGATGTAGTGAATGTGAGAGATGATGATGTACTGAATGTTAGAGATGATGATGTACTGAATGTGAGAGATGATGATGTACTGAATGTTATAGATGCTGATGTACTGAATGTTACGATATATTGATGTAATGAATGTAAGAGATGATGATGTGCTGAATGTGAGAGATGCTAATGTACTGAATGTTAAAGATGATGATGTACTGATTGATGGGGTACTGAGACAAAGTGCACTCGTCTAATTACTCGTTGACATTTCATTACCTTGAGGGGAAGCTGCGATCATGGTCCACACGCGGAGAGAGAAGGGGGTATGGGAAGGGGAGGTGAATTGAATGTTCAATATATGATTATACTGAGTGCTCTTCTGATTATAACAAGACAACGGGACACTGAGACAAGATGCATTGTCTCATTCTCTCTGAACATCGTTAGTACAACATAAAATGTCAATTGCCGTACGGTATATAACGTAGCCCACCACAGAGAGACATGATAGTGTTGGGGAAGGGGCAGTGGATTGAGTATTAACGTTGATTATGTAAATAATGATATTAGGTTTGTGTGTATGATGTGATGGTACTGAGAACAACTAAATAGTTGTCTCATTACCTTTCAACACCATAACAAGTCACAATGATGCAGCTGCTGTCAGGAAAATGAAATGATTATGGCCGAGATCTACCCAGAGAGATGGGAGGGGTTCGAGATTACGTAATGAATGGTCTTCTGTCCGGGAAAGGGTACATAGAAATGTTGAACATATTCTTAATTAGCAATATTTGTTCGGCGTAAAATGCCATTTCATCGTCAGCATCTCAGTCAGGTTTATTTCAAATGAAACGTGTCTTGAAATGGGAAAAAATATTTTAATGTTGATGTTGAAGGAAAGAGGAAAGGACGAATTTTAAAGTAACTAATATCGCAATATGATGTTATGATCTTCTGCTCACAATATTGTACTCATACAAAACAGACAATGTTTTTTTCTTAACCCAAGGAGGACGATTTTATATTCATACAACAAAATATGCGCACTTGAAAGGCCATATAGCCATGTATGATAGCCCGATTTGTTTTCTTTTGTGTGTGTTTCTCGTTCTAAATGGTATGGTTCTGCATGTTCTGAGTGAAATGTTTTCTCGCCGTAAGGGAATCAGGTATGGTCGATTAGGATGATAGAGAGGGGTTGTGGGAAGAGGGAATAATTGAATGTTAATCATAATAATGATTGATCCTCTGCCCATGCGGGGGAATTAAGGCATACTGAGAAATATTAACCATGTCCATAATGTTGTCCTTATTAACATTGATGTTTCTTCGTTAACATTATATTGTCGTCAGTGACGCAGAGAGGATCAACAGGATGATGGAACACGTGCTGGGTGGAAAGTGGAAAATGAATCGTCTAATCAATTTCAATCTTCTTCCCATGAGAAACGGGAAATATATCTCGCCCATGTTTCCCTTTTTTAAGTGGTGTTCCCGTATAACATGTTTAATTGTTGTCAAGGACGCACAGAGGGTCAACCTAAGTGATACAAAGACAAAGGCATGTAAGGGATAGAAAATGAGAAAATGGGTTGAACGCGGCTAATGTTTGACCTAAACATCTAATCAATTATATTCTGCCAACACGGGGTATGCCTACTGAGAAATATTAAACATGTTTCGTACATCTGTTGCCCTTATTAAAATCATACCTGTAAAGTGTCCAAATCCACGAAAATTACTTGGAGCTTCCTCGTTTCTCTTCTACCGTGTTGTTTAGCTTATGGTAAGAGAAGAATAAAATAGGGTTTGATTTTTTCAAATGTCCCTTTAGTATGAAGATAATTATCATTGAAAATCATTATTTCAAAACCGTTGGCCAACGGTTTTGAATAGTCGTAGCTAATTGCGTCCGCATTGCAGCACGCGTACCCCCCGTGGGAACATTCCGGAGATTGAACTTTGAACGCGAATTCCATGAATTCTGTACTACGTCTGTACGAGTAAACATACACGGGCGCGAATATCTCAAAAGGCTAATTATTCCTGTGACAATGTATGGCAGACCGGCAGTATTCGGTGATAAAATATGAACTCAATATTCGTTTTTTTCACTAGGTAAACAGTGTTCGTTTTCTTTCAAACTTTCACAAATCTTTCAATTGTATTTTACAATGATATTGATATAGGATTGAAGTCTCAAATGTCATTTTGTGCAATATCTGACACTTTACAGGTATGACTTTAACATTGATGTTCCCTCCTTAAAATGTTTTCTTGTCGTCAGGGACGCAGGCAAGGTCAACCTAGAGGATGGAAAGGGTGGAAATGAGATACTGGTTGAACGTTAATGTCAGACCAAACCAACTAATCAATTATCTTCCTCCCATTGGTATACAGGGGAAACATGTTCGTCCATCCGTTTCCCTTTTAAGTCTTGTTCCTTTAAAATATATTTCATTGTCAAGGACCCACAGACGGTCAACCTAAATGATAAAAGGGCATGCAAGGGATTATTAACAAAATGAGAAAAGAGGTTGGACGTCAATGTTAAACATCTCATAAATTATCTTCAGCCCATATTAAAGGGCTATGCCTACTGATAAATATTAAACCTATCTCGTCCATATGTT
Organism: Echinarachnius parma; assembly: GCA_037951105.1. Lineage (NCBI taxonomy): Eukaryota > Metazoa > Echinodermata > Echinoidea > Clypeasteroida > Echinarachniidae > Echinarachnius > Echinarachnius parma. The sequence goes on from JBAMJV010000798.1 coordinate 71,557, forward strand.
GGCCTTATTAACATTGATGTTCCTCCGTAAAATGTATCCGTGTCGTCAGGGACGCAGAGATGGTCGACCTAGATGATGGAAAGGGACAGGTGGAAAGTGGAAAAGGAATGGGACGTTAATTCAGACCTAATCGTCTAATCAATTATCTTCTTCCCATGAGAAACGGGAAACATATCTCGTCCATGTTTCCTTTTTTTAAGTGGTGTTCCCGTATAACATGTTCCATTATTGGTGTTCCCGTATAACATGTTCCATTATTGTCTTCCTAAATGATAAAAAGGCATTTAAGGGGATACAAAATGAGAAAAGAGGTTGAACGTTAACGTTTAGACCAAAACATCTAATCAATTATCTTCAGTCCATACGGAGTAGGCCTACATTAACTGAGAAATAGAAAACGTGTGTCGTCCATATGATGCTCTTATTAACATCGATGTTTCTTCGTAAAATGTTTCCGTGTCGTCAGGGACATAGACCAGGTCAACCGAAATGATGGAAAGGGCTAGGTGGTAAACGAAATGGAATGGGACGTTAACTCAGACCTAAACATCTAATCAATTATATTCAGCCCATAAGTGATATGCCTACTGAGAAATACTAAACATGTCTCGTCCATATGTTGCCCTTATTAACATTGATGTTTCCTACTTAAAAACGTGTTTTTTGTCGTCAAGGACGCATAAAGAATCAACCAGATAATGAAAAGGGGGTGGAAATGAGAAAGTAGTTGAATGTTAATGTCAGACATGAATGATCAGTTATCTTCAGTCCATAATTATGGGTATATGCCTACTGAGAAATAGTAAAAATGTCTCGTACATAATTATGTTGCTCGCTCCTCCGTAAAATGTTTCCGTGTCGTCGGGGACGCAGAGATGGTCGACCTAGATGATGGAAAGGTTTAGGTAGAAAATGGAAAAAGAATGGGACTTTAATTTCAGACCTAAACGGCTAATCAATTATTTTCTCCCCATAAGGGGTATGCCTACTGAGAAATGGTAAACATAATTCGTCGATCGGTTGCCCTTTTTAACATTGATGCCCTTGTCGTCAGAGATTTTGAGCTCAGAACAGTGTGGTCATATAGAATTAATTGAAAAAAATCATTCCTACCAGCATTTTTGTTGCATCTGCATACAAAGTTTTCTAGGTGTCATAATCGTATCGTTTGTGTCAACCCATCAGTATTGGTAGAGTGCCAAAGGGAAAGGGATCTAGTAACATTGCCCAAATCCTCAAAACTTACTTGGAACTCTAGCGGTTCTCTAATATCTTGTTATATTCGTATTTCAAACTAATGCATGGGACAGATTTCGGTTCTTCGAATTCCCCTTTCGTTAAAAAGATATTTACAATTGAAGTGTTTGGATGTTTGACTATCCACTGGATAGTCATAACCGTGTACAACATCCGTGCAATGAGTTAGCGAATACCACCTTGCATTTTCGCTCATTACTCGGCCATATAACATCCATTTATCATGAAATGTTCACACATTACTCGGTGGACATATGAGAGCACAACAAATATACATCGTATCAACCAGTCATCACTTTTTGCAAATGTCAACAAAGTTACTGTAGATCCCTGTTTAAGGAAGAAGACAATAATGCATGTTAATATGCAATGGAAGATATTCCACTAATGTGCTCTAATGGAGAAGGGGAATGGGGGGGGGGGGGGGCTACTGAGGCAAATTGAGCATGTATCTTCTTATTAACATTTAGTCCATGGAAGAAATGTTGCATTGCCTTGAGCGTAGTGCAAGTAAGGGACGCAGACAGGATTAACCAAGATGATCATGATGATGCGAAATTCGTTATCGGGAGAACGGAGTTGAATCTTAATGTTAAATAATGAAAGACCTTCGACTTATCTGCTTATAAGACATGTAAGAGGATGGGCTTACCATGCTTACCGAAACTTTCTTTTATATCCTCTTATCAGCGTTATCATATCGGCAAGAAATGAAAGCTCGCCGTTAGGGACGAAGCTAAGGTCAAACCAGTTAATGGTGGAGAGATGTTTGGGGACGGCAAACCGAGTTTCATGTAAACATGTTCATGTATTTGAGATTCTAATGTCACACGAATCATGCTCCTTGTTATCAACATCCTGTTTAAATCTTTTTTCTTGCCATCAGTCAGATTAGAAGGAATATTATAATTATTAAAGGTGCACCTGTAAAGTGTCAGATATTGCCCAAAATGACATTTTAGACTTCAATCATGTACCAAATTCATTGTAAGATATGTCCGAATGATGTGTGAAAGTTTCCTTGAAAAAGAACACTGCTTTCCTGGTTAAAAAAGCGAAAATATGCGTCAGCTTTTACAACGAATTACTGTATGACGCTTATGAGGTTTATGACCGTTCATTAACGCTCTTGAGCTGAATAATAGATATCGTCATACTAAAGGGGGATTTGAAAATATCTTACCCTATTTTATTCTTCTCTTACAATAAGCTAAACAACACGGTAGAAGAGAAACGAGGAAGCTCCAAGTAATTTTCGTGGAGCTAGACATTTTACATGCATCCCTTTAACCTATCCATTATCTTTGTCAAATCGAACCGACATCACTTGGAACCTCCTCATTTCTCTTGTACCTTGTTGACTGGTTTGTAACAGCAGAATAATGAAATAGATTTTGATTTTGTTAATGTCTCCCTTAATATAGAGATAGTTACGTATGATTGAATGAACATAATGAAAAACGTTCCAGAATGCTTTTCGAATGTTGTTAAAATCAGTGGGCAGTAGGTGATAAAAAGATTTCACACATCATTCAGAAGAATCTTACGATGATACTGGTATAATGATTGGAGACTCAGATACTCCTTTTGGACCAATCTGATGAAGTTAACATGGTTATTAATGGATCATTGAATGATCTTATATGCTGATGGGGGATAATGAGACACCCATGTGTTAGTTGGGCGTTACATGCCATTTTGCATTTTGTAGGAATGTAGGACATGAAGAGGATACGGATTATTGTGTCATGATTGTATAAGCATACGTCCGGGCGAAAAGAGGAGGGCTTGACTCTGATTTAAGTGCAGTCATATTAAAAGTCGATCGTCTTTCCTTAATATTTTTTAAATTTTTTTAATCATGGGAGGGCATTCACCCCATGCATGTTTCCTAGCTATGCATGTTTAGATCTTAAACTTTAACCCACGTGCAGCCTTGAACTGAACTTGTTTTTGGAGTATAGCCGACAGCACATAAAATAGAAGGTAATGCGAATTCATGGAAACGTCCCATCAAAATCGTTCATTATGAAAACGACTTTCAAGACGGTATAATGCAAGGGGCCCCCCGTCTAATTTCGCACTTGATTTCAGAGAGTGTGTCTAATAATTCCTGACAAGCTTTCCGCGGGAATAAGCGACCAGATAGTATGCATTAACGCGGGAAAAGTCACGATCTGACAGGCGGAAGGCGTGAGCGAACATACCCGTCGCCTAATCATCATGATTGCCGCTAATGTCAGTGGCGTAGCGAGTGTTATACCAGTATATGGGGTGAATATGAGCAAGCGTTCCCGGTAATCCATTATAATCCCAATTAAATTGTAAGAATCAAGCTGACTCGGTTTACATGAATCGCTTACTTTCTTAATCATACACAAGGAATATATTCATACGACATAATTATAATTCCACGGATCGCTATTATTGTACATTTTGTGTAAAATGGATGTTTGGACAATTAAACAAAAAAACTCATTTTACAGTGTATGTATGATCACTGGCGATCTAATAACTCGAACAACTTCTTTACAAATATATGGCGTTATGGATGTATTAACATAAATTGTCCCTAAGGGTATTACAGGGGGATGTGGTGGTAGTTAGTGCACTCTAAATTACAAGGATTTAAAATTAAATCTATTAGATTTACTTTTAAATCTTTCTTCGGCTGTGGTTAGGGACCAGCCGATCATGATTTAAAATAAATCTGTTGTTGGATTTAACAAATATAAATCCAGATAGATTAAAAATGAAGCCCTTTTGGATTTGTTTTATGTTAATCTTATTAGAGTGTGGATGTGAGCATTATCAGAGGGTTAGGGGCGAAATTGCCCTTCGACCCCCCCCCCCCCCCCCTACCCCGCTCCCCCAAACGCCATCGACTGCACTTAATTTCAGGGGACAGGCGAGATCGCATCGAAGGATCGTTTTCAAGACTCTCTCAACTATCAAATTCATCAGGCTCATGATCGAGAACATTAATCGATTCGTTGGAGAGGCTTGGAATACATTACACGGACATAAGAAGTTGTTAAACTAATTTGGAATACTCCATACAAAGCATACATGTTGCCCTTTGTCTTCATGAATTTATTTGGTTCTGTTGTTTTACTTCAGATTTTGTCCAAAGTTATCTTTTTTTATCAGTCTAAGGTTATAAAAATGTGGACTGTGACTCCTGACTATATCAAGATGATTTTGCAGCAATAACATTTCTAAGAATCTCTATTAATTATTAGTGTATTTCACTAGGGAACCGTTACCAAGCCGATGAAGTTTTTAAAAGAATTGTTGTAAATTCATTGAATTGTCCCCCATAGGTATACAGGCAAACCAAATTCCAAGGAGGTATACATTATCCTGTCCGAATATGATTTGCGATTTTTGATTTTTTTTTTTGGCCCGACAACAATAACTCACTGACAACAGTATTGGTAGTGAATTGCGAGAATATGAGCTAAACATTACCAACATTTCACAATCTTTAAAACTCTCGAGTTCGCTGCACCTCGTCCCGGCAATATGTCAATGACTTTATGAGTTTATCTCTATCTTGATATCTTATCAGCTATACGACACCAATCCTATAAGCTACTACTATGCATGGAGGGGCTGATTAATGCTGGAGTACTTGTCGGCGCCCGTACTTCGGTTAAAACGGCGCTTTATTAAAAATGTAATGCAATATAGCGAAGACGATGATACTAATAAGTAGCTCAGCATGGTTGGCGAAAGCGAACAAAATTTCAAGTAATCGAATATTAACCATTTTCAGCCATCTTCGCTCTTGTTGAGTGTCGAAATTCTCCTCGGGCGAGAAGCACTTTGCCGCGGAAAGAGCTCAGATTCAAGAGCCGCTGCTTCGGTCCCCGCCATAATTTGTTTCCCGCCTATAATTCATTCGAAGAGAAAACTTGACATACATAAGGGGATCTCTGCAGTTGCTTAGCAGGGCTACACCAATAATTGGGGTGGGGGTAAACGGATAAAGGGGCAAACAATACATAATATACAGATCCGTTTGACACCGCCCCTGACATCAAAAGGTGGAAGAGGGCTGAGCAGTCCACATAAATTGGTCGTATGTATTGCTGTCTTGTTTGCACACAGGCATAATACAGGGGTGGAGGATCAGAAATGAGATCATGTATCCCAACAAGGGTGCTCAACCCCCCCCCCCCCCCCCTCCCCCTCCCACCCACTCCTTGTTATGTCATTGAACGTCACATCTCCGATTAGTATATTAAAAGGCATCAAGCGTGGGGATGCTACATAGCGGGTCGCCATTTTGAACTGGGTTAGTTTGCGCGCACCGCATGACACTGAGCTAACGTGCATTACGCACCGTGCGCAACGCGTATGAAAGATGGCGCCGCGCATCTCATTTGACGAATCTGAACTACCTTTAATGATACAGATGTCTTGCTTCGTCATTCTTACAATTACTTTTAGTTTGTATTGCTCAACAATCATAGTCATTGACATTATACAGTGTATGGACAAGTTACCTCGATTACCTCGGTCAAGACACATGTGAATAAAACAATATTTTGTCATTGGCTTCTCGTATTTATTATTTATTCAGACACTCCATAATGCATTCCACGAGGGATTTTCACATTAGAGAAATTAACCACATTTGTAGTGTTTTAATTATATAAACTGTATTGTTTTACTTCCGCAATTCCGTTTTAGTGGGCGCGAGGGTATCGCCGTCTCCATAATTGATTCGACAAGGGATCTGGATATACGATATGTAGCCATAATGGCGCATAGCGTTTTTGTATGTTTTATATTGTGCAAGATAAGCTGTTTTGTCTTCCTTCGGTAATTCAATTTTGGGATATTCTTTCCATCATTAATTCGATTTGGGAATTTGATATTATGAAGTGTGGTGTTTCCTGCATGCTTTGTCCTGTGTATTCGCTGTATTATTATATTTATGATGTTCATTATTTCATCACTATCTCAATAATTGTAAACATTAATTCAACAAGGCAACTTGAACACGCAGTCTCCACTAAGTAGTATGCAGTTTGTATGCTTTACATTTTCCACACAGGCTAATTTGAATAATTGTCTGCATCGGCAAACTGTCGGGGATATCTCCAGTATTCATAACAAATATTTTAAGATACTAGAACTTGAAAATGTCCGCTTTTGTAATTGATTTTCTTTACAAATTGATTGTATTGTTTTACTATTCGTATTGCTTTTGGGGTATTATCTCTATAATGTGTTATTATGTGTCAACGTGTTTCAATGTTATGTTATTTAAAATAAAAAACTTGAGGGGGACTTATAAGATATCGGCTATTTACTCACCTTATCAATATCGCATTCGTTTTCTCATGTTACGACTGCTATTATTTTATTTATTTATTTATTTTTGTTGGGGGGGATGGGGGTATGCTTGCCATAAAGAACATAACCTTCTAGAAAATGGCTGTCTAGTCTACATTTGTGGCTGTTTTGTTGAAATCTGCGATTACATTTTGTGGTATTCATCCTCGAGGAATCTTGATATACGATATGTCATCGTATCTTACAACAAAAACAAAAGTGTGAGTGTGGCCGGTTAGTATAATTATCTAGGTTTCCATGTTCTTGTGCTGTTGTGGCAAAAGCATGTACTGAATCGCAATTTTGTTCTGGTACTTGGCAAAAAAGTATGTCCTCGTTCATGTAGCTTTGAAAATCCTTAAATTCGAGATTGAACGTAAAATCAGGTTCACACAAAATGAATGAGGTCGATTACTATAGTAAGCCATTGCATTTATGTATCTGGTATACTATACACAGTTTATGTAAATTGCAATAATCTAGCAGTGAACGGGTTAATGCCGCACAGGCATGCACAAACTTAGACAGAAAAATCCATCTCGTTATGGGGGTCCTTTAATATAATGACGTCATACTATCCATCCCCATCGAGAGAACGGGTGAGAACAAAAAATCGTCAAAGAACCCTCGAAGCATTGGCTGATTTTTCGGACTAGTACAAACTGGACTCGCTATTTTCACATCTTCACCTGATAGTAATTATACGCTATTTGGTACATAATAGTGACGCTTACATTGGACGGGCTATGAACTACACAATTAATGGAAACCGTAAGGGGGGGTTAGGGATGATCGCCACCTCTGCCCCCCCCCCCCCCCCCCAAACACACACACACACACATACACACACTTACCGCCATGCATTAGAGTACCCAGGATTTTGTCAAGGGGGTGTTATTTTGTTGGCAAAAAATTACGAGGCCAAGACCATTGGTTGAGTGTCGTGTAGGCGGGGGAGGGGGAGGGGGGGTGGGGGTATCCGTCGCCAAAAATTGTTGAGGCCGAGGCCGAGATCACTGGCTAAGTTATGTCCCGGGGGGGGGGGGCTGGGGGGCGAGACCATTGGTTATGATGGTCGAGACCGATAAAAAGTGGACTCGAGGCCCGTTAAAAGTGTTAAAAGGGGGGTCCCAAAACAGTCAATGTTTTGGTCAAAGGGGGGTGTTTATTAACCCCCCAAACACCCCCCCCCCCCCCCCACCCTGGTTACGCCTATGCCACCACAGGGCCCTGGGAACGATTTTTTCACCGGGGGTGCTGAGATATATATACGTATACAGGCCCGTCGGAAGGAATTTTAAAGTGGTACGTATACGGTCAACGGATTGGGGGCGTGGCACAACTGCGAGGGAGCGGAGCACCGCAGGGGGGGGGGGAAGGGGGTGTCCCCCCTCCCACGCTAGGGAGCTTTAGCAAATTTGGACTCGAAATAATGCAATATGGTGCATACCTTGGAAGGAAATTTGATAATACTTAATTAAAGAAATCATTACCATCTCCCCTCATGATAAGACCGCTATATAGTATACAAACACAATCGAACTTACACACACAGCAGACACACACCAGAAATACACTTACATCGTCCGCCTGTCGTCCGTGCATGTCTACAGATACTTGGGGGAGGGGGTGTGCCCCCTCCCACGTGGAGACATTTTGGAAATTGGTGTTTAAAATATCACTGTATAAGTATGGTCATAATTGTTGCAGTTATATATTATTATTATTATTATGCATTTTGTAAGATTTTTAGAAGATTTAACTTCTAATCAAAAGTGGGGATTGTTTGTCTTGTACAGGCCACCCCGCATCAAAAAGTGGGGGATAAATATTTCATTTTGAGCTGTAATATAAAACAATGGCCAATCATTTTGCAGTTTTTGATAAAATTCTTCATTAGTAAACTGTACCATACTACAGGGGCGGCGCCAGGGTATTTTCTTAGGGAGGGCGAAAGTTTATACTTTGAGGGCGCGAAGCCACCTAGCGGGGGGAGGGTTTGCAGGGGCGGATCTAGCTTTTTTGCTAAGGGGGGGTTTGCTATTTTGAACCCCCGTAAGCGATTTTTTCGCCTTTTTGTTCACTTTCGTCCACGAGCGGCGACTTTTTTTGCTATTTTGAACCCCCTTAAGCGATTTTTTTCGCCTTTTTGTTCACTTTCGTCCACGAGCGGCGAATTTTGTTTTGCTATTTTGAACCCCCGTAAGCGATTTTTTTTCGCCTTTTTGTTCACTTTCGTCCACGAGCTGCTTCGCGGCGACTTTTTTTTGCTATTTTGAACCCCCGTAAGTGAATTGTTGTCACTTTTTGTTCACTTTTTCCACTGATACATTTTCACTTGGCAGCCCAGGGGGGGGGGGGGGGGGGTTAAACCCCCTAACCCCCCCCCCCCCCCCCCCCACGTAGATCCGCCAATGGTTTGGGAGGGGGGTGTCCCCCCCTCCTACACCAGGGAACTTTGGCAATTATAAACACCCGAGGTTGTGAAATATTATGTATGTGAGCGAGCGGAGCGAGCTTGAAAATTTTAGCCATATCACAGCGGAAAATTGCCATTTGTTTCAATATAATTGTATGGGTATATTCGTTTGTATTGCTTATGATATGGCGTTATGAAGGGTTATATATAAACAGGTTGTGAAATACTATGTATGCTAGTTTTTGATAAAATTCTTCATTAGTAAACTGTACCATACTACAGGGGCGGCGCCAGGGTATTTTCTTAGGGAGGGCGAAAGTTTATACTTTGAGGGCGCGAAGCCACCTAGCGGGGGGAGGGTTTGCAGGGGCGGATCTAGCTTTTTGCTAAGGGGGGGGGGGGGGGTTTGACCCAATGACGATGCAGATCATCGTCCATGATATACATTATAACATATAAACAAAATTGCAGGGGGTGCTGCGCACCCCCTGAAAAATTTCCGGGGGTGCTGCAGCACCCCCCGCACCCCCGCTTCCCAGGGCCATGTGCCACCAAGTAGCTATGCCAATGTTCCCGGATTAGATTTTTTCCAGAAAATCTCCCTAGTAAACCTATAATAAATCACCGCACTTGTACAACCATTAATCCCTCGGGGATCTGCACACAGTCCATCATGTCACGCACTGCGTGACACGTCATGCGGATGAAATATTAACCTGTACATGAAGTATCATAACGATGATTGATCACTGTTAAAATGGCTGTTAACTAAAGGCAGCATTGAGGCCCAAGGTTTTCCACTTAGCCCCCTTGGGTTTCCGCAATTATAATTGGGCTGTTTCGAAATAAAAACATGCACATTGTTCTACCTTTCACGCTTTTACAGTTATAATTCGCGGCTAGGTAAGGATGGCAAGGGGGTGCCCTTAAAGGTTTACAATTATTTTATTCTTGTTAATCTTAGTAAATCGATGAATAGGCAATGATAACAAGGGGAAGTTTGCCCCTCCCCCCCCCCCCCCCCGCCCCCCTCTGTTGTAAGAACTATTGCAGTCCCCACTTTATTCACACTCGGGGGTTTCCATGTAGCCCTCTTGCGTTTACGCATTGTGGACCACCACAATAGGTATGCGAGGATAGAAAAGGGAGAAGGTGCCCCCTCTAACCATGCTAACTGCAATAATTATTGCACTCCCCACTGTATTCCAACTCGGGAGTTTTCCACGGAGCCCTCTTGGGTTTCCGCATTGTGGACGATCAGAAAATGTGGCTTGGCATGGTAGCACGGAATAGTTCTACAAATAATACAAAAGGGGATTTTTTATAAGAAAAACAAAGAATACATAGGATGTGCCCCCAATCAACCGAGTGCCTCCAATCAGTCTAACCACGCTACGCCACTGACAGTGGGAGGGAGGGGGGGGGGGGAGGGGCGTGTCCCCAATGCCCTGTGATAACTCCCGCACCCCCACCAAATAAGTACACATCATCTCTGTTCCACAACACCACAATACATTATACTGACCTGTATTATAAAATTATGCATGACAAGCAAAGTGCAGATCAATACCTTGTTATCACACACACACGTGGTCAAATCGTCTAGGGGTATTGGGTCAAATCGATCATACACTGACTGCCGATTATAACTGTCCCAAGAGACATTGACTTACACAGATTACTATAAACACGTATGATTGAAATGATCAATGGCCAAGCGACTGGGGGCATGGGGGTGGTGCACGTGCCTCCAATAATTTAACAAAATCAATTCAATTATATATATAAATTCATTTACAAATACAATGTATCCCCAAATCAGTCCCGACTCGATACGCCTCTGTAAATGATGATGGTAGCCTACCCTGGATAAGTATGATATACATTTTATTGATACTGATAATTATATGGATTTTAACTGTTATATCATTTGACTGTTTATACATGTATAATGCATTTGTAATTAATTGGTCCTGAATGATTATTAAACGGAGTGGTTCTTTTGCGGGCAGAACTAAGTCAGTTTATACCACCGTCACACACGCACATGTACAAACATACGCACAAACAAACAATCACACACATGCACGCATGCACCAGTCAAACAAATACACATACACACAGGCTCAGGGTGATCATTAGCCACAGAAATACCAAAAAAAGAACCTCGACAATAATGGAGTATTTAAGATAATGGAGTATAAAATACATAACAATCACAGTGCCATGTCATGCAAGCAAGCTTGAAAAAGTAGTCATGGAAAATAGATGTTGATGTTTTCCGGTCACACACCCAAACAGTCTGTGCTTGTATCTCACTTTCTGGGAGGGAATACTCTCATCTAGAGCAAACAAAATACATCTCTGCTTATTTACAGTATTCAATTAATGTATTTCTTTCTGTATTATTTGTATAATATTTTTGTATTATGTGATTATGTTGAAAATAAAATGAACCAAATCGATCAATCAATCAACTGTTCCAACGACAATGCATCTGGATCAATTGACCCTCACTATGCATGGTAGCAGGATCAAAATAAATTGTATCACGGAGAACCCCATTTATCTCTGACTAACTTCCTCCACAAAAAGAAAATGACCCTTGTGATGTTACAGGGGAGCCAAACATTAGTACTTTAGCTTACTGCTACTGCTAAGTGCATAATTCCTGTCACTTCTAGCTGTAAATTTCATCTTCGGTATCATTAATAATGGACAAAATAAATGTTATCTACTAGTAATCCGCTATCACCTGTTTCGACTGAACACTGCCACTGGAGGTTGCCATGTTTTCCAACTGCACTAACAAAAGTAGGCTACGTAACCACCGACATCGCAGCAGATTAAACAACAGCAGTTACGTAACCCGCTTTTGTTAGTGCATGTTCAGATCTGCTGGGTACCGTTGGAAAACATGGCAGCCTCCAACGCTCAGTCAAATCAGTTGATAGTGTGGTTTTAAAAACTTTGATTATTTCCCTTATTAGTGATACCAGAGGAGTTATGACCTGGGCCCCGTTGCAGAAAGAGATAAAATCGATCGTAAGTTGCAATTAATCGTAAGTCATATCACGGGTTCTAGATGCGCAAATCTGATTGGTTGAAACGCGTACATTTTCTGATTTACGATCAATCGTAACTTACGATCGATCGTATCTCTTTCTGCAACGGGGCCTAGAAGTGACAGGAATTATGCACATATCGGTAAAATGTAACTGAAAATGCCAGCGTTTTGTTTCCTTTTTGAGTTTCTTTAGCATAATTATGTAAGATTGAATATGGGACAGTCACTGTCGCAGATCTGTGGAAAGTTCTTTTGTTTAGGGACAGCAACACCCAGCATTTTAGGCTTTTAAACTCTACTTTTCTAAACATAACACAATACAGATACAGTCATATAAACAATTAATATTCTTTGGTGCTTTATTCATCAATTTAAGCGTACATATTCAACGTAAATATAGATTTGACTTTTGACATTTACTGGTGGGAGTTTTCAACTTCAACAGTCTTTTCATTGTTGATAACAGTTCATCTCACAATCACTTTACATTTAAAAATAATATTTGGTCAAGTTAACTAATGTGATAACTTATACCAAGATAGTATTATACTTTTTTCCTGCATAACAAATTGCAACATACTACAAAAAAAGAAAGAAATTGTTCATTTCAATTAGTTTTTCTTCTTCTTAGAACGAGCTTGCTCTTGCAATTAATAGCCAGAATAAAAAACAAACAATAATACTCATAGGTTTACTGGCATAACAATTTAATTAAACATAATAAAACAAAACTTTGCTGAATAAAATACTCTGAATTTCCAAAATTCAAATAAAACAAATTTCAAAATTCCAATTTTGCAGCAACGTCTCTCTTTTATAAAAGAACAGAGTGTACATATTGTAAACACCCTGTAAAAGTAACTTAAAACATAGTTATCCAGTCATTTTATGACTGAAATTGAATGGCATTCAATTAATATAGGCTGTATGCATAAACATAGGACAATTTATTTTGCTAGGCGTTTCCTAAGGGATCCGCTCATAATGTCAATTTCGCTCTACTTCTGCAGTAATTCATCACATAACGGTAGTGACGATTACATAAGCTCCTCCCTAAGCAAAGGCCTAGCTTAAGCAAATGCTTATATTGTTATACATACAAGTTGATAAAAATGAATATCTCGAGTTTATGTCCAATAACAAGTGGAGTTAAACTCTACCCTGCATCACTTAATAAGTATGAGTTCACAACAAATCAGTCCCTACTTTATTCTAACTGTATAGTGGGAAGACCAGCTCTAGAACCCTTTACAGAAACAAAAATGCATTTAAAACAAAGCATATATTTTTGTATTTATCTCATCTCAAAATGATTTTCCTAATTTAATAGGATGGAAATGGACAGTTGCCAAGAGATATATGTGCACTTTGTGTGCTGGATTGACTGCAGTATGTATCCGATTACTGGGGTAATAATAATGATGCGCCGCGAGCGTCAAAAGATGGAACGTGCGCTATTTAATGCCCGGCGCAGACAGAGCCGACTCGACTGGTTGTCATTCCGATCGGCTCAGTTTTCAGTGCCTTGCGACACACATTTTGCCAGTCGAAAGACAGTCGGATGTTAGTTGGGGCCAATTCAACACGATGAAACGGATCAGACCGACCGGGCCCAACTCTAGCCTGATTTAAACCAGTCGGATCGGGTCGAGTCGGCTCTGTCTGCGCCGGGCTTAAGTTGTACCTATTATTATTATTCATTATTGTTTAATATTGATGTCTTGAATACCTAAAAATGAGACTGCATTTTATATTTTTATCATCACCTTTTCAATGCAAACCAGTGCCCCGTGAGGCTGAAATATAGTGAGTGACCTGCCAACTGAAAGGAGGCACAAGATAGACGATGAATCGCTGCGGCTCCCTTGTGCGACCAGTCTAAGACTTTATATTGCAAAGCTGCACGTCTGTATATATTTGTCACAATTAAAATGAACGAAAGAGCTGTTTTTCTTCGATCTTCCAGTTTCCCCTTATTCTGTGACTTTTTTTTCTTTCTATTTTCTGTGATCGGAAAACTTACCACCTCACTTTTAAGCAATGCACATCCTAAGGCTCCTCGGGGCTGGACACATAATTGTGTCATATCAAAGTCTATAATGTAACAAGAGTGTTAAGTGACTCCTGATTGAGGGCTAACAAAATACACATATATCCATTGCGTCAGCATCTCTCTTAATGGGGCCCCTGCCACCAGAAACCCCTTTAGGCTGTCTCTGACTTCATATGGTAATCCTGAGGTCGCCGCTGATCCTGTTATAGCCTTTGACTTTTGCAACTACAAAAGACCCATATCCATTGCGTCAATGACGTCTCTTTTAAGGGGGCCCCTATCGGCAGAAACCATTTGGCCAGTCTATAACTTCATATTGTAGTCCTGAGGTTGCCGCTGATCCTGTGCTTGCCTGCGACTTTTGCTCCTACAAAAGACACATATCCAATGTGTACATGTCTCTCTTAACCAGTTCCCTACTAGATTTTGCTTTGATTCCTTCCCATAGAGTTAATACAGGACCCACCAGGTTCCCGTTGGCGATGAGTTAATGGGACCCCATGCCACCAGAAATGCCTCGGTCAGTCTAAGACTTCATATTGCAGTCCTGTGGTCGCCGCTGATCCTGTGCTTGCCTGCGACTGGGCGGAGGGAGGGCGCTTAATGGTTTTCTTGCGGGTCGTCAACTTGCCGCCTTTTTTCCTCTTTTTGGCATTGCCGTCATTGGAATCTGGTTTTAAAAAAACATGCATGCATGAAACATTAGGGTCGAGAACTGCTAAAAATAAATAGTTGTTTGCTTTATATCCATTGCAGTTGTTTTTGTTTTTTTGATGTCCTTCTTTGTGGATGAGTTTATACTTGTATTGAAATTGAATTTCATGCATTATACATTCACAAAATTAGCCTTTGATATATCCTTTTCGGTCTTGCCAGTGTGATTGGTCCTTTAAGTAGAAATTGTTGTATTATTATACAGCCATGCTGCCAAACCTGCAGCATGAGCTCTTTCCAAAAATAGGTATTTTGTATTGATACTGCTATAAAATCTAAACTGTATCATACGAATCCATTAACAAAAAATTACCCAGCATTGACTTTTGCCTGCAATATAATTTGAATTCATAACAATTTAAAATAGTGCAGAGTCAAATCTATTTTTTTTTTTTTTTTTTTTTTTTTTTGGGGGGGGGGGGATATTTTTTTTTCGGATATTCGTATCCGAAAATTTGTATTCGGTATCCGGATTTGACTCAGCTCTAATTTAAAAGTTTAATTCAAAATGCAACATAAAAAAAATCTGCATGTTGCAATGAAGGTGCTCTTTACTCTAAGATAAACTGTTAAAACAAAAAATGCCAGAAATAGAAGGAGCCATTCTCTGCAACCAACAGCAAGGTTTTTGCAACAGGCATTTGCAGAATAGAACAAACTACTTCAGTTGGCAGTAAACCAGCCCTCACTTCATACATTCCAGAATGTGCTTGCTAAAGGACCCTTCTATCCTTAGGGGCTAACCACTTTCTCAGACCCACCTCCTTCGGAACCGGGAAAACTCGGCTCCCGTCTCTGAACACGTTTCACGGGAACCGTGAAAACTCAGCTCCCGTAGTAAAGGGGTTAAATAGGTGAGTAGCTTCAGATACTTACTAACTGTTGATGTTGATTCTGCAGGTGAGGGGTTGCTGATTGCGTCCCACTGCTGTAATCTATTGAGTCTCTCTCGCAACGCCTGGCTGTCACCATCATCATACGTATCGATGTCTATCTCGTCTGTCTCTAGGACTCTGCAATGTAAAAGAATAAAACAGTTAAAACAGATGGGTCAGACCAAACATAGGGAAACTGACCAGAAATACATCAATGAAAATAACCAATATGGTTTCCCCGGGGTTTGATCCAAAGACCTCCAGATTGCTAGACAGGTGCTCTTCCAACTGAGATAGAAAGCTCCTGTGATGGTTGTCAGCATTATCATATCGATATTCAAGATTACCTTTTAAAAAAAACAGGACTGTATTAAAACACAAATAATAACTTTTGATCCATTCATTATTTTTGGTGTCACATTAGGCACATGATCACCTTGTGTGAAATCAGAGAGAGTAAAGTTGCAATTACCATGAGAGAGGACTACATCGAGAGTACCTAAAGACCATGTCAGGACTGCAGTAACATGAGAGCGTAATGCTTTTCGTTCAATCATAAGTATCCCCATAATAAGAGAGACATTAGAAAAATCAAAACGCATTTCATTCCTCTTTTAGTTACGATATAAACAAACAACAAGGTTCACAAGAAATGTGAAAGCTCCAAATGATTTTGGTTGAATTTGACAAAGTTACTGGATCTCTCTCATATAAATCATTTAAATATAAAATATTCCTAACTATTATTTGAGGGGTCCACAATTGTACAAGTATTGCTTTTTAGTGGACCCCTCTTATTTCCAATATGTATATCTCTATTTTTTGTAAATTATTTTAATTCATTTGTAATGTTTTGTTGGAAGCAAGAATAAATTGAAATTGAAATTGAAAATCTTTATGCCAGTGTCCCTCGTTTGTCTCTTGACCCTAGAATGTACTATCTTACAACCCGTCACAGTTTATCTGTGTCACAGTGTGCTGCAGTAGACTGAGAGACTTTATCAGGACATAAATAATCACACCAAGGCTCTGTCTGTAACATAACGATTCACAATGTATCAATTGAATGTCCTTTCAATCGATTGATTGCACAATTAGTTTATACGATCAATTAATCATTACAATCATACAATGGATTGACCAGACAAATAATTGTGAATCTTTATATTATGGGGGCCCAGGGCTGCTGTATGACAGAGAGAGAGAGAGAGAGAACTTCCATTTTCAATTATATTTTGTCTCCAGGTCCAGTAGTTCCTTCAGTAGGTCTTCACATCATGTCTATGTCATATATCTGCTGAAGAAACCTTACATACCTCAGCAAAAGAAGAACAAAAATGATCTGAACTGCCAAAGGACTAAGGACTAAGATGTGAATATGGCAAAACTCCAGCCACACTTGCCCACGACTGTAAGCCTACGTCTCACCAATCTGTCTCCAGCCCCAATAGTAATCCCTTACACCTTGTCGCATAGATATCATCTGTGCAATGGGCACACCTAATGCCCGGCGCAGACAGAGCCGACTCGACCAGATCCGTCTGGTTTTCAGCCTGATTAACTCCGAATGCGCTGCCCCAGTACTCCGGTTTTTCCAGTCAAGTGCCAGTCGGAGGTCATTCGAGGCCGATTCAACATGTTGGATTGGCTCCGACTGAGCAAAACTGACTCTAGCCTGACTGAAAACCAGTCGGATTGGGTCGAGTCAGCTCTGTCTGCGCCGGGCTTTAGAGACCTAAATCAGTAAAGAAGGACAAGTACAAGTACAAGTACAAGGGGAGGAATCGGATGACAAAGATAGTTGCATCTTTACTTACCCATCTTTATGCCTATGTCTCTCCTCCGTCTCAAGCCCTAGTATTAAGTACATCCTCACGTCTTGCCTCATATCATCTGTGTGCTGGGGACACTTTAGAGACCTCAACAAGAGGCACCAAAGGACTTCAGATGGACTATAAAACGGGACCAAGGGATGAATCGGATGACAAAGATAGTTGCATCTTTACTTACCCATCTTTATGCCTGTGTCTCTCCTCCGTCTCCAGTAGAAGGTATCTCCTCACGTCTTGCCTCATCTCATCTGTGTGCTGGGGACACCTTAGAGACCTTCCAAAGAAAATTTGTGGAGAAATCAATAGAAAAATAGTCATCAAAGACAAGGACAACTTTTACCATTAGTTGGTAACAGAACTTGTTATCCAATGACAAAGTTTACATTAACTCCTTGCGTACAGGAACCGAGTGGGATTTATACAACTATGGGGATTTCAGATTCTCGAAGGTAACGGGTTAAAGAGGTATCTCTGCACATCTTGCTGTACATCTATGTGCCTAGGTCAAACTCACTCAATTTGGAAATTGGCCAAGTGGAAAATCTAGTCTGATTCCATTCTCAACGATTCCTAATTTTTTTTACCCCCATAAGTCAAAATTTGGCCCCAGTCAAATACCTAAAATAATTGCAAACCAATTCTTTACTCTGCAGTTTTTAAGAAATTTCTACTCATATGCTAGAAGGTACTGGCAATTTCAAAGAATGTTAACATCTTCCAGTTACTAAACCATATTTATAGTGAAGTTTACAAATCAATCAATGGGACTGACTTACTTGCACTACTTTTACACTGGTGCATGACCATCGGTCCCACACAACCTCATAAAGACCACCCAACTACCTGAAGGTTATGCAGGTGTCATTTGTATCATGGATGCGTCATGTACCCCCTATATCGATGACGCACAGTACCGTCATGGAAGCAAAAAGTCAGTCACAACACTGACCCAGGTGTACATCATAGTCAGTCACTTTACCATGGGTGCATCACAAGGTTCGTCAATAGGACCAATATGACCGTCATTTTCATGAAATGGTGCGTCAATGGTGCGTCAATGTTTTCTAATGGTGAGTCACTTTTCCTGCCGGAGGGTGCGTCATGGTTCATAAAAGGGTGACGCACATCGGAACAATGACGCACCTTTCCAGGGGGTCAAGAGGTACGTCATACAAATGACACCTGCATTACCAGATGAAACCGGCGTTAATTGGCAAGATTTCTCAATTACACAAGTGTGTCTTTCCAGTGAATTGATTCATGAACTATAAATTTACACTTCTGACTAGATAAATTATAGTTTTTGCCTAGACTTATTCCATACTTACTTGGTACACATTTTCTTGGTATGCTCCGATATGACGCCGCACATTGTCATGAGTATATGCTTCCTCTCTTCTAGTAATAGCGTTTCGAAGACTGGAACACAATTGCCTAAAGCCTGCACGGAAGAAAGACAAGTTTGATTATCATTTTATGGTTGACATTGTAACAATGACACCGCCTCACGCTAGTGTATAAATGGGATAACTGTAGGATTAGAATATTTTAACAAACTTATCCCATTGTGCCCACTGTTTTACAAAATGGATGTCTGCCAGAATGAATTGCTTTCACATACATGTGATTTTGTCTTATGCATATTTTTATAACAAGGATAAAGCGTGTTATTATAGTTATTATTTTATTATGTTATTATATTACAAATTACATATATCAATCATTATTATACTATGTACATGTATTCAAATTTATTTTATTACAACACTCACATCACGATTTATAATTACAGATTGGAATGTGGTCTCATCATAAAGTTTGTCACACAGTTATGGTGTATCAATCTAATAATTTCAGCAGCATCCACGCACAAAAGTAACATCAATGCCATTCTATGGCTTGATACTTAGCTAGACACCAGAGTTTGTTAACAAAGTGTATCTTACCTTGAAATGTGCCATACTGCGTTCTGGATTGATGCCTCCTATACCACCTATATCAGCCATATCTACATCGAAGAACAAACCAATTGTATCATGACGACTTTATACGAAACTCAAGCACTATGGCACATCATCGTTATCAACTTCCAAGATAAAACAAAATATTTCAAAGTAAATCTATATGTTTGGTTTCACCGCGGATTCTACAGAGAGTAGTGAAAAAATTCAACACTATAAAATCACATCATTCTCTTATCATTATGTACGCCACATGGTAAACAACAAGGAAAGCGTTTGGTCTATTTATCTGCAGTGTTTGTTGGTTGATTAGTTTTTACAGATGCATTCAATCAATTATGATTATTTATGCCTGGGAACGCCCTTTGCTGTCACCATCCAAAAGCACAACCTATGGTTCAATGTTTTGCAATGAGCAGAGCTCTGACCGCTGACCAGAATACCTCGTGTTGATTGGCTATACTTTCAAAACATTGTTTTCTTCTAAAATTGAATCCAATTACTGATCAATCTAAGATGATACATTTTGGGATAATAGCAAACAAACAAAAGTACAGAGAGAAATAATATCCGCTCTTCTACTTACCATTTTTTAGCTTAGCCTTTGGTCTTCTTGGAGAATTGTTACTTAGTTTGTCTTTTCTTGTTTTCTTAGTACCTGGAAAGATATGAATACTTTGGTTAAACAAATGACATGTATGATAATTTGAATTTATACAATATTTATACACGCCATGTAAGGATTATCTGGCATTATAACTAGCAATAATCACAATACCACCTCAAAAAGACATACATGAACCTTTGTTTTGATTTATACAGCGCCTAATATGAACCCTCTAAGCGCTTTACACAAAATAGTCACACAAAACCTGTCAATACTAATTAAAAGAAACATATTTCAAATAACATAATATAGTCTTTTTTTACTGAAAGATGACGTGAACATCATGATTCAATCCTATCTTGAAAACAATCTACTCTTATATAATGTTTGTTTGCTGCACATTATTTTGAACTTTATATGAACCATCTCTAAGCATACACCAAATAGTAACAAAAGTACTTGGACATGATAAACCAAAATTTAAAGTAAACCTTCACTACTAATTAAAAGAAAATTGTTTTAAATAATGTATACTCATGCTTTACTGAAAAATGTTGTTTGTCATGATTCAAGCCTTTCTTGAATACAATTCACTCTAAATAGTATAATATTGTTTATTGGCTGAACATTCTCTTGAACGTTATCATGACTAAGTTTGGAAAATCAAAATACAAAAATGTGGCGAAGCGAGGAATAAAACAAAATCATGAAAATGCTAGAAAGAGTAGGAGAGCAAGTCACCTACAGCAAAGGAAAGATTATTCAAATAAAACAGCCGGTAATAACAGTAGGTGTATATTAAAGGGACTTAGTAACATTGTCCAAATCCTCAAAATAAAATTTTAATTCTAGCGGTTCCCTCATACCTTGTTATATTTCGTATTACCAATAAAATCATTGGACAGGTTTCGGTTTTTCAAATTTCCCTTTCGTTACAAAGATATACAACGATTGAAGTATTCAGATAAGAAAAACTCCCCCAGAGTTTTTCTTACGTGTACAAAGTGAGTGCAGTGAGTTAGTGACTATCACTTTGCATTTTCGCTCATTACTTGGCCATGCAATGTCCATTTGACTTGAAATTTCACACAATACCCTGTGGACATATGAGATAACAACAATATACATTGCATCAACCATTCATCACTTTTTGCACATGTCAACAAAGTTACTAGATCCCTTTAACCCTCTGAGTGTCATGGTATACTCTAGTCACAATATAATGTGTTCCTATACAATAGAGAACTGTGGAATAAATCGTAAAGGCATGTATAAGTTTATATTCATTGTAGGCGAATCGGGTGATTAAGATATTCATGCGGAGTCAACTGGGTCAATTTGATTATTGTAATACAATTTGACACTCATAGGGTTAATATCTCTGTATGTAAAGAGAAGAAAAAAAAACCTTTGACAGTATATGTCCAGTCGACATCTCGATCATCATCCTCATCACTGTCCAGTTTGGCCACGCTGGCAATGGCGATCCTGGGAAACAAATCACGTTAAAAATACACGATAAAATGATGTGAACATGCCCCTTCTAAGGAACATTTTGTGAATTAACAGTTCAGTTTACAATTTGTTGAAACCTAATATCAGACAAAGATGATTTGATTAGGTTTTTTAATAATGTGAACAGACACAAATTGCTATCTCCCTCATGGAAAAATTGTGTTTTGATCAAGTAAAAGAAAAAAACATGCTTCTGTAATACACACAATATGGGAGTGAGATCATCACTATAACAAATATGATTATAATTTGTATTCAGTGCTCCCTCTAAATTTAAAGTGAAGTCTTTTGTTCAATAAAAAATAGTAGCAATATTTCTTAACATCGATAGGAAACAGATATAATAGTTTAAAACTACAATGTTCGCACATTTAAACCTTTCAGGACTGGTCCAAATGCCACTTGGCTTGGTTCTATGAAAAATGCAGGTTACACCAAAATCAAATGAAGGAATAGGTTAGTTAATCAACAAACCTTTTGCTGGCAATTCTTCTACTGATTCTGCCCATCCCCATACACTTCTCTAGATGTGGGGCGAATCTGTTGGCTGCTAAATTGCGGTTGCAATTTGGACAAACACACTCCAGATGTTTCTTCAGCGGTGGCTGGCCAAATATATCTAGCCCCGGTTGGTCAACTATTTGATACTCCTGAGAAAAGATACAGAAGGGGGAACAAAGTATATATCCATCATTTGAATCCATTTATAATGCTCAGGCAGGGCAAAGTATAGCTAAGTTTATTACTTTTGTTCGTCATTAATGAAAAGATTGACCTCTCCAGGCCAGTTTTTCTTAATGGTTTGTCGATTAGGTAAATGGCCATTCTGCTTAATAATCACAACCTGTGAGTGAATACATCTATATCTACTTTGCCTAAGGACTGACATAACCTCTGGACAAAAATTATTCCATGAATGAGAATACGATCCAATTCTGAATTTACCCATGGGTTCAGAACAATTTTATTCTCAAGACAGCAATCAAGCATTATCTTACATCAGTGAAATGCTGCTACAATGAAATAATATTTTCTAAAAAATACATAAATGGTGAATATATGTGACCTTACACCACAAAACGACCGTTATGTCGCTGTGGTAGTTTCTCTTTTATTAGCTAAAATAGTCAAATTTTGTTTAAAAGATGATATTTAGGATTTTGGTATTTCCTGAATAAGCATATGGGCAATTCCACCATAACGGAATTACATTCAGAGACGTTTTTTGCTCATTATTTCATTCCCTGCGCAATATTCTCATGACTTAAGTAAATTTTGATACTTATATAAGTTGCACGGGTAACCAGGCTACAACATGATAGGGAAATGGTTTTATATCTTCCATGTGTTGTTGCACACTAGACCAATATGTGTGACCGTAACGGAATTACCGGAGAATGGAGTTTTTTTTTTGCTACAAGTTTGCGTTGAGTTTCTCTGAAATATAAGACACTTTGAAACTGATTTTATGTATTTTTTCTATCTTGATAATGTCAACTTCATTTTGGAACAAGTACGTGCATAAACAACACAATGATAAGTTCACAAATTCACTTTTTTGAAAAAAGACCACTGTAACGGAATTACACAAATTTGTAACGGAATTACATCTCTGAAAGTTACAAGGAAAACTCAATTATTTTGCACTCAACTTTTCTTACATGCTAATGCAAACATCAAGGCTATCTAGCACTTGAATATAAACCATAATTTGACATATCTGTAAAGCAATTTTTGAACTTGTTATGTGTAAAACAAATGAAAATATGGCCAAAATACAAATAAGAGTGAAATTTGAAAAAAATATTGCTAAACTCCAGCTTTATTTCGGTTTATTTTCAGCTTCATATTAGTAGGCAAGAAATTAAAAAGGATTGCATCAATTAAATGAAAGAAAAATCCAAAAACTATGTCCACTAAAGTGTGTAACGGAATTACACAACTTGAGCAGTGGGATCAACTTTTCCACAAATCGGTACATGAACAACAACAAATTCACATTTTAGCTTCAATACTTTTCAAAAATCAATAATTTGACAATAATAACCATATTTGAAGTACAAAATAGCAACATTTTTAAATTTTTCCTTTACTTCAAGAAAAATTGTTAAATTGTGAAAAAACCCAAAGTAAAAAAAAAAAAAAAGTACCTACATTATGTGACATGCTAAAGAACTGCACATCATCAATATCAAGAAACATTTAAACAATTTAAAATCACAAACAGGTCAAATAATTCAACTTTCAATGCTATAAAGCCTCGTAAACTTCCTGAATATTGGAAATCTGTGTGAATGGAAATGCATTGTAAATGGGCAATTCCACTGTTACAGAATGACATATAAGTGATTTTTAGCTCTGTTTTCTTAATCATATTTAAAATTCCTTTCACTTCCACAGTTTTTACAACTTTAATAACTGGCAGGGGTACTAGAGGTACAAATCTATAACACTGTAGCGTCAGGAGACCAAAATACAATCATAACGGAAAGGGGTCTTTTATTCAACACTAACTTTGTAATGATTTTCTGCAAAATCTACCACAAAAAATTCTTCATTGGTAATAAAAACTTATCATTTAAGTTACAAACTTGAATTTGGTACATCTTTTTTCCAGAAATGATCTATTTTAACCTCTGAAATTACCTAAGACAAACGAATGTCACTGTAACGGAATTACGCCTGTGAAATCCACCCATGAATCCACCCATGAAAATGCAATTTCTATTTTCTTGGTTACATTTTTCTGCGTACAGTCTATAGTAAAGAATTTGTATGCATTGTTAATTTGTATGCATTGTTAAACAATGTATGCATTGTTAAACTCTTACATAAGGACCAGAACAAGTCCTGAATTTATGTGTGTGCGTAACAGAATTACAAACAAATCAAGATTTGTTATATAAACTCTTGTTATATTCTAAAATTATTCTTTTAAAAATTCATCCTAAAGTGATCTTAATTTACTCTCAAAATCAATTTAGAATGCGTTTTCATTCATTTCATGAAATACACATGTACGGATATAAACATGTATGATCCAAATACAAAAAGTTGGCATATAAAATATAAAAATCGAATTGCAAAAAATGAAAGACACCTTTAGGAATTCCCATTTGAAAATGCAAATACTTTGTACATCTTCTTTGATCTGCATACAGAAGCACACTGAACACTCAATGAATTCTGACTTTATGATAATGAATAAAACATATCTTAGCCTGTATTATGTATAGTTTTGAATATCTTGAAGCCTATTCTGTATTTATGTTTGATTTATATGCTTCAGTTTAATACAAATTTACATAATTAATGGTGAGTTATGAGCCCTTAACTGATCAATGATATTCAAATCTACATACAAAATCATTAATATTAAATCTCCTTGAAAGTTGAAGGTATGATTTATATCTTAAAATACATCAATGTAAATTAATGTGAGAAAATAAATGTAGAACCAGTGTCATACTAATTACTGGATATTTTTAATTTTTTTTTATTGTTTTCGTTTTTCCCTTTCTAAAGTACAAACATGAATCTGCTGCATCTTCATAATTTCAGTCAAGTGGGTCTTGCTGGAAACTAATTTAATGATAGAACATTATCATCTCTATTATGTTCATGGAGAAATTAGAGAAATTATCTATCGTGTATCAATTTAGTTAAATCACCATTGATGCAATATGAAGCATGTGAGGTAATGAGTCAGATAAAGTAACATTGTACAGTACATGTACTGTATGTATAATGACTTATTGTCTACATGGCTACAGTTCATGCTATTTAAAGGGTATTTCTACATTCAGAACAAGAAAAAATGTTATTTTCAGCAATATCATTCAATACCTTACAAACCATGTGCATGTAATTCCGTTACATAACGGAATTACTAATACTGTTACGCCATTTTTGGAAAAAGTAGTGACATTATTTCAGAAAATTATGTTGGAAGTTCTTAGGACTATGGTGAAGGAAGAGAATTCACAATGACATGACTAAAGAACAAGTAATAAGATATTGAGAAAAACTTAAATCGTTTTATCGTAACGGAATTACGATCAAATGTGCATAGATTAAAACAATTTCTCAAAAAAATATGCAATGAAGTTACTGCCCATGCTTTACAATTTGTGTTTGTTACAACATCGTATGGAAAATATGAGAAAATGAGCAGAAACAGTCATTGAATTAAAAGATTCACTTTATTTTCACAAAATGAAGCTGATTTATGAATAAAAGGTCATAAATTTCTGTTCAATTCAAGCAGAAGTATTTGAAAAACCAATCGAGCTATAAACAAACGGTTTTCAGTTTCCTAAAATTCAAGTTTTCCTCTATTGATAACAGTTTGATTTAGGGAAGATTGCTCAACTTTGAGATGTGGTGTTTTTGCCTTCTCTCATACGGAATTGCCCATATCTTAATCTACCTTCTGGAAAATTTTGAGAGTCGGAAATCAGATTTAAATATTAATTTTTCATTTTATAAATGTGATCTTATTACAGCGCTTGAATAGACACTGATCTTTTAAGCGGCCCGTTTCTCCCTTATTTTAAAAATGCTTCAGCCATATTCCATATGTTTGGCATTCATTTTAAAAGGGTTTGCTTAGTCCAAATATGTCAAATTATATACCATTTTAAAGGTAATGGCTTCTATTTTAATGTTATATGAAAATCAGCAAAATCAGTTTTCCCGACTTATTGGTCGTTTTTTCTTTGCATTTAGGATTGTGGTAGCTGACATTTTTCAGTGATTCCTGTGGAACATTTCATACAACACCAATGAACCATCCCAGCCGTAGTATTTTTTACCAAACCTGTAGGGGGGAAAAGAAAAAAAATTTGTTGTTGCTGTTCTCCATCACTCTCTAAACAACAATATTAAAAACTTACACATGACCTGGCTACCCTTGTTGTCATAACCCATATTTCGAATACATATTTCATCTGATCAGACAAACCTGTTGTGCCTCTTCCGTCATCTCATCCATGACCATGAGACCAAGCTTGACTGACCGATGAATATCAAAGCACAGCCCTAGCGTCATCTCATCAATTAGATTGCTCCAGATTTCCTCAGCAAGCTCTTGTTCTTCTTCCTGGAGATTGTTGAAAACAAATAATGTATACATTTAATAAATATATAAATCTATAAAAGGAGCATTTTCAAAAGTCAGGATTTTGGAGCATCAAGATTTCTACTAAACCAAGTTCTTTGAGCCAGACTCTGACTATAATCACACATACACACATTACAATACTGTACTGTTCAACCTGCATTGCACTGATAATGTGCGAGGCCCATGTCAGAATCGCATGGCACCTATGCATTAAGTATATACATCCGTTGCCGAGCTGATATGACCATGTACAAAGTAGATGTGACTAGAATGAGAATTTGCCAAACTGGTGAACTTGGCCACCTACAATCCAACTTTACCCCTATCACTCACCATACTTGCTGATTACTGTTGCAATGGAACAACAGACAGGCGAAAGCTCGGTCCCAATCACAACTACTATTAAGTAGATAGTCCAGTCAGCTGGACAATTTACACGCAATACAGGTTAATATGCTGTAGCTAAGCATACCGGCCATTTGTACATAGTACTATTGCGCAATAACCGAATTCCCTTTCAAAAGTTGATCGCAGCGTTTAAGGAAGCCTCGTTACGGAAAACCGACTGGAAGTAATTTGTTTTTCTCTACATTTTGCGGTCTTCAAAACAACAGAGTTGGTAATTATTATCAAATTACATTTAATTATATATAATATGCGGTGTCTTACAGGTTATAACTCTCGACTCTACATTAGGCTATCCATAAAATTGCATATTCATCTCCCTGAATTTATTTTGTATTTCATGATTCAGCACATAATTTTATCCTTCTGAGTTCTGTAATCCGAGTTCTGTAGACTTAATAATCAGTTATTCTATGCCTAGCCTCTATGAAAATTAATTTACACAATTTGAAAAGCAAGATACAAAAAGAAAATTAAATTTGAGCATATGCTGCTTCCATATTCCCACCCGTTCACACGCATTTTCGATCGGTCGAAAGGGAATTCCAATTTCCATTCAGACCTACAGTAACACTACAGTAACACGAAAATCAATATGTGGGACTAGAATTTGTGTAAACAATGGTAGTTTCGATATCTCACCCTTTCATTCGTATTAAACTGCCCTGTATCCGTCATAAGTAGTAACTGTGGATCCATCGTCATTTCACCTCAATTGTAAATATCTCAGATATAGTTTTTGTGCAAAATCTTGATTATTTTCACCAAAAGTTTCCGCTAGCGAAGTTCGGCTTCGGCTTCGATTATTTTTCCGGAAAAATTACGGCGCCCTCATGTGGTTAAAGAAAGATGATGCAGCAGTATTTTTTCTGCGTGCACAAACCAATGAAAGATATTTATCATGGTAAAATACAATTAGGTAAGGGAGATCAAAAGTGAACTAGTTAAGGGAGATCAAAAGTGAATATATATATAAACAAATTTGAGAAAAGTATTAGAAATTATGAGCAGAATATTACATCACAGCGACGAACCAAAGAAAACCATAAAATAAAACCATAAAATAAAACCATAAAATAAAACCGTTCGAACAAGCAAGGGCAAGGACATTAAATAAATGAAGAAATAACAAATATAGCAAAATATGAAAAGATTCATTTTTTTTAATGAACGTCTGTACTGCCCAGTAATAAGCAATAATGCAAAGTGATACTGTTTGTATAGTACAAGGCATACCTCATTATCACACCGTCAAATTATTTTGTTCACGATTTTTGTCTATGGACTAATAGGCCTAATCTTGGTTATTGTATTTGTTTATGTATTTTATTGTGCCGTATCCTGTTTGTCAAATGTATAATTACGATTCGATTTATTACTGTACCATTTTGTGGAAGAAGTAAAGGAAAGAGAATGATGCAGAAATAAACAAATTCTACCAGCTTTGTCGTGAATGCTTGCAGTGTCGATGTTGTGCGCTGCAATAGCACCCTCTTACATCCCTGATAGGCCTTGGACTGTACTTCTTATACAGGGTGGCCCCAAAAAACCGGAACGGGGCACTTCCCAAAATATAGTAACAACATGGTTATGTCCATCGGATAGGGTTAGGGTTCTTTTTTCCAATGAAAAACGATACCAAGAACAGTCATTTTGGTCGTGTAGTTTTTGTTTTAGGGCGCTGTGAGTGTCACCTTGTCCGGTTCCCATTTTTATCAATTTTTACCAAGTCAGTGCCTAATAAATTTGACTTACTGCCCGTCATAGTATCGAACAGCTATGCCCATTCTCTCGGCACACAGCTGAATGCACACTAACAATTGCGTATTGCTCGTTGTTCGATGCTATGACGGACAGTTAATTGCGATTTATCAGATACTGACTTGGTAAAAATTGACAAAAATTGGAACCTGACATGGTGTCACTCACAGCGCCCCAAAGCACAAACTACACGAACAAAATGACTGTTCTTGGTATCGTTTTTCATTGGAAAAGACACCACAAAGGCAACCACCACACAAAGAAAAACAAAGGCTGATATGTTGTGATATCTTTGTTATGTCCAACACTTTGCAGAGGTTTGTGTAATTCTTAAGCAATGCTATTATAAATAGCCACCATTATCATTATCGATTTATCACAGGGGGGGGGGGGGGGGGGGGGGGGGAGGGGGGTTGTGTGCGTCGCCAAAATTGGAGGCAACCAAACACGTAATTCCTAAACAATAGACTAGTATATTTTTCTGCAGACCCATGAACGAATAGTTTATTATGGTGATGAGTTATCAAATTATAGATTTGTCTGGAAACCTATTTTCACTATATTATACTTGTTGGAGGAATGGACTAAAACTATTACCTTTCATTTATGTTTTGGTTTGTTTGTTTGTTTGTTTCGTATGACAAATACGCACATTCTATAAATTCAAGTCTAAGCTTCTCAGCCAGGTCAGAGCAGCATCTGTTGTCTGATGAACGATGGATGAATCCCCTCAAAACTATCCGGGGAAACATCGGAGAGGGCAGTCATTTACCACATGCTGCACTGTCTGGTCTGGATTCCCGCAGTCACATGCAGGGCTGTCTTTCCTTTTCCATCAATGGAGATGAAGGGCTGACCTTGCATGGAGTGTTCTTATCCTGTTCAGAGTCACCCATTGCTTTCTAGGGACGTTGAAGTCTGTTTTGGTGTTGGGTATCTTTAAATTGGTGAAATAATCGCAATTAAATGGTCATCGCCCGCGATTAGGTTCCTTTACATCCTTTATGCGGCGTTCCCACTGTCGTGCGATTAGTTACGATCGCCACGATTGGCCATTCGTATCTGATCGTGAAGTAATCGTGGTGATCGTATCAGATATTATCAGATCGTAAGGTCAGTCATGGCAATCGTGTTGATCGTAGGAAATTTTTGGAACGGTCCAAAAAATTTCCACGATCAACACGATTAATTATCAATCGTCATCATCGCATCGGATCGTATTGGATCGTAACAAAGCGCATCTAATCGTGCTTCCAAATCGTGGTGATCGGGATCAACCTTGGACAAGACAAACACCACGCTCTGTTAAGATTTGATGCGATCTCCCACGATCTGTCACGATCTATGGCGCTCTGTCGGGTACCATTGTTCACGACCTAACACGAATGACTCACGAGCAGATACGAGTTGATACGGGTAGATACGAGTAAATGCGAGTAGATACGATTAGTCACGCTTTTCACGTACGTTCACGATCTGTTATGAGATTTTGCGCCCATAATATACCGGACAAGATTGAATGCG
The DNA here is from genome assembly GCA_037951105.1 of Echinarachnius parma. Lineage (NCBI taxonomy): Eukaryota > Metazoa > Echinodermata > Echinoidea > Clypeasteroida > Echinarachniidae > Echinarachnius > Echinarachnius parma. The sequence goes on from JBAMJV010000798.1 coordinate 102,015, forward strand.
CCTCATTCAGCGATCTACACTTAAAGCGAGCACATCGTCACTGTCAACTTGCTCTTGCTTGTAATTTTGAAGCCTTTGAGAGATGCCACACAAGGGTACAAGACGCAAGAAGGGAAAGGGCCAGACTATCCCACCCCCTGAGCCTGAACCAGTCCAGCCAGAGGCAGCACCAGAGGAGGATGAGGAGACCACCCCACCCAGAAAGCAAAGAGAAAACAAAAAATAGTAACTAACACTGAAAAGCAAAAAGAGGAGATCATCGAGTTCCTCCTGAAAATGAGGTCCTCAACAGCAAACGCCTTGCGGGTTTCAAGGATGTCACCCAGAAGGAGGATCTCTGGGCTGCACAGGCTGCCACGATATACACTACTGTGGCGCAACTTAAAACATGGTACACAAGCATGAGGACCATGATGGGCCGGCTAAAGAAACGCGCAAAGAAGAGTAGGTCAGGAGGAGATGTCATATTGACATGAACAGCACCGAGAAGTGGGTGTGGGATAAGTTCTCCTTTTTGATCCCTCACACTGAGACGGTGGATGCCAGAAATGTGACCTCTTTTGCAGCAGCAGCAACACGTGCCGCATAGCGTCATGAGGTAGTTCCTGAGTGCGAAGGCATCATCCCCCAGGATGGAGAAGGGCATATCTTGGTGGTCATCAGGGCTTGCAGTCAGAGGGCAGGGTGGGGAAGTCCTAGGGCTTCCTCTTCCAGGCCGTTGAACAGCTCAGAGTCGCCAAATATCTGAGCATCTTACATGTGTCATTTTCCACCATCGCTAGGATTGGTATCAGAAAAAGCCTTTGTAATTGTAGTACAGACTGCCAGTGTGGTGTGGCTTCTTGATAGCAATGTGTTTGCCATCCAGGGCCCCAATGGCGTGAGGGATGTTCCATCTCTGCTCTTAGCTACGGCTGTCCAGGCTTCAGGGGTCACAGGTAGACTAAACACCAGCCTCATCTTTGTACGCTTGGAACTATCTCTGAGATGCTGGACACTTCACACATGAGGGCATACGCAAGGGACCGATAGTTGTTTCCAGTGACAAGGTGCCTCAATGTCACTGCCAATCAGTCCAGGTGAGAGGGGTTGCCTGAAACTGGTGAGTTCCCTCTCGATTGCTGGGGCCACCCTCTGCAAGACTTCACCAAAGAGATGTGGTGTTAACCTTGTGTATTTTTGGAACGCTACTGGATCTTCCAGCCTCAATTGGGTGTCTATATACAGCACTGCCTGACTGCAGCTCTCCCGGCCCTTTGTGGTTGGGTTGTGGTGGGTCTGGCTGCTGCTCGTCTTCTTCCTCTCTGGCGATAATGTAAGCATACGATAATGTAAGCATGGCAGAAGTTGAGGGCTGTCCATCGGAGTCCAATCGTAGCTCAAATCGTGATCACTCTCGATCCTCATCTTGAAAGACATCGCGACCACAATCTTATCCTATCGCAACAGAGCGCATCGGTTCGTGATGAACGTATTGGAAGGTATCCGAACGTATTTGCACGTACCCGATCGTCCAAAATCGGGACCCCGATCGTGATGATCGTGTCACATCGAGACCCAATCGTGGACTCAATCGGGACAATCCTATCGGAACGTATATGATCGTATCTGAACGGGAGACCAGATCGTGACAGATCGTGTCACCTGAAATTGACCAATCGTGACCATATCGCATCCAAGCGCACCAGATCGCACCAGAACGTATTGACTCGCATCACCTCGTATCCAAACCAGACATTTCAGAGAAGTTCCACGATCAGCTACAAATGGCCAATCGTGGCGTTCCTAACGGATCGCACGACAGTGGGAACGCCGCATTACAAAGCGCCGTTTAGTAAACAAAAAAAACTTTTAAAAAAACTGTACTACTCCTGTAGCTCACTACTATATAAACAATCTTATAAAAGGTTGTTTGATAACACAGTGTTATGTAAAGACAAATGTTCTACAAAGATATAAGCATGTGAATCCAAAGGCCAGACATTAAACTGCATAACCAACATGTTAACAATCAAAATAATATCCGAAAGTCTACATGTGGGTTAGCAGTTATTTACCCAGATTTGGAGCGGATTTTCTTTCTTTTTTAATATTATTAAATCATTTCACAACACTGAGGAATGGAAACTGAATCCGTAACGTGTGTTTTAGCGCCACCAAATTGTTAAGTATGTGCTAAGTCACCATTTGGTAATTTATCCAGGATATTTGAGGATATTTACTAAATGGTTACCGTCACAGGACTTTGAATATAGATCGAACGTTATCTTCTTATCCACTGTTATCAAACAGTATGTAACTGGTTTGATGTTCGCTTTATTGCACACTTGAATGATTTGCAGTGCCCCCGCGGCGTCCTCTATTTACCAAAAGTATCTACAATAATGCCATAAACTCCCCTTTGTACAGAGTTTGGTAGCCTACAGGCAGCAAAGACATGGTAGAGATTCTGGGTAAGGATAGGGAACGCCCCTTAGCCGTTATCGAAACGCGTAGATATAGGCCAAACAATCCCAAATCACAATGAACCCTAACATTGATTAACATTATAGACTAGCTGTGGAGGAGATGACGTACATGCATCTCCCCCCCCCCCCCCCACCCCCCTCTACTCCCTCCCCACAATCACCATGTGAGAATAAGAGAAACGAATAAGTAAAATACATATTCATATTTAGGCACAGTAGCCCCCCCCCCCCCTCCCCCTCTCACCGGCCCCCACCTCGTCTAGGTCGAACTGGCCACGCCACTGATGCAATAATCTAGTTAGTAGTTACGTATCACATTCGGTCCAACCTGGACAGGCAACCGATCTAATGATCTAGGTATATATCTCAGTCGGTCGAACTGTGGCTCTAGCTCTGCCAAATATCGAGCGAGATCGAAGGTCTTAGCTCACATCACTGTATGTCATATTGACACGCAACGCATTTGCACCTTCGGAGCCGCTATTGCAAGACGTACATTACGCATTGGTTCTCAGTATAGTATAGTAACAAGTGCATATATAGCGTCGTCACCCGGGGAGCTTTGTAAAACTTCGATTTGTGTTGCTCGGGGCTTGACAAACCAGGAAACGTTTACACAAAACGGGGACGTGCTCGACTTTTCTTTCTCACCGTCTCTCTTCTTGAATAATTGAATTGTTGCCCGCGAAGATGAGGTGGAATCTCTTGACGGTGATCGTGGGGGTCACCCTCGCCGCTTCGCTCCCGGGGGCTATCATGGGGACAGGGACCAACACCAACGAGACAGAGGCGATCCTATTTCTGGCCGAGTTCAACGAACAAGCGATGGTGGAATACTACAAATCGACGACGGCCTCTTGGGCTTACAACACGAATATCACCGACTACAACCAAGAACAATCGGTAAATAATTATAATAAATATTGTTCCTATTTGTTTCGTTTACACATCGATAACTGTGTACATTTCACGGATAGGAACAAGACCTCACAATCAGAGGGTCGGGGCACCCCTGCAAGCCAAGAGGCTTACTGCTTAAGGGTCGGGGAGGGGTGTGTGTGTGTGTGTGGGGGAGGGGGGGGGGGGGTGGGGGGGGGTTAGCTTTGCAAAGGAGGGGAGCTAATATGCGTATAGCAAACAATAAACATAGGCTGACTACTAGCCCTTCTTGAGCACACGTTGTAAAGTTTAATATACTGGTGCAAAAATAGGTCTGTGTACAATGTCCTTTCTTGTTTTATTATGCAAGAATACTTAATTTAAAGGTTAATCCCTTTATCATGGTTGTGGTAACCGATACAACTACGTAAGTGTTATGGTTTTGGCGTTTCGCGCGTGATTTTTTTCAGCGCAGGATACACTTGTGGTGGAGGCCTCTTTTTCATGATGGGGTCACGATGAAGTTTTCTTGTTTTATGGGGGGGGGGGGGGGGGCACTTAGGGGCACTGACCTGGGTCGGGGATGTATACATCCTCTTCCATAGCTGTGTCCTTGATCATGTTGATGCGTGTGTGCGAGAGTATGTGTCCGTGTATTTTAACAATGGATATACATTGTAATTAGATAATTAACTTTTCTCTTAACATGCTTAACCCATTGCATACGGACACCTGGTGGGTCTTGCATTAAATCTTTGGGGATTGCGAAATCTAGCATGGAGCAGGTTAATACAAAAACAAAGTCTTGCAACCATGTTGGAGTCCTTGACTCGTTAATTATTCATCGTTCATCCCCAGTGATCATGGTGATCACGATTCGTAATCCTTCACGCGTTTCTGCACAAGTATTCTTTTAATTTGAAGTTCGTTATATTTCCTTATACAAATTACAACATATCTCGATTACTTCATCAACATGATGGGTTCAGTAATTGTGTACGCATCTGCGTGCTCTTGGGAGAAGGACTTTTAACTCGCTCCCTCTAACTTGGTTCCTGTTATTGGCACAGTGTATACGTAGTATAAGTCAGTTAATCTCGTTGGCAGTGGGTTAAGCGAACCCAATCATGCTCATCAACCAATTGTCATGATTATGCTTTCCAAGCACGATATCTCATCACAGTGGCTGTGATATTCCCAGGGTCGTCTCCGGAACACTCTAATCAAACGAAATAATTGTCCAGCTTCATATTTTTTTAAACAAAAAGTTGCATCAATATTATATAAATACTCGATAGAATACCTATAAGTTTTGTAAATGTAATATACTATGTAATGTAATATTTTGATATAGTTAAGCTCAAGCAATAGGCCTATTTTTGTTTTCAATCCCATTGCAATTGAACGACAGAGGTAGGTAATCGTTTAGTGCATTATTATTTTGGGGTCAGGAGCGCCCCCAAATGTTAAAGGGGTAGTACAGTTTTGGTAATGCTGAGCTTTAGTAACCAACACCTGCACAATAACACTACAAACTAATATTAGGGAAGGTGCCCCCTATTCCCCCCCCCCCCCGGATAGCTACGCCACTGACCACACCTGCACAACATTTTATGAATCATCATGATCGTGATTTTTCCTTCATCTGAACAAAATGTATAATGTGTAATACAATGTAAAGAGAACAACTTTAGGTACGTTTTCTCTTTTCAATGAAAACAAAAATGATAATAAGGAAGAAAAAATACACATTTTGCCGACTCTTGCTCATGGATGGTTACATTTCCGGTTCAATCATAGACTTCCTGTGCCAGCCCTCTAGTTAACCCACATGCATCATCCAGTGTCAAGGTCATGATAACTAAAGGGATAGTTGAGTTTTGGTAAAGAAAGTACAGTTTTGGTCAAATTGAATTTTAGTAACCACAATAATTATGCACCATTACACTACAAACTAATAGTTATAACTCCACCGTGCTCGAAAGGTATAGAAAATTACAAACGACTAATTTAAAAGCCTGTCATCATTCAAAAAGAGCCATTCAAATACATTTGGTATGACCCGGTCTGGGTTCGAACCCGGGACCTCCCGTGCATGAGGCGGAGTGGCGGACACTCTAACCGCGAAGCCACCTTTAAATATAATGTGCATTTATTCCTGTTTATTTGTTGGCCCTTAAATTAGGCGAGGGGGAGGGTGTAACACGAGAGGGGGCGATTATATTTCACTTTGCACGTTTTAGTTACACAATTGGACATACAATCCAACCAACACACGTGCTGCTGCTGTACCCCTCTGTACGTGTTTCCCATACCTTCCCAGTCCCAGGGTTATAGGATAGTTGTTATAATCTCAACTACCCAAGGTGGTAAATTCATATTTTATTCATTATCATGGACAAATTGAGAAGCGTAAATCTAGGGTATAGTATTGGAGTGATGCACGTGTAGAATCATACGCAACGGATGTGGAGATGGGATGGAGGGGTGGGGGAGGGGGAATAGGGGATAGGGGCAACCATTACCAACGATTCAACTTTACGCTGAGGTTGGGGCATTTTGCTCCTTGCTTGGGGCGTCAGATGAAATACAGCCATTATAAGGACTGCCCCCATTGCAACATGCCCAAGGTACAGAGCCAGGTCATGTGTGAATACTATACGTGAGAGGGGCACCTTTGTACGCGGTTCCGTGATAAGAATTATATCATGTACTGACATGACTGACTGAAGGGGTGGAAATGCATGCCTACAAATATTAAGACAGGTGCCCCTCCCCCCCCCCCCCCCCCGTAGCTACGCCACTGAGCACACCTGCACAACATTTTATGAATCATCATGATCGTGATTTTTCCTTCATCTGAACAAAATGTATAATGTGTAATACAATGTAAAGAGAACAACTTTAGGTACGTTTTCTCTTTTCAATGAAAACAAAAATGATAATAAGGAAGAAAAAATACATATTTTTCCGACTCTTGCTCATGGATGGTTACATTTCCGTTTCAATCATGAGCTTCCTGTGCCTCTAATCAACCCACATGCATCATCCAGCGCCAAGGTCAGGATACTTAAAGGGATGCTCTCCCTTTGTTCGTATAGGATCATGAAAATGTAATGTAATATATCTTCCGCTTCATTTATTGTTAAAGGAGATCTAATAACATTGTCCAAACCCTTTAAAACTTACTTGGAACTCTAGCGGTTCTCTCATAATTTGCTGTATTCGTAGTAAAAATAGAAGCATGGAACCGGTTTCGGGTTTTCGAATTTCCCTTTCGTTAAACTATCCACTAGATAGTTAAAACCGTGTAGAAGTTCAGTGCAATGAGTTAGTGAATATCACTTTGCATTTTCACATATTACTCGGCCATATAACATCCATTTAACGTGAAATGTTCTCACATTATTCAGTTGACGTATCAGATCACAACAACCATTCATTAAAGGGATCTAGTAACTTTGTTGACATGTGCAAAAAGTGATGAATGGTTGATACAATGCATATTGTTGTTATTTGATACGTCCACTGGGTGTTGTGTGCAAATTTCAAGTCAAATGGACGTTATATGGCCGAGTAATGAGCAAAAATGCAAAGTGATGTTCACAAACTTATAACACTCACTTTGTACACGGTTTTCGCGATTCATTGGATTATTTAACATCTGAGCACTTCAACCTGAATGCAACAAGGTATGAGGGAACCGCTAGAATTCCAATTGTATTTTGAGGATTTGGACAATGTTACTAAGTCCCTTTAAATTGTGCACATTTCAACTAAGTTACTAGATCCCTTTAATTTGTTCAAGACTTTATTGTTTCATGCAGTTTATAATATAATTGTGGAACCATCATAATTGAATTCATTTGGTCTTAAAGGTGGAGTAGATCCTATAATTGTTTACATTTTGTCTGTCATACCGTATGTATTGGTGCCAATTTAATATACTGGGCACTGCAATGTTAATGTGCGTTTTCATTGTGAATTGTATTATCGTAAATACTTTTGATGTTGTTTTGTCATATGATAGTTGCTTGTGGAAATATGCAAACAACGTTATCATAATACGGTAGACGACTCGGGTTTTGAAATAAACATTATGATATCGTTTGCTGGTTAGGTTCGGCAAATGGGATTGAAATACACATTTAAAAGCTCGGAAGACCGTTCCGAAGTCAGCATCACATTAAATGGTTTATAATGTAATTACAAACAGCTCTGATGTTCCGTTGCATCGAAACACCGTCTTAAATGCACCCCCCCCCCCCCCCCCCATCCCCCCTCCCAGGAATATGTGTTTTATATTGCGATGTAATCTTCGACTGGACGGTCAACTTATTCCGTTAAAGGGACTTAGTAACATTGTCCAAATCCTCAAAATCCAATTGGAATTCTAGCGGTTCCCTTATACATTGTTGTATTCGTATTAACAATAAAATCATGGGACAGGTTTTGGTTTTTCAAATTTCCCTTTCGTTAAAAAGATATGTACGATTGAAGCGTTCAGATGTTGAATAATCCACTGGATCGTCAAAACCGTGTACAAAGTGAGTGCAATGAGTTAGTGAATATAACTTTTCTTTTTTGCTCTTTACTCGGCCATATAACGTCCATTTAACTTGAAATTTTCACGCAACACCCAGTGGACATATCAGATAACAACAAAATACATTGTATCAACCACTCATCACTTTTTGCACATGTCAACAAAGTTAATAGATCCCTTTAATATGGTCGAAGTCCATTTGAACGCCAAAATGCTTTTGTTATTGAAGCGTCAGCTAAAACTGATCTATTATAACAAATGTATGTTTCTAGTATGATCCATATTTTAACCAATGCGTCATTACTCGTAGTAACTCCTCTGCTTTGGCCCAATGTACTTTTTGCGGTGACAACAATAAGCTCAAACTACAATGGTGAAAAATCCTTTTCTTATGCTGCTTCTTTTCTATGGAACAATATTCCCTTATTATTCGCACTTCCCACAATGTTGATACGTGTAAGTCCAGGTTGAAACTCATTTGTTTAAGTTAGCCTTTTGTGATCGTTAATGATTGTTTATACACATGTATTTTTATATACCCTAACATTTTGTTTTGTTCATTTTTATGTAAATATAGTGTTAAGCGCTAAAGGCTTTTTGCAATTTGCGCTATATAACTATCTATTATTATTATTATGTTGTTAAACACACTAAAACTGGCAACAAAACATTAAACATTCATTAGACAGGTGAAGTATACAGTACATTAGTTTGAATACCTATGATGGCAAACTGATTTAACATAACAATGCTAATAACATGACAGAAAAATATATTTTGAATTATAACTATAAGCACAGCTTGTCCTCGTTTACATACGAGTAATTGGATATAACGCTTCTCATAATCAAACATGTGATTATTGCCAGTGATAAACTGATAATTATACTGATGAAGAGGACTTATGAATTTACATTAGACGGGAGGATTAAGCACGTTATGAAAGAACAATGCATTTGAATAACAATCTTGCCAACCTATAATTATAATACATAATCCCATTTTATAAACAAAAATAATAATAATCGATCTACAATACTGTAGTCGATTCATGCAGTGCGGGAAATTAAATTAATAATTGTCATTATTGATGGTTGCTCGAATAGGCATGTATACGCATCAAGGTGACTCTGTCAAGGACAAGACACGATCAATGGAATAATGAAACCATGGTCGACTCAGACGGTGGGGGTGAGGATGGTAAGGATTTCAGTATATAGAGGAGGGGATAATAGACATACATGATAGTGATATTGTCTATGGTTACAGTTCGTTTAGCCTCACATGACATGACATAGATGATATAGGAGCACATTCTCCTCATGCATGTCATGGGGCTGAGATCTTTTAATATTATACCAATTTTAACTCAAAAGCAAAAAAAAAAAAAAAAGTCTTCGCCGCTTTGATGCCCGAAAATTATGTTTTTGATGTTAAGTCCGAAAATAACATGATTGTACCCGAATATGGGACGGTTTTGCCCGAAAACGACGTTGGATTGCCCTAAAATGTCATTAATTTGCCATGTAACATGACTCTGCCCGAAAATGACATGAGTATACCGAATATGACTTCATTCTGCTCGAATATGACACGGATTTTCCCGAAGACGACATGGTCGGATATGGTCGTTTTCAAAACTTCGGGGGGGGGGGGATAGCTGCAGCCCCTTCAACCCCCCCACCGCCTCATACGCCTATGAAAAGGAGGGCGGAGGAATGACCTCTAATAGGGATGGAGGCATTTGATTGGTAGAGGAAACCCCGACTCCTCTTTACGACCATGGGTCAATAAATCACATTAAAGAAACATGATAATGTGTACATGCAATGGATGCAACGATTAATTAAATTGCAACATACCGTATTGCATGGCAGAGAATCAAGCTGAAAGAGTCGGGATATAATAGGCTGTGTTTCTCTTTCTTGTTACAAAATGACGTTGAAAAAATAGTGAAAACACAATCAACATTATCTATCATCAATATAACAAACGTGTTATCTCATAATTTCTATTACAATGAGGAAAACTTACATGATTAGTTTGGCATTTTATGGCGAAACATTAATTGTTTTATAAAATCATAATACTACAAACAATTTATACATGTATATAATATTTATATATACTATTTATATTTTTTTTATTTGGCATGCCACCTTTTCTTCTTAATTGTGTTCTTTTGTTTTTTTCTTTCAGTGTTTTTTTTCTTCGAATTTTGATAAGACACAATTACCCCTGGGAACCATATGTTTTACAAGCTTTGCTTATTTTTGATTCCCCCATATTTCACGCTATGTTAATTATAAAACAATTTGTGATTACCGGTATGTAATATTTATTGTATATTAGTCTTCTGTGTATTTTCTATTGTATTTTGTTCATGAATATTGTTTGTTTGTATATTTACTTGTTCAAAATATTATTTATGAAATATGGAAATAAATTTTAATCAAAATTCAAATCAAAACAATTATAAATTCTTTTCATATCAAGCAGATAGAGGGGATTAAGCCGTTAAAAAAGACCAAACATAATCCGTAATCTTTATGATATTATATTATTTATAAAGCAAATTAAAATGAACTAAGGTCGCTGTATAAATTTTTCTCCAATAAAAAAAGAAATCATCATTCTACGCAATTAAATTAAAAAAACATTTTACAACACCAATGCTACTTTTCCTCGGGATGGTAAATTGTCAATTATTTTGGTCTTTGGCATGTTTGGTAAGACATATCAATTGCATGTAGTATGTTAAAGGGGTAGTTTAGTTTTGGTAGAGAGGGCGCTGCACATCACAATTTTTGTATGAGGTAATGAAAAACTGAGTGTCGAATTTGAGAGAACATGCAATTTTAATGGCAGAATAAACTTTATTTGGTCAAAATCGACCCAGAAACGGCTGAAATATCAATACATATGTCTGATCTTATAATTATTTGGGGCCCAAATAATTAGATGATTTAAACAAAATTTAAAAATGCTTTCACTTTTTCAAAAATTTTCAAAAGCGTTTTTTAAATAGTTGTTGAGGATCTCTCTATTTAATCTTTGTACAATAAAACATCACATGCATAATTTTGTATGAAAAATGGTTGAAACCGATGCCTTTTTAGAAAGCGCCCTCTTGTGTTTTAATGGCTCTTTTTTATGATAACGGGTTTTTTACTTCGTCGTTTGTAATTTTGTATACCTTTCTAGCATGGTGGAGTTATAAATATTAGTTTATATTTTTACTGTCCAGGTTTTGGTTACTAAAGTTCAGCCTTACCAAAACTGTACTACCCCAGTAAGGCCTCCCTGCGTAAGTAGGGAATATATACATGAACAACAACAGAATGTAGCTATTTATATACTTCTTATTATCAATGGATCAAATTGTCAACAAATAATATCTTCTTTAGCACCGACAAAAATATATACTCTTCCTCAGACATGACGTCATATCCGGTCTAATCACGTTAGTTTATTTCCCACTTACAACGTAGTTCCCTTGATGACGTCACGAATATACATCAAACGCCACATAAAGACACGCTAGCTGCTATAACAATCATCATCAAATCGTCAAAATTATATCAATTGGAAGGACCCTGTATAATGTCAACGGCGTAGCCACAAATGTATAAGAATGGGGGCGCAGGGGATGTCAAACGAAGGAGGTGCTTGGGAGTAATGCATAGGGTGCAAAAGAAATTTAGCATGTGATATATATAATATAATAGGATGAAGTTGCGTTCACTTTGTTGCGTTCAATTTGTGTTTCCAGACTTGGAATGGAAGGGGGGGGGGTTAATTGTGTTGGGTGGTAGGGTGTCACGCAAGTGCTACCCCCATAATATCTACGCCACTGAATCGACAGACATGATGAGCAGATAGACAGATAAGGGATGACGTCTTAAAGTTCATTTTGACACTTACTCTCTCCGTCTCCCACACTCTCCCTTCTCTTGCATCCGAAGAAATCAATTTAACTGCTCATAACGAGGCGTCCATCATGACGCAAACTCTGGCCAGCTGACCCGAGAAAAGGTTATAACTCCATCTGGAGGTGCAGAAGAGGGGGCGAGGGGGCAAAGGGGGTAGGGGGTCAATCACCTCTTATCCTTACCCCCTCTTGTATGATTGTTCCTGCACCCCTCATGATCCTTGTGTGTCAAACATCAATATATACAAACTTTAATATCATAATTCCTACACATATTTATATGTTATCCTGTTATGGGGAACCTTGCTCGCTCGTTACCTCCCCCCCCCCCCCCCCTCCGCCCCCGCCCCCCTCCCATTTGCCTGGATTAACCCTATAACGGACACCGCTTCATCTACTGTAAACAAGTTAAAGGGATTATATTACAAATCGCGGACTGACTAAAAAAAACAATGATGGTGACATGCACTACAGTCAGTGCTAAAGATGTGTTTTGCAAGGGAAAATATCTACATAATTATGTAATGAATGTCATGTATGTCGTGTAATTTGTTTTATAATTAGGGTCGATATATTTGCGAGGAGCATAATTTCAATTAGGGTGGACACATCGATATTTTTTGTTCATACTTTATCAAGAGAGTTGTATATTAGATACATTTTTGAGCAGGAGTCAATACTTGAATGGATATTCACTTAATGATTGTAGCATTTCCTAGATATTGAGGGAGAAAGAAAATAATTATTCAAGACGACGAAGAAGTAGAAAATGATGAAGAAAGTAACAAAAGTCGAGGTGGAAAGGGAAGTGTAGAACAACATTCTAATAACAAACAACGTATCAAAACATCATCAACAAATCTGTTGCCTGTATACACCATGTACACAATTCCTGTTCGCACATGGTTTGCACATGCAGTGACGGTCTCATGACCTACATAGAATGAGATATTGACAACCCCAAGCCAGGAGAAAAGTATGACCTTATTAAACACTATTAGATCGAATACTCCACCTCCCGCTTCCTCCTCGGCGGCCTGTCTGTCAAGATCATACCCTCATTCTTCAAATGATGATCCTGCGACACATTGTACGTCCACGCTGAGAGAACTTGGAGCATAGCGGAAAATGGAAAGGGGAAGGCTGATAAAGGGGCAAAATGGTGATGATGATGATGATGATAATTAATGATGATGATGATGATGATGATGATGATGATGATGATGATGATGATGATGATGATGATGATGATGATGATGATGATGATGATGATGATGATGATGATGAAGAAGAAGAAGATGAAGAATAAGATGATGATGATGATGATGATATTGATGATGATGACGAAGATGACAATAATGATGATGATTATGACAATAATGATGATGATGATGATAATGATACTGATAATGGTGACGACGATGATGGTGGTGATGATGATAATGATGAAAATACAAGGAACCTAGACAGGTATTTCGTTTTTCGACTACCCCGCCCCCATTGTCATTATCTCATTGTCAAAATACACAAACATCTTACAATATCATGATCATAACAACTGTGACTAAACCGTGAGATGTGATTAATTAACCACGAGGTCTAAACATTATTCTTAAGGTTGCTAATGTTTGCAATGCTATGACGACCTTGAGACATTATCAGGTCACATTGGAGGATAAAGTGCTTGAACTTGTTACATCTATACACGATGTGTGCTTATATACTCCAATCCGCTCTGCGTTTGACGATTTCGTGTGAATATTATTTTCTTTATTATGTTTTGTACGACACTATTTGTGCGTCACAAACGTGTGTCGATGATTCCTTTCAATCAGCGCACGGCAATCACAATTCACAAATATTTATATCAAATCTTGACTTAAAGGGCACGGAAGCAGGGAACGTAAATATTGGCACGCAGGCTCAACGTAAAACCGTCGGTTGTATGACTATTATTACAGTCAGACCTGTCTTAACAATCGCTCAAGCGAAACACTAAAGCAGTCTTTGTAAACAGGTAATCTCTATAATAGACAGGTGATCTGTTATTAGGTTTTAACAGTATTATCATGTATGTACCGTAGAATCTTCATTATATTTAACATTATTTGTGTGTATGTGATGTGTTCATCTACTCTAAAATTTATTTCATACTGCATACGCATATTATTATAATGTACACGTATAATTATTAGTTGACCATACATTGCGAGACAAACGAATATCACTAGCGATATTATTTTCGATACTATATCCGCAATGAGTAATATATTTACTATTACGTATAATTATCATATGCATTTCCTAAAAATGACGCCACTTATCATGCTAGTGTCTTCGTCAAATTCTCTCAGCTGGTTCTTCGTGAAATTGTGTGTAGCGCAAAACACCACACTTAAACCATGTTTACATTGATTATAAACTAGATACAATAATTACGATGCGTGATTTTGAGATGGAATCGTTTATCGTGTCTTTGTTCGTCTTCGTGGAAGATTGAAGCCACTAGCCGCGCTACACTGACTGAGATGACTTGTGATGAAGGCCATTGGGAGACAAAGTGCGGAATAACTAGGTGCCCCACTTTGCGCCCAGTAAATATTTAATAATCATATACGGTAGCTTCCGTTTACTGGCATTGCCACATGTTTTTTTGGACGGACGATGATTGAAATGAGATAGAAATGCATGGTTAAAAAGAAATATAGATTGAGAGGGGAGAAATAGAAGAAATGGGAGCTAATTGCGGCGGCGATGCGGTGGTTTACAGCAAACATGATGCCCTTTATTCGGATTACGTTGTTTGGTTGTGGCAGGATACGTATAGAATCACTAAACATGCTAAAGATCTAGTTATTGATGGTATAATCAGAGTTGTTTATTATTTTACTATTATACTTACCTGTATTGATTCAACACAAAAACTATTAACACACGAATTGTATTCGAATATTTATGTTTACATATTACACTATACTCCTACATAATTATGTATATATACGAATATCAACAAGATAACGTCATAACATGAATCCATTTTAGTTAGACCCCATACACGTATTAATAATAAGGTCGTATATATGAACATATAACGTCCGTTGCATATAGTTGCATGTCTATGACGTGAACTTGATATATGTCATGTTCGATGAAGACCTTTCTAGTGAGGTATTGGAGAAAGATATAGATCTAGAAGTGGAATAAGGAGGACACCGTGGCGCCCATAAGGTCACCATGTTACGAATCCCGCCACGCAATTACCGTCAGACGGACTAAGTCCTTGATGTCTTATGGCGAACCCCAAATAATTTAACTAGATAAGCGAAAGAATGTTTAATGATGATGACCAATCTTATTTTGCGAGACAGCATGCTATATTTCCTCCGTGATGAGTTGGCAACGATGTGCTGCCAGTGGCGGATCTACGGGGGGGGGGGGGGGGGGGGGGGGGGTTAGGGGGTTTAACCCCCCCCCCCCCCCCCCTTGGGCTGCCAAGTGAAAATGTGATGTGCATAGAAAAACGCCATCATGTGTCCAGACCCATGCACAGTATCCGCATCGTCATTGGGTCAACCACCCCCCCCCCCCCCCCCCCCCCCCCCTTAGCAAAAATCTAGATCCGCCCCTGGCTGCGTGATGTCATCAAGTCTAACATTCATGTAAGATACTATTATAGTTCAGTGTAACTCTTCATCGATACGGACTGATACATTCGATGTCTCTAGCCCAGGCTGATGCAAGGGAGGGTAAAACCAAGGAGTTACTATAACTCCTTGGTAAAACGTTCTGTGATCAGCTGATGTCTTCAGACAGATGTGTGAAAGTGTAACATGAAACGAGAATGCAAACCGGTTAAGAAATGTGCGATAATAACAATTTGCCATTTTGCTGACTTAGTATCATAGGACTTGTAAATCACAGTTGAAAATGTTCCGAAGATACTTTCAAATTCAATTATTGATGTCCTAACAACGTTGAACAAATATTATGTGCTGCATAATAGTTTATTTAAACATGTTAAAACACGTTTTAGCCGTGCTTATATTAGATTTCCACGTAATTTTCATTATGATAAACCTATCACTGTGTTCACAAAATAAACATAAAATATTGTGTCTTTTGTGTCCCGTCTTATTATAACAAAAAGTTCCGTCTGGAAATTCCACCAACCATATTATAGGTTTTCCCGCTCAATTTTGCACCTTTTTCAATCGAATTCATTTAGGGTCATTCGAATTCGCGCGTTGCCGCGTAATCGTTGGTATCGGTCTTCCAAATTCCGAATAAGTGCATGCGAATTCATGCATACGCACACGCTTTCGTGAATAGACACAGAAGTTCATTTATGAGCATTCGAATTCACGAATGTGCAGCCAACTGTCAACGGCCTTCGCGAATTCGAATGACCATTGATGAAAAGGTATGCACTTTGTGCAAATTCACTTGCTCCTACGTGATTTTTAACGACTATTTACGAATTCGAATGCTGCTTTGGTACGGCGATCGCAAATCGCGCGAATTCGTTTGCTCCTATTATCAATTCGATTGACACAATCGCGAAATTGAGCGGGAAAACCTATATTATTATGTTATAAAGCGATATACTTGTCTGATATACCGTTAATTACCACCATTACGCCTACTTTAGTATCATGTATATAAGTACATCGTCCTGACGGCTAATAGACTACTTGCATGACTTGCGACCCAAATCTTGAAACAAACAAAAAGCAGATAACAGTGTTAACCCGCGTCTCAGAGGTTATCGGATGATAAGAAAAGTAACACTAAAAAAGATAATAAAGTACATGTGAATGCACTTCTATTTGTTTCCAAGTCGAGTATGAATAGTTTTATGGCACCCTAAAGATTGTCTCTTTTATTTCGTTTTGTGGACAGATCAGTCACGTAACGTAAGCGAATCGTGCGAAAATGTATCTAGATAAAAACATCGTCTCTCAAACAAAACCTTGATTACGACCCCATGGAGAACCCTTGCAGGTACGCAACCAGTGGAAAGCGTGGGTCTACCCCATGTCTACCAGGGACACGCAACTTTAAAGGGATCTAGTAACTTTGTTGACAAGTACAACAAGTGATGAGTGATTAATAAAAGATCTGATATGTCCACAAAGTAATGTGTGAATATTACACGTTAATTGGATGTTTTTTGGCCGAGAAATAAGCAAAAATGCAAAGTGATATTCACTGACATTGCACTTACTTTGTACATGGCTTAATGCTCCACACTAACTTATTTTTTCAATTGCCCAGTCGGGCAAGTAAAATCAGGTTTTTTCAAATTTTACTTGCCCGAATAGAAAACTTACTTGCCCGAAAATGAAAAACAAAGAAAAACATAACAAATATCATGTTCTTACAAATATATGATAATTTCATGTTATAAGTTACTGAGGTCCGAAGAAATACGTTTCGCTACATTTTGAGAACCCCATCGGTAAAATTACAGCAATCAGTAACTCAGTAACATTCTGGCATTTATTTCGTCTCATTTATTGTCTGTCGGACTTATTAAATAAGCATAATTTCAATGATGATTATATTACGGTAAGTAATAATCAAAACGTTTTCGCATCATTTGGATAACGTAATCAGTAACATTTTGGCATTCATTTCGACTGATTTGTCTTCTGTCGGACTTATTAAATAAGCATGATGACAATGATAATTTTATTGACTAATATTCAAAACGTTTTGGCTTTTGACTCATGACATGTATCGTCTGTCGGACTACTGAAACATCAGTTTTATCATCGCAAAATAAGAGCACGCAGTATCAAAATTAATGCCGATAAAACGATGTCAAACTTATTTAAAATAGTGTTATCATCTTCTCAAAATTAGCAAACAAAGTTACGATAATGCGCTACAAGAAAATTTGAAACATCGTTTTCATCATCGCAAAACAAGAGCAGGCAATATCAAAATGATTGCCGATAAAGCGATGTCAAACTAATCTGGAATATCGTTATCATCTTCTTGTAATTAGCGAACAAAGTTACGATGATGCGCTTCAAGATTATGACGCAAAATAAATCTGAAACATCGATTTCATCATCGCAAAATAAGAGCAGGCAATATCAAAATGATTGCCGATAAAGCGATGTCAAACTAATCTGGAAAATCGTTATCATCTTCGTGAAATTAGCGAACAAGGTTACGATAATGCGCTTCGAGAATATGACGCAAAATAAATCTGAAACTTCGTTTTCATCATCGCAAAATAAGAGCAGGCAATATCAAAATGATTGCCGATAAAGCGATGTCAAACTATTCTGGAATATCTTTATCATCTTCTTGAAATTAGCGAACAAAGTAACGATAATGCGCTTCGAGAAAATGCGGCTTTTTATAAGTTTTAAAGCTTAATCGCGGACGATAAACAGTCGAAATGAGTGCCGTAATTTGCGCTAATTTATAACTCCGACAGACGATAAATGAGTCGGAATTATTTCCGTAATTGTGTAGTTTTATAGTTGCCCGATCGGGCAACTAACATAGACCATTTATGACATTTTACTTGCCCGACAAGAATTTTTACTTGCCCCGGGCAATCGGGCAAGCGTTAATGTCGAGCGCTTAAATTATCCCGTAGACAGTTTAACATCTGAACATTTCAATCGTAAATATCTTTCGAACGAAATGCAAATTTGAAAAACCGAAACCTGTCCCGTGCTTTTATTGTTAATATGAATATGACAAGGTATGAGGGTTTATGTTCACTTGGTCTAATCTCAGTTGGTCTACTTTCCATTTGGTCTACTACCTGATGCCTCCAAAACCCTAACCCTAACCCTAACACTTACCCTAACCCTAACCCTAATCCACAACCCTAACCCTAATCATAATCCATAATCATAATCATAATTAAGCCGCCAGATTCATAATTTTCTAGTAGACCAAATGGGAATAGACCAAATGGTTGTAGACCAAGTGGCAATTTACCGGTATGAGAGAACCGCTAGAGTTCGAAGTAAGTTTTGAGGATATGGACAATGTTTTACTAAGTCCCTTTAATGTACGTGACTTGTTTTTACATTTTGTCTCTGTGTTGTAATATTCACCAGTTGCTTTATCTTAATCAAACAAAAAAAATGATATTCCCAAGTTACATACATGGTAAACAGAATTACGAAAAAACACGTTCACAAAAGCATACAATTAGTATTGTACATTATGTTATTAAATGTGATATGTAGATCACATTGTACGTAATATTTAAATTCGTATTGGTTTAGGTATCATTCGCAAACAATTTGTTATATTTCGTATATACATTTATGTATCGTGATCATTAATTTTCGTGATACTTCGCAACCAAGTCGTTAGGGTTATTACAGCATAGATCTACTACTATCATAGTTAGGCCCATGGTTGTATAAGTACAACCCTCTATAAATGTGTAATATAGGCCTATGTACTGTATTTGTAGATCCCCTGGTCATCTTGTCCAGCAGATAATTGATGATATATTGGTCGCTCAGCGGTCAGTCGCCTTTTTCGGCGTAGCGCAAACCACACAAGATGAGTCGAAGAAGACAAGATGCTGGACACCCCCTCCCCCATGCACGCACGCACACACACATACATACACACATACGCACGCATACGCACGCATACACACACACACACACGCACACACGCACACTCACACAATCATACAATAATGATAATTTGTTCAATGTTTTTCGTCATTTACTTTTGTTCCACACGGAAGGCGCGTCTTCGGGCAATAATTACCAGAGTTAAAACTATGGCGTAGCCTTGTATTGATTAACACGGGGGTGTAATTAATAGGTATAACAGGGGCATGGGAAGTCAAGTGTATATCCCTTGGTGTTAATGTTGGGGTGTCCAAACGTGAGGGGTTCGTATGCTGGTCCTGCACAATTCTATAGACATACGTCTTCTATATACGTACGCCGTTTTTTGGCGTAAAATATTCTGATTGAATGCAACGCCAATATTTTAACAACAACAACAACTTCATACTTGATGTGATAATCCCTTTAGGCAGTTCATACAGCTGCAAGCTTTACTTGGATGTGTGCCATGCAAATTAATAAGTATAATAATAATATAAAATAATATCAAATTAAACATTACTTAGGACAAAAACACATAACACATACAAAAACAGGCGTACACACTACAGATCTATTGTAATGACGATTCACAATTACCACTGAACCTTCGTACATTAGTTCAGAGTTCAGCTTAACCCCTCTGACCAACTGGCACATGTGCCATGTGTGCATGATTAGGGCTTAGTATGCACATAAATATTAGTTTAGTTGCCAACTAGAGTTTATTCCGTCGGTAACAAGCTTACTCAGATAACCATAGAACACTAGGGCCCCGTTGCAGAAAGAGATACAATCGATTGTAAGTTGAAAATAATGGTAAGTCAGATCACGTGTTCTAGATGCGCAAATCTGATTGGTTGAAACGCGTCAATTTTCTCACTTACGATCAATCGTAACTTACAATCAATTGTATCTCTTTCTGCAACGGGGCCCTAGTCAGTAATGCTAGGTTACTTATAGGTGCGAAGCAAGTTGACATACAAAATGTATTGTTACCCAGGCCCCATATTCATAAAAACAAAGGCTAGCTTAGCTCCACCCATATTCATTAAACCAGCATATCGTAGCTCTATTCTAGGCATTATAAACGGGTTGGTTTGTTTATTCATACTTCTATGATTCTAGGTCTATTTTAGGTGATAGGACTAAAGTGCAACAAAGTATTCCTTTAGTTTCCAACTAATCTATGTAGTTCAAGCAATGAAAAGGGAAATCTGAATGGAACTATTAGTTTTATGTTGGGATGAGATGTATACAAAAATGTTTTTTTTCTTTCTAAAACAAGTTCAATGTCCCTGGGGGTGTTTCACAAAGATCCTAAGTTTAACTTATCTCTAAGTTGGACTTAAAACGTATGGAGAGCCATTAGTTTCTTTGAAAAATTGTTTTTAAAAAATCCTTTTTCAAAGGCATAAGTTGTTGATTTAAATATTTTCTATTATTCAAACACTTGCATTCTTGGTTTTGAATATATTTTATTTAAGGCTACTCATGGCTTTCCATAATAGATAAGTCCAACTTAGAGTTAAGTTCAACTTAGGATCTTTGTGAAACACCCCCAGGACTCCCTGCTGAGCATAACAGAAGGACACCATTTAGCTAATATATATTTGACACATATTGAACAAAATGGATATTAATAATTATGTGGGACGGGTTCATTATAATTACCGGTATAATTGTATTGCTCCTATTCAATTTGATTAAATTTAGTTCAATTCAATGTATTACATTACATTTTATTCAAAGAAAAAAATAATAGTCATCATGGTCACGGGAGTGGGTGTATATGAACAGAAGCATTCTGGGCTAATAGTGATGTAACGTTTCGGAACGGAACATGAGAGCATTTTCTTTTACACAAACAGGGCACTTTGGGGAAATGTAACAATGAATCCGAAGATATTTATAAACAACTCCCATAACTCGTCCTCGAAACTGTGCAAATTGATCAAATACATCGAATAATAAAACATTTTGTGAAAACCACATCGAACGTGTATAACACCCACTCAACTCCATTGTGAAATTCGTATTATACAGTGCGTCCCAGATAAAAACGAAACCGAGATTTATTAATTTGTAATCATATTTTAATCACAATTATGAATAATAAATGACACATTTTTTGGAAAGCTTGGCTCCTCTTCTTTCATTTGATACCACTCATATTATGATACATAATTCACGCATGAGTGAATAAAGACAATATGAAGCAGGGCTACCAAAAAGTCATTTGCACAACGAAACCTGAATTTCAAAGAGATAGATTTGAAAACATTTTTATTATCGTGACGTGGCAATCATACTTCTAAAAATTTCATTTGCTGCTCTTTCATATGACATCTCAATCGATAACAATGAGCCAGGGGTGACAGAGATATCTTGATGTAAAGTGATTTGCATTCCCCTCACATCCACTACACTTGTTCTTTCTATATTTATATTAAATATTTTGTTGTAATGATGTGTGTACGGGATTTAGCAAGTCATGGCAGGCTTTTCGCCTGCATGGTGGAGACATGTCATTTTATATTATTGTACTTACTTTTCAATCAAACTCAGGCTGGAATATTGACTAAAAATGACCTTTAAATGCAATCACAAGGTAATTGATTTGAGTTGCCGGGCCACTTTGAATAATTATGTTCTTTATATGGTCTAATCAACTACAGGTAGCTGCAACTTTAGCCCTAGCGGTGTTCGAAGGTAACATGAGGGCACAGGCCCTGATGTTCAACAGAACTGGATTCTCTTTCGACACCAACAGGCAGCTTGAGAAACTCATCTACATCGGCGATTCGGCCATGGAGAATCAGGCGGACATAGATGAGGTAATGGGCAGGGACGGGTGATAATAGTGGTGTGGTGGTGGTGGTGACGATGATAAGAGTGATCATGCTGATGATGATGACGATGATGGTGATGTTTATGACAATGAGGATGACATGATGATGATGATGATGGTGATGATGATGATGATGATGATTATGATAATGATGTTAAAGATATGGATGATGATGATGATGATGACGACGAAGATGATGATGACGAAGATAGTGATGTTTATGACGATGAGGATGATAATGATGATGATGATGATGATAATGATGAGGATGATGATGATGATAACGAATATGACGATGACGACGATGATGATTATGATGATGATACTAATAACAATGAGGATGATGATGATTACGATGATGACGATAATGATATTTCTGCAAGATATGATGTATTTCCTTTCCTTTTATTTTGTTTGGCGATTCAGTTAACCAACCTTCTGGCAGATATGGAGACCCGGTACTCGACCGGCAAGCCATGTGATAGCGATGGTACTTGTTACGACCTCGAACCAGGTAACTTATCTTCAACTCGGTATTTCATTTTTCAGTCTAAATAATATTCCATAGTAATAGTCGTTTTGGAATCTATTTTGAACACATTTTATAAAGTTCTAATTATTTCTTGATTTTCATTTTCCATTGAAATAACAATTTGAAGCTCCATGTATTTCAGAGAATTGATAACATGTAGGTGGGCATGGTCCTTCAGATAAGGGAATCTAAAAATACATATGAAATACTGATAAAGATAATGCAGCATGTGTTACATGGAAGAAGTTCCAATTTATTTATATATATACACAGATAACATCTCAATTATGTGAAGGTGATATTCCCACATAGCACAGTAAAGAGCCCTCAAGATATTTCCCATTTAAACATCTTTTCTTAGGCGCTTAGAAACATTTGTATAACGCGCTATATATTGTGATACATTATTTTCTATTACATGTATTATTATAACCATGGTAACAACTGATGGTAAAAAGAGAATCGCTCAAGCAAAAGAAGGTAAACGTATATTTGTTTTTCTCACGCTTATGTCAAGGATTAACGGCTCGTCGTGCTCAGCATTATGTTTGTGTTGTAACCACATCTTTGTGATGGGATTCGGATATGTGATCGTTAATTATTTCATGTATCTGTTGTATTGTTCTTGTGTTCAAGGGCGTGGACGTTCCATTAGAGTTTGTTTATGTATGAGAAACCACATGGATTCACTCGGCTGTGAGTCTCAAGGTTCAAGGTTCATTTTATTTATTTATTTCACAAAAACATTTGTACATAGAATAATAGAACAAACCACATAAGCAAACAATTTGAAGTGCACTATTCAGTCAATATACAACCCAAATGGGTTTTTCTAAACAAGTCATGAAAGAAAGAGGAGACCTTAAAGAAGCTGGGCTTGTAAGAGCAAGGTCCCCAGAAAAAATAATACATCAATGTTTTAATTACTTTGAAACATTAAACAAAAGACAAACTACCTCATAAGACTATGAATGATTAAACATGGGAAAACGTGGGGAAAATATTTACAAAGGGATAGCTTGAAATTTGAAAAGGAGAGGAGGAAAATATATACAAAAGGATGGAGAGGAAAAGAGCAAAATGGAACAAGAAAAACAACAAACAGAGAAAAGCAGAGAAAGAAGAAGGTTCTATGTAGGGGGAAAGGGTGTTGAGAAAAAATAGGGTGTTGAGAAAAATTGAAAAATATAAGAGAGAGAGAGAGAGAGAGAGAGATAGAATGTGAACTACAAACATTTACAACATTTACATTTACTAACAAACGAAAACAAAACAAAACAAAAACAATGGACGTTATCAATAACAAAAACAAATAATTACTTAATATCATTTCTGGAGATATCATTTTTACATTAAATATTCTCAGCATAATTACTCAATAAATGTAATTTCAATTTGCGTTTAAAAACAAATACACTGACAGAACTATTTACATCGATAGGAAGTGAGTTCCAAAACTTGGGACCAGTACAAGCCAGCGTATTCAGAGCAAAAGCAGTTCTTACACGTGGTATATGAAGTCCAGTTGCCTGCCTTGTATTATAATTATGAATTTGATTGTTCTTTCGAAATATTTGTACTAGCGCATTTGGGAGAGTACCATTTTCAAAACCATACATAATTGCGCCTAACTGTAAAAAGTAAATGCCTTCAACCTTCAATAACTTATTACTATCGAACAAAACATTAGTATGAGCACGATAATTTACATTAAAAACAACTCTAACCACCCTTTTCTGGGCAACACAAATCTTATCTAAACACAACAAAAAAAGTAACTCCCCCCCTAAGCAAAATGGCGTAACTTTTTAACAAATAGGGTTTGAGCAACATAACTTGGCAGGAATGTTTCTAAAATTATTGGCTAACGTCTCTGTGAAAATGAATTTGATCCGCTATGCCATGCATGAGTGAGGACACATTAAAGGAAAAATTTCACTTTTCAAAAGTCACAAGAGTCAAAAAATGAAAATTCTGCCTTTGATGTGTGGTCACTCATCCATGACTCGACGGACCAATTTCATTTTCACACATAAGTTAGTCAATAAATGTAGGAACAATCCTGCCGAGTTATTTTGCTCAAAACCTTTTCGTTAAAAAGTTATGTTATTTGATTAAGGGGGACTTATTTTTGTGTTGAGTTTAATTGATCAGTATTGTTGGAATAAACTCAACAAAAAAGTAAGTCTCCTCCTGATTAGAATAACATAACTTTTTAACAAAAATGTTTTGAGCAAAATAATTGGGCAGGATTGTTCCTACACTTATTGACTAACTTCTGTGTGAAAATGAAATTGGTCCATCGAGTCATGCATGAGTGAGCACATATCAAAGGAAAGATTAGCACTTTGTGTGCTCACTCATGCGTGACTCAATGGACCAACTTCATTTTCACTCAGAAGTTAGTCACGAAGTGTACAAACAATCCAGTTATTATGCTCAAAACAAGTTTGTCGAAAAGTGACGCCATTTTGATTAGGGGACTCACTTTTTTTTGTTGTGTTTATGAATCATGCACGCTTTTGTAATACACACAACAAACAAGTAAGTCCCCTAATCAAAATGGCGTCACTTTTTGACAAATATGTTTTGAGCAAAATAACTCGGCAGGATTGTTTCTACACTTTGTGACTAACTTCTGAGTGAAAATGAAGTTGGTCCATTGAGTCACGCATGAGTGAGCACACAAAGTGCCAATCTTTCCTTTGATGTGTGCTCACTCATGCATGACTCGATGGACCAATTTCATTTTCACGGCACAGAAGTTAGTCAATAAGTGTAGGAACAATCCTGCCGAGTTATTTTGCTCAAAACATTTTTGTTAAAAAGTTATGTTATTCTAATCAGGAGGAGACTTACTTTTTTGTTGAGTTTATTCCAACAATACTGATCAATTAAACTCAACACAAAAATAAGTCCCTCTTAATCAAATAACATAACTTTTTAACGAAAAGGTTTTGAGCAAAATAACTCGGCAGGATTGTTCCTACATTTATTGACTAACTTATGTGTGAAAATTAAATTGGTCCGTCGAGTCATGGATGAGTGACCACACATCAAAGGCAAAATCTTCACTTTTTGACTCTTGTGACTTATAAAAAGTGACATTTTCCTTTAATGTGTGCTCACTCATGCATGACATGGCGGATCAAATTCATTTTCACAGAGACGTTAGCCAATAATTTTAGAAACATTCCTGCCAAGTTATGTTGCTCAAACCCTATTTGTTAAAAAGTTACGTCATTTTGCTTAGGGGGGAAGTTACTTTTTTGTGTGTGTTTAGTTGCGTTTTTAATGACTTCCCCCATGCCAGCACTCCATAATTGAGATAAGGCAAAATTCAAGTAGAATATAAAATAAGCAAAATTTCTTGTGGGACAAAAGAACTTAATTTATAAATTACACCAGTATTTCTAGACAGAACTTTACAAATATTACTACAATGAGATGACCAAGACAGCTTATCATTAATGTGTAGCCCAAGAAACTTGGTGGAAGTTACTCTCACAACATTAACATCATCAAAAAGTACATCTCCCGGTAAATCCTTTAGGGAGTTACTAAAAAACATATACATGTAGTTTGTCTTTTGAAGGTTCAAAGACAACTTATTTGCATGAATCCACAAGATAACTTTCTTTAATTCTCTCTTAACAGTATCTAATAAAACTTCAGGGTTTTTATGAGAAAAAAATACACTTGAATCATCTGCAAAAATATAAAAGATAGGACATCAGATGAAAGATAACAAAATAATTTATATATAATATAAACAGTAGGGGGCCAAGAAGGGATCCCTGAGGGACTCCACAAGATATAGTTTGATGACTCGAGTCAATTCCATTCAATGATACATATTGTTTTCTGCCGGTTAAATAGCTCCTGAACCAACTACGAGCGATACCCCTGACTCCATAATATGAATATTTACTTATTAAAATTTCATGATCAACAGTATCAAACGCCTTAGAGAACTCCAAAAATATACCAATTCGAGTCTGAAGGTTAATGTTCAACGTTTTCCCTGTTGTGCAAATGAATTCGTCGTCATGGTTGTCACGTCATTCATCGTGTATGTTCATTGTCCTGCGTGGCTAGGCTTTTCCAATGTCCACTCTTCTGAACGAGTGGTATTTCAATTTTTTCCGAGTGAAATATGATGATCACTCCGTTTCGGTTGTCCCTCGTTTAACTCTATGAGAGAGGGGACTATCACTCATGTACGAGTGAAATAGTGACCACTCCTTCTTTTTTTTAGCTCGAAAAGGGTTGTCTCCCAGAGTAGGATTGTACTGCTTCTGAGTGGAATAGTGACCACTCCCTTTTTCCACTCGAAAAAGTGGTTGTCCCTAATTTAACTCCTTGAAGGAATTAAATTTCCACTCTTTGCCAAGTAAAATAATGACCACTCCCTTTTTAACTCATTAAATGGATGGCCTTCATTGTTGAGTGCCTTGTCATTTTTTTTTATTTAAAGAGTATAAACATATAACGCACTAAAACACTTATTCACTAATCATGATTCGCTATACGACACTCTCGTATAACGGGGCGTGGCTTAACGTGACAGCAGACAGAAAAAACACAGC